>JASVEL010007662.1:0-572632 GCA_032618575.1 Nicotiana noctiflora
CTGCCAGAAGTACTATGGGCGCACAGGACTACCCCAAAATCCTCCACAGGAGAAACTCCTTACTTATTAGTCTACGAAACTAATGCCGTCATACCGTTCGAAGTCGGTGAGCCAAGCCTAAGGTACTCACACACAAGCAGAGAAGAAAATGACGCAAATTAACTACAAGATCTAGATGAAGACAAAGAAAGAAGGGAAATGGCCCACATTAGACTAGTAGCCCAAAAAGCAGTAGATCGAGAGATACTACAACGATAGAGAAAAATGCGGCCACTCAAAGTAGGCGACTATGTGTTAAAGGCCAAGACATTGGCATCCAAAGACCCTAACGAAGGAAAGTTGGGCACCACTTGGGACGGACCCTACAAAATCACCGCAGCAGCAGACTAAGGCTCCTTCAAGCTAGAAGCCATGAACGGGAAGACGCTCCAAAACAATTGGAACATCTCCCACCTCAAGCATTTCCATTTCTAAAGAGTATCCCCCAAGTCGAACTCTTTTTCCTTCATCCAAGTTTTGTCCCAGTTGGGTTTTCTCGAAGAGGTTTTTAATGAGGGGACGAAGGAGATGCTCGAGAATGTTTAGAAGTTTAAATCTGATACACCAAGCGTACCGGCGATCGGCATGAATAGTGTATCACATAGACTAGGGCTACGGTCATCTCCAATGTATGAAAGGCTACGGCCATCTTCAATGTATGAAAAGCTACGACCATCTCCAATGTATAAAAGGTTAGGGCCATCTCCAATGTATGAAAGGCTACGACCATCTCCAATGTATGAAAGGCTACAACCATCTTCAATGTATGAAAGGCTACGTCCATCTTCAATGTATGAAAGGCTACGGCCATCTTCAATGTATAAAAGTCTATGACCATCTTCAATGTATGAAAGGCTACGACCATCTTCAATGTATGAAAGGCTACCATCTTCAATGCATGAAAGGCTATGACCATCTTAAATGTATGAAAGGCTATGGCCATGTCCAATATACGAAAGGCTATGGCCATCTTCAATGTATGAAAGGCTACGACCATCTTCAATGTATGAAAGGCTACGGCCATCTTCAATGTATGAAAGGCTACGGTCACTTCCAACATATGAAAGGCTAAGGCCCAAACAACGTAAGGAAAGACCATGGTCATCCTCGATTAATGAAAGACTATGGCCACCCATATACACAAATGGCTAAGGGTCTGACGGCGTAAGGAAAGACTACGATCACCTCCAATATACGAAAGGCTAAGGCCCAAACAACGTAAGGAAAGACCACGGTCATCCTCGACAAATGAAAGGCTACATCCACCCATAAACGTAAAAGGCTAAGGCCCTGAGGGCATAAGGAGAGACTACGATCGCCTCCAATATACAAAAGTGTAAGGCCGTAACGGCATAAGGAAAGACTATGGTCACTTCCAATATACAAAAGGCTAACGCCCAAACAACGTAAGGAAAGACCACGGTCATCCTCGAAAAACGAAAGGCTATGGCCACCCATATACGCAAAAGGATAAGGCCCTGACGGCATAAGGAAAGACTATGGTCACCTCCAACATACGAAAGGTTAAGGCCCAAACAACGTAAGGAAAGACCACGGTCATCCTTAAAAAATAAAAGGCTACGGCCACCCAAAAACGCAAAAGGCTAAGGCCGTGACGGCGTAAGGAGAGAATTCGGTCACCTTCAATATAAGAATAAAGGGATAAGGCCCTAACAACATATATAAAGACTACGGTCGTCTCCGATAAATAAAAGGCCACGCCACAAACAACACGAAAGTTGCAAAAAAAGACATAAAAACACAGCAGTTCCCATGAAGTCATCATAAATCATCTTAATAAATTACAAGTTTACAAAATATTCTCGATTACAAAAATAGAAAAAGTCCTATCTAACCGTCCTAGCCCCCATCACCTTCCTGTGCACCGGGCGCACCGTTATCGCGGTCCCCATCACCTTCGGCCCGGAACACACTATCAATCCAAGACCATGAGCCCAACTGGTCCACCACAGTATAGGTACATCCCGCTTGGTCCGAAGAGTCGGGATCATACACACAAGCCTCACGTATGACCCTAACAAGGTGATGCTGAGCTTCGACCTCGGCCTCAGTGGCTCTACCGGCAGCCAGCAGCTCCTAAAAAAAGTCTGCCTCATCTCAGCATATACAAACATATCATGAGCCTCACGAGACGTATCGCCAGCTGGAACAATAGTCTCAGCCTGTTGAGGGCAGCCACCTTTACCGTTTGCGGCCCTGAGCTCGGCGGTAAGTGCATTAACCCTGGCACGCAACTCCGCCGCCTCCGCCATCACCACACGGCCCAGGTCCAGCTCTCCCTTCCCCTGCAGGAGAAGACTCTCCAATTCGGTATTTTGGGCCACAACGGCCATCAAGTCCGCGTCCGCCCTCTCTAGCTGGGCCATACTGTCACGCCCCAAATCGAGGGACATGACCGGTGCCTGACTAGGTAGCCCCAGTCAAGAGGACCTGGGTGCCTTTCTATCCCACGCGATTCCCCTGTGTTGTTTATTACTCATAAACCAAAGATCTTACCAATTATAATTGATTTCACAATGTACAAACATAACCATATGGTTGATTTACTAACAAGTTACAATTTACAACGCCCGACATATACATATACTTACATAGGCCATAGTCCCACAGTTTATTGTCTACGGAGCCTCTAGGATTACAAAGGAGGATACAATACTTGCCGGTAACAAGGCTCCGGCTATACCTTACACAAATCAAAATAAAGTCTAAACAAGAGTGGCATGAGCAACGCAGGGCCACAAAAGGAAAGGGGCTCACCAAAACGGGCAGCGGAAGATGAAGGATGCTACTGCCGATGAGCTGTAGTACCTGCTACTGATTCACCTACAATCATAATACGAACGTAGCGTCCCCGGCAAAAGGGACGTCAGTACACTGGAATTGTACTGGTATGTATGGGCAAACTTTGTCCCAAGTAAACTCAAGCCATTAAACAATTAATCACGATGATAAGACAGCCAAACAAATTACATCAAGAATCAATTAAGCCAGCCAACCATGTTTTCCACATTTTTCCTCATTTCAGATAATTCTCAACACAAAGCACGTTTAAGATTCAACAAGTAGAACAACAAAAATTCAATCACGTAAAACACAAGTAGTCATACAAAGGGGCAATCAGTGCCCCACAGGTTGCAAACTCTCCTGTTGTCTCCTTTCACAATTTCACATCAATGATTTTATATCATATTTCAATAGCGATTTCGATCGCTTTCCATCCTTATTACCTCGTCCACCCTTATTACCTCGTCCACCCTTATCACCCCAGCCCACACCTTATTACTTCATGTTGCGGCACGCAACCCGATCCCACCGTACAGTTTCAAGCACAACAATCACAAACAGCAAATAAGGCACTACACACAATTACAACAAATTCAAATAAGCAACTTACAATTCGATTCACATTCTCAAATACTTTTCAAACTGATATCACAACCAAGTTACCATATTCAAGAGTACACACAAAAGTATGTTTCACAATTTACCACAATTCAAGTGTTTCATCTCTTTCCACAAGAAACCATATATGCCACCACAACAAGTGTTCTCAGTTCTTTACCAATTCCAATTCCCTTGTTATCTTTCAACTTATATTTCGCACTACACCACATGTAGTTCAACATCAACTGAATACCCAACAATGATATCGAAGAATCACATACAATCTCTCAAATTAACACATGCCAAACAATTTCACACATATGGGCGATTTTTCAAGAATCAAAATTAGCCATACATACCTCGATTGAGCTTTCCTTAAGTTACTACAACACTCCAAAAACTCTAGCAATTCCAATCTACTATGAGACATAACAAAATTAAACATATATTAGAAAGGTATTCATGAAACTAGCTCATTTGAGCATTTTATCAAATACTAGTTCGGCATCTTGATTTCAATTTCCCTTTTCAAGAATTTCTTCATTCCCTAACCCAATCTTTACTTATTTATGTTAAAAAATCTTCCCATAAACCTAAGTTGTACATGCATGCATACACAATACTAATAAACCCAAGAATCATACCTCAATAACTCATCTTATACACAAAACTCGAAATTAAAACCCTAGGGTATAGAATCTTACCTCTTAGATGAAGAACTTGCTATTGGGTTCTTGATTCTTGAAGATTGATGCAAGATTTGGATGATTTAAATGTTGGGTTCCTCCTTCTCTCTCTAAAATGCTCTCACCACTCTCTAAAATCGGTAAGAAATGACCCCAAAATGAACCCCAAAGCCTATATATTGAAATGGGGTCGGGTTATAAAAATAGAAGAATTAAACATGCGATGTCAATTATGCTATAGCAGAATGAACCGCAGAATGAACATGCTGGCCGCACAATGCACCGCAAAATTAGTACCCAAAACTGGGCTTTGCTGGTTCAATCTGCGACAGAAAAGCGACCGCAGAGTTAACAATGCAACAGGAAATGCTGTCGCACATTTGACACAAGACAGCATTTTCCAGCCTTTGGTAATTTGATTATAACTTTATGTAGGAATGTCCAAATGACGAACGGTTTGAAGCGTTAGAAACTAGACTCAAAGGGATTTCATTTGATATGCTATTCACCACAAAAAAACTTATACACAATTATATATGATCCTTGAAGTGGAGCCTTGTACGAATCCATTTGGAATTTTGGCCTATTTCGAAAACTTTCCCATTTGGCATACACTTGGGCTTCCATTTGGACCTCATATCACTTACCATAAGACTCATACTCATATTTAGCAAGTCTAATTGATGTTCGTCATGTTAATAGCACATAAAATATAATAATTAGCCTACGTGGCACCACAGAATCCTATATTCCTTAGCGAAATTTTCTAGGGCCTTACATTCTCCCCCCCTTAGGATCATTCTTCCTCGAATGAGGAGTATAGTCTTTTCTAAACACTTTAACATCACACATCTCTTTTCTCACCTACCTCCAGTCTCAAAATTTTCACTAACTCATAAATTTTTCAAAAATTTCGGCAGAGTTTCCTTTGTAACTAGGTCTATCCACCTGCCAGAGAATCACCATAATCGTCTTAACCACACATCCACAAGTGTACATAGCACCACAATGTATATATCCACAATCCTAATCCCATTATTTCAAGCACTACATTAACATATGGATATCAGAACATGGACTGCACAGTTTTACATCAAAATACCTATATGGTACATTCCAAGTCAAAACTAACTGGTATTTAATCAAGCGAAAATATTTTCCTTCCACGACACATTTTGCCTTCCAGATGACATTATCGATTTACAAGCATTGTCATGACACCCTCTAAAAAAATATCAACTCCCAAATATACATCACAAGGATGACAGATAAACATCTTGCATGAAATAACTATCCATTGACTTTACCTTTTGATAACTTCCACTGTACGATTTACACTCCACTGGATATTGCAATTCACGATAACAACAATAACCCACAATTCCATGACTTGGCATCATACCATCAAGGATGTCAGTTCATACTAAACAAACAATCATGTGTTCATAATAGTCCTTACCAGCCATTAATGTAATCGCAAAGGTGTTCATCAAAAAGAATATTATTTCATTTCAATCAACAGTCCATATGAAGTCAAGCCATCACGAGTCTTGTTATTATTGCATAATATATGATATTACCATGATCATATAGTTCAATCAAGTCAATTCATACCCACATTTTTTTATCACTATCTTCTTAGACATAAGCATATGGAAACACAAAGTACATGAGGAACAGTTATGGGGAATATCATACACCTATTGCAACCTAATGTGTAATACAGTCATGTTACCTTTATTATCAACTCACATAACATTTTCAGGGGTAAACTCACATTAAACCCTTGATGACCCTTAATAGTTACCCTAAGATGTGATACCATAAACTGACCATAACTTTATCTATACAATATATATGTGATCACACTATGAAGCTTTATATTTGACTTGTCTGAACTTACAATACCCAATGGATCTAATACAACGAGGAACAATAGAGTTCAAGATCAGGCTGGAGTTCTTCAAGAATCCATTAATGCACTGGGTAGAGTACTATATGAGGTCGTATACTAAGAGACACAAAATGTTACTACTAACAATACCTGACATGGTTAATCATTGTGACTACCTCAATTAATACACAAATGAGGAATAGGAGTAAGTAGTACATGGGAAATAGGAATCACTAAGGAGGAATACCCAAGTACATGAACCACACATTTCTAAAGTGTAGGGAAAATCCGTCGACCCCGAATAGGAATACTCTAGCACCTTGAATGTGATATGGGATTCAAAATACACGAAGTTGAATTACACTCTTAAAATTACTTGACGCACAGAATCTATGCCACAAGCCTATAAAGATGAAAATAATTGAACGCTTATGAGATTTCCATATTCTAGACAACTTAACACTTCTTGATAATTGATCATATATGAGGGAACTAAAAATTATGACCATTTGCCATTCAAATCAACATGTTCATGACATGTACAAAAATCCAAAGTCATCTAATTTCTACCTTTCACGAGTGAAACTCAATAGCTATGAAATTTTGATATTGGGACAAAATCATGAATTGGTTAGATGGTTCTAATAGTTAACACGACGCTCCAGGGAGAAGGCAAATAACACTCATATCTAGCCAAGAAGGTGAGATACCAAGGGTAGTAAACTCTCCACACATGACAATGACATAGTCCATGATTCTAGAAGTTGAGGGTGTGAAGAAAACCAAACACAATGAGACAGTGCACAATAATTGCTGAAGGTTTGCAAATATTCATGAAGAGATCTCCATAGGTTTTGACTCGAAAAAGGAAGTGTCATAGTGATACATAGAAGGGCATGTTCTCTTATGGTTGTCGTACAAGTGTAGGGAACTAGCACAATGAGTTCACTAAATAAGGAATAAATTTAACACATTGTGGAGACATAAAGAGAAAATAATCATTGGTTATAAGCTGGACACATTTCTACTATATTAACTCCCCACTGCAATACATGACCATGCCAGGAGCAACCATAATACTAGTACAGAGTGAGCTACTTACTGTGAGATGTCCCAAGTGCGCACGAAAACCATGGCGACACAAGATATCTATGATGGGGATGTGAGGATCTCAATTTTTCAGAGAGACTTTATGCACACGGTGACCATTTCGATTGATATGCACTCATATAATAGGCACTAAGATGTGCATATATGGTACTAGACAGTGAAAAGATTTCATGATGATATTCCTAAGATAGTAGGTTGGTTGATCAAGCCATATAAGCCACACACAACTAAGTAAAAGAGTGACTCAAGAAGGATCACAAATTTTGGATACTTTGCATTGAACTTGGCACCACATGTACAAACTTTATTATGGTGCATGCATAGGCACAAGTGAGCAGATGTTGTCAATTTAAATGAGACGTTTCTGTAAGAAATTCATCGGGAATAGTCCTTTGTTTAGAATTTAGGAAAAGCAAGTAGGAAGCATCAATAGTGCTATAACTCAATTCTGAAACATAATTATAAAGCTCAACTCCATAGGAGGTGGTGAACAATAGAACAATGATAGAGTGACTTTGTAGATAATACGTCTCATTCAAAGTGTATGCATGTGCATGAATTGTTTTATAATTTGGATTCTTTTTAAGAATATATCTATGCAAGGACAAGGAAATCATAAGGGTTTAATAAAAAGTTTAAACAATCACCACATTACCAAATAAAACGGATCACATAGTTTCTTACATAATTTCCATACCTCTAGGCTGCATTTCATAGCCCTTCCAAAGGGTTCATATATAAAATTATTCACCTATGCGCTTCATACAATAATAAGGAAATGACAAGTACTAGTCAAACACTTTAAACGTTCATCACATTATCAAATAAAAGAATCATGCCATTTTTACGTATATTAGTCCATCGACTCTTGAGGCCATAATTATCACATCAAACTTGGTACTAGGCCACATTTCATAACACAATCTCTTCTTCCTCGCATTTCACATCATTTTCTCATATATCACATCAACATCATAATCTGTTTCCAATTCCCTCATGTCACAAGTATCACCAGATACAATTTCACTTCGAGTTCTCGACACATTGTCTATACTCTTCTTCTCAAAAACATTTGACTTATTTCAACATCTCTATGCATAGAGGACTTCACATTTGAATACATGATTCATACTTCTAAAACCCATTTTAAGTTGTCAATAATAGCACATTGATCATATTGGAAAGCATCTTTCACAAAACATCGGGTCACAACACAAAATCATGTAAAGTATCAATCACAGCTAGAATCTAACATTTAGTCTTACCACATTTCCACAGTCACTTACTTCATTTCCAAACATCTTTATAAATTACCAACAACTAGACGCAATCAATCAAATACCTTTGGTACACGTAAGAACATTTTGGAAGAATCAACCATAACATGTTTTCTCACACAATTTGGCATCAAAATTTCAATTTAGACTTAACTTGAAGTCTAGGCATTTTAGCACATAGCTCACATTCTTCACATATCCGTACTTACCAAGAATAACATATTAAACACATGAAGAAGTACCTCCCACATATATTTTCACAACAATAATTTGCTTAATATAATTAAACGAGTACTGCATCAATTATATTTTGAACTTACACATTTATACGAGCACCATGGAAGCTTAATTTCTAAGAGACGGGGTTTTAGCCGTACATACTGATGAAATACTATATGATCTGGTGGTACAGTGACATTAGTAAGAACGAGGGTACTCTCCTTAACAACAAGTTTTACCAATCACTCCATGACTCAACACATTCTCCTAACAAGTCCTTGGGTAATCCACTTGGACTCAATGGTGAGATAAATCTCACCTTACATGCTTCAAATTCACAGATTATGGTATCAAAATTACCAATATTGAGGGTAATACTTAGAGAGGAAATTAGCTCCATATCTTGAGCCATATCGCACGATCTGAAATATCAAAGAAATGGGTAAATTCCTAAATGTCCGTGCAGCCCCCAACTTATATGATGTGGTCGACAACACACCGATAAGAAGGGCACTACTAGACACGGCTCCGAGACATCCTAGGACACTTTAAAAACCTTAGGCTCTAATACCAAGTTTGTCATGCCCCAAATCGAGGGACATGACCGGCGCCTGACTAGGTAGCCCCAGTCAAGCGGACCTGGGTGCCTTTCTATCCCACGCGATTCCCCTGTGTTGTTTATTACTCATAAACCAAAGATCTTACCAATTATATCTGATTTCACAATGTACAAACATAATCATACGATTGATTTACTAACAAGTTACAATTTACAACGCCCGACATATACATATACTTACATAGGCGATAGTCCCACAGTTTACTGTCTACGGAGCCTCTAGGATTACAAAGGAGGATACAATACTTGCCGGTAACAAGGCTCCGGCTATACCTTACACAAATCAAAATAAAGTCTAAACAAGAGTGGCATGAGCCACGCAGGGCCGCGAAAGAAAAGGGGCTCACCAAAACAGGCAGTGGAAGATGAAGGATGCTACTGCCGATGAGCTGAAGTACCTGCTACTGATTCACCTACAATCATAATGCGAATGTAGCGTCCCCGGCAAAAGGGACGTCAGTACACTGGAATTGTACTGGTATGTATGGGCAAACTTTGTCCCAAGTAAACTCAAGCCATTAAACAATTAATCACAATGATAAGACAGCCAAAAAAATTACATCAAGAATCAATTAAGCCAGCCAACCATGTTTTCCACATTTTTCCTCATTTCAGATAATTCTCAACACAAAGCACGTTTAAGATTCAACAAGTAGAACAACAACAATTCAATCACGTAAAACACAAGTAGTCATACAAAGGGGCAATCAGTGCCCCACAGGTTGAAAACTCTCCTGCTGTCTCCTTTCACAATTTCACATCAATAATTTTATATCATATTTCAATAGCGATTTCGATCGCTTTCCATCCTTATTACCTCGTCCACCCTTATTACCTCGTCCACCCTTATCACCCCAACCCACACCTTATTACTTCATGTTGCGGCGCGCTACCCGATCCCACCGTACATTTTCAAACACAACAATCACAAACAGCAAATAAGGCACTACACACAATTACAACAAATTCAAATAAGCAACTTACAATTCGATTCACATTCTCAAATACTTTTCAAACTGATATCACAACCAAGTTACCATATTCAAGAGTACACACACAAGTATGTTCCACAATTTACCACAATTCAAGTGTTTCATCTCTTTCCACAAGAAACCATATATGCCACCACAATAATTGTTCTCAGTTCTTTACCAATTCCAATTCCCTTGTTATCTATCAATTCATATTTCATACTACACCACATGTAGTTCAACATCAACTGAATACCCAATAATGATATCGAAGAATCATATACAATCTCTCAAATTAACACATGCCAAACAATTTCACACATATGGGCGATTTTACAAGAATCAAAATTAGCCATACATACCTCGATTGAGCTTTCCTTAAGTTACTACAACACTCCAAAAACTCTAGCAATTCCAATATACTATATTGAGCATTTATCAAATACTAGTTCGGCATCTTGATTTCAATTTCCCTTTTCAAGAATTTCTTCATTCCCTAACCCAATCTTTACTTATTTATGTTAAAAAATCTTTCCATAAACCTAAGTTGTACATGCATGTATACACAATACTAATAAACCCTAGAATCATACCTCAATAACTCATCTTATACACAAAACTCGAAATTAAAACCCCAGGGTATAGAATCTTACCTCTTAGATGAAGAACTTGCTATTGGGTTCTTGATTCTTAAAGATTGATGCAAGATTTGGTTGAGTTAAATGTTAGGTTCCTCCTTCTCTCTCTAAAATGCTCTCACCGCTCTCTAAAATCGGTAAGAAATGACCCCAAAATGAACCCCAAAGCCTATATATTGAAATGGGGTCGGGTTATAAAAATAGAAGAATTAAACCTGCGATGTCAATTATGCTATAGCAGAATGGACCGCAGAATGAACATGCTAGCCGCACAATGCACCGCAAAATTGGTACCCAAAACTGGGCTTCACTGGTTCAATCTGCGACAGAAATGCGACCGCAGAGTTAACAATGCGACAGGAAATGCGGTCGCACATTTGACACATGACAGCATTTTCCAGCCTTTGGTAATTTGATCATAACTTTGTGTAGGAATGTTCAAATGACGAACGGTTTGAAGCGTTAGAAACTAGACTCAAAGGGCTTTCAATTGATATGCTATTCACCACATAAAACCTTATACACAATTATATATTATCCTTGAAGTGGAGCCTTGTACGAATCCATTTGGAATTTTGGCCTATTTCGAAAACTTTCCCATTTGGCATACACTTGGGCTTCCATTTGGACCTCATATCACTTACCATAAGACTCATACTCATATTTAGCAAGTCTAATTGATGTCCATCATGTTCATAGCACATAAAATATAATAATTAGCCTACGTGGCACCACAGAATCCTATATTCCTTAGCGAAATTTTCTAATGCCTTAAACATACGCTCCCGCAACTGATCATTTGCCAGCTTCAAGCCCTCACGAAAAACTTGAAACTGAGGGTCATGGGTGTAGAGATCCGCCAGCTTCTTATGCTTACTATGGGCCTCCAGGTATTTCTTCGACGCTTTTGTAAGGGCAGCATTCTTCTTTCGCTCCCATCGGCCCCGCTGCACCTCCAAGATAAGGGTCTGTGAAAAAGGTAAAGAAACGATATAATTCAAAAAGACACATTGCCTCAGGGATCATAAAAGAACTATGAAAAATAGTAACCAAATCATACCCGCAAGGCAGCGCCGGCGACTCGACGAGACAAATCTCTGTCGCTCACGGCCTTCAAAGACTCCGTCTTGGCAGCCCAACATAGCAACGACATGTCTGCCGCAGCCTACTCGTTGTCCAGCAGTAGATTGTATCCCGGAGGGATCATGAGCCGACGGGTAGGACCTATCCTCGCCATATCCACCTGGGCATAGTCCTCCTGCGGCACGTCCGCGGGAGCAGAAGCCTGTCTGGGAGCAGCCCCGTCCTCGTCTAATGCCGCGACGGTGACAGCCGGTGCACTGTCATCATCAACACATGGGAAAGTGGTACTTCTCGCAACCTCCCTCAAGAGAGCCTCCCTCTCCGGTCGGATGGTGTCGCCCATAAAAACTGGCCTAAACTCGGGGCGGCGAGTAATTGCCTCCCTCCGTTCCACGACCACCCTCTTTCCAAGGAGTAGTCGGTGCCTCTTTTGCTCCAAAGGCTCGTCGTCCTCTAAAGAATCCGCTTCAAAAAGAAGAGGCGGAGGCAAAAAGCCTTCTTTGGATGTCGGCTCATTCACCGGCTCAACCATGGGACGAGAAGTCCCGGGGATGTTCACAAAGGCCAACTCCCAAATTACAGCTCCACCCTTTGAATGAGCGGCATCGAAAACATCAGCACTAGATGCTCCCACATCTGCTCGATCACCCTCAGGGTGAACAGCCTCAGAGGTGGTCTCTCCCACGTGAACCATGAGTTCAAAACCGAAATTCGCCGACGAGGAAGTGGCGGCACGACGTCTCCTTCTTCGCGGTGCACTCAGGGCTGCCAACACAATTGTAAGAATGTATCAGAAAATATGGCGTCTAAACAAGATAAGAGGTCGCCAAATCTAGAACCACTACTATACTTGGGAGGCCGTATTTTGCGATAAAGGCAGCCCACGTCCTACACTCCTCCGCGAAGGGGATCAACCGCCCCACCCAAGTTTTAATGTCTGGTACGGACTGGGGTATACACACCCTTGCTGCATACATGAAACATAATGAGACGATGAAATGCCAAACAAGCGTAAAGCAAGTAAATGTAAGGGATAACACTTACGTTTGGCATTCCATGCCTGAGGGAATCCGGCTGGGTCCGACACGAGATCCGAGGTTCGGACGAAGAAATATTTCAACTAGAACTGACGATTGGGTTTGTCGTCCATCTCGATGACTAGGCCCTTCGTTCCTCGATTCTTCAGCTGGAGCATTGTCCCTCTCATGAATCCAGGACTGAACAGCTGCAGCAGATGGTACACCGTGACGTCTAAGTCGGCCCTCTCAGCATAAGTCGTCAGAATATGGCATATTTTCCACGTATAAGGGGTAATCTAAGCCGGACATATGTTGTAGAACCGGCACAACTCTTCCGCCAACGGGTTAACGGAGAGGCTACACCCTATTATAAAGTGATATTCATATAAGGCACAGAATCTAGGCCTGTGCAAGTTGGCGAGAAAGTTCATTTAAGAGAGGTTCAGTAAAAGTGGATCTTTCCCATGCAGGGGTAGCCCCTTTTGTTGGAAAATCCCTTCGAACATATAGTTCGCGGGGAAGCAGGTTATCCACGGAAAGGGGGACGAGAGGTTTATGGGGTTTCTTGCCACCCCCTGAGGGCTGAGGAACCCTAGAAGTAGCTTCACTCTCGTCTGTCCCACGACGACGACCACCCTTAGCCTTTTTTAAATTTTTCTATTCACGGTATAACAACAAACCACGAAGTCAATAAAAAAAGCTGTATTGCTATTAGAAAAAGATGAATAACAGGAGTATAAAAAACCTTTTGCAATGATCAAAAGAATAGAAAGTCTTGAAATCCCTCGCTATTTATAGCAGGCCAGTGCATGGGATTCGAAGAGGTGTGTATCAGAAAAGGAGGCGGGAAACCGAAACGTCAAATAGCCTTTCTGGCCTGCCTCGGGAGCAACTGCAATCATGACGCATGTCGTCAGCAAACGATAGTTAAGAAGAACGTGTCACGTGTGCATATGCGTATAGATCCAATACGGGTCGACTTTTTCCACCCATTGTAGATATATGCCGAATACATCTTCAATAGGCGGAGGGACTAACGGTATGGGGTCGAATCAGATGTAATGTGAGTCGAGTATGTATCCCTAGACGGCCGTAGATGTCGAATGATATCCTCTTTTGCATCCATACGACAAAAGGGAGTACGCCTTCGACCATAGAGGCGTATCGAGAGACTCGTCCGTATAGGCGCCTCGACCTCCCCCCCTTCCCCCAATGCCGTAATTGTAATAGTAATAGCTCCGAAATGATGTAATGTGTTGGCGAGGGGACCTTCCTTCTTTATAAGGATGAGTCTCTCTCATTTGTAAGGCATGTGTTATTATTCAATTATAATACAATCTCTCTCTATCCATCATTCTCTCTTTATTTCATCTCTCTATTGCTAGCTAGCTTTAACAATTCACTAAGATCTCTTACAATTTTATAAGAACATCCCACGTACGAATCATAAGATCTGCGAATATATATATATATATATATATATATATATATATATATATATATATATATATATATATATATATATATATATATATATATCATTATCAATAATTAGTATATGATCCATGTAAATCTGCTAGAAAAAATAAAAAATTATAATAATGCCACAACAGAAAGGAAGAATTTCATTAGAATCGTGATTCATAAGACTTGTTAAAGCACAACACTCTTCTTATGGAGATACTTTTTAGATAGTAATTTTACTAAATTATAACAAGAAACGCATTTAAGCCCTCTTATTTTTTTTTCCTTTAAGTTTCTTGTTTTGCAGCATTCAAGCTATATTTTTGTATAATCTCGTTTGACGCGTGTATAATATTTTTAGAAAAGATGAGGTTATTATATTTCTGTTATATAATATAAAACCACTGACAAGAAAATTGAGTTAAATGATGGGTGAAGTTGACACTAAAGATATGCTAAGCTGGAAGGCGCGGCGAGCTGCAACTGCATATGGGCTTCAACACCTGCCAGCTTTGACAAACATATTTTTTCCAAATATTAAAAATATTTAATATCTTATCAATCTGAAATTAAACTGGTTCACTAATTATGTGCATTTAGTGCTTGCATGTGCAATTAGAATTAAGTCAATCATATATATTTTCATTTCTCAGCAAAAATGTAGAAAGAGCAACAATTATAAGAAGCAAATAACATAGCAATAAATAATATATAGTAGTGGAAGAGTGTTTATACAAAAACTAGTTGAACCTGACGAGAGATATATAGCAATGTTTTAAAATGCTGGGATGAACCAAGGTGTTTTACCTCTAATGAGACAAGGTATATGTCCTGAGACATGGAGCATAAGTATCATGGATCTTTACATTTTACTAATTTCAAGAAGTTAAGATAGTATAAAATAAAAAAAATAATAATAAAAATTACATTAAAATCATAAAATTATAACAAATTATTCGTTTAAAACATTTATAAATTATAGTTCAACTATGACTAATATGAAAAGTATGACATATATCTTAATGCAAATTAGCTGTAGCCGTACAACTCAAACATCAAAAGTAATGTATTTGATACGAAATCTTATAAGTATCTCTTAAGGAGTAAAGAATTTTAATATTATAATTTGATATTTTTCTTAAAATACTCCTTTTATTTAATATGTTTTCTATTTGAAAGAGAATTCGTACAAAACATATTTTATAGTTTAAATATGATTCTCTAGCATCATTTATTTTTAAGTTTTATCAAGTTAATAAAGTAGAACATAAATCACTATACAATACCATAACAACTAATTAGTTGTAAATAGTTACTAGCTAATACTGAGCTATTAAATCAATAGATATTTGTATCTCGTAAACGTAAAATACAATTATAAAATATTATGAACTATTATATAGTAAAGACATAGAACAATATTAATAAATAAATACTTTTTATTGAAAGATTTATTTAAAATTAATTATCACAACAGTCTTAGTGGATAATGTGCAAGAATTTTTATTTTAATTATGACATAAAATAATACCTACTTAATGATTTATAATTAAGAAAAAAGTAATTTAGAATAGTCAATGATTTATTAAGAAAATTTGAGGATTTACAAGGTTAGTTACAAACAATTGCATGAAGTTCTATTAGGTCAGCCCAGTACACTATGCGTTGCATATTGAGTTTGTTTTCACATAATTAGTTTGTTTTCACATAATTAGTAGAATTGCATATTGAGTTGGTTAATAAAAAATGGGACATATGGCTTGAGGTGTTTGGTCAAAAGTGTTATTTTTTTCTTCTTAAAAGTACTTTTTTTTTACTTAACTTGAGATGTTTGGTCAAACTTTTTTTGAGGAAAAAAGTAATTTTGGGAACAAGCAAAAACAGTTTTGAGAAGCAAAAAAAAGTAGCTTCTTCCCAAAAGAAGATGCAGAAGCAGATTTGACTTTTCTTCTTACTAAAAATGACATTAACAAAATATAGTATATACTAAAATAACCATTAAACCTAATACTTAGGAAATTAGTATATAAAGATTTATTCTTATTTTTAGAATAGCTTTCTAATATAGCGACTTTAGCGGTGAATGCTTTTAAATTTGTTGAATGATTTTTAATATGTTTAACTTATATTAAAAGAATTAAGTACTTTCTAATTTTATTTTTATTTTTAACTTATATAAAATGGAAAGATTTAATTATTGCATGTAATAACAAAATTTTGAGACTATTTATTTGCTTATAATATTAATTATAAAGTAAATCTATCCATGTCCTTATTCGTAATTTGATATTAAAAAGAACTTTCTAAAAAGCTTGGTCAAACACAAATTATTGCTCAAAAGTAATTTTCAGAGTAATTAGCCAAACACAAACTGATTCTATCCAAAAGTACTTTTTTCAAAAGCACTTTAAAGATGTTTGACTTAAAAAGTTATCGAACAATTTTTAAGCAAATCAATCAATATACAAGAAAGGGTAAATTATAGTCAACCATAATTAATACCGGTCAGAAGATAAAGTAACGAGGCAGAAGATCTAATAGGGATAACATTTGAGAGATTTTATTGATAGACAAAATTAGCCATACCTCTCCTTGGAGAGGTTTAGGAAATTACATTTTTTGTTCCTCTCGAGAGTTTTCGAGGATCAAGGATGTTCTCTCTTTCTTTTTTTTTTTTTTTGGTTTTTTTGAAAAAAGGATGGAGAAGCCCCCTATTTATAGTCGATGGTCTCATTCATCACATCTTATCTCGGTCGGGTCCAGGGGGTGATTTCCCTTATTGAAGAGGTCTCGACCTCGACACTTATTTCGTGACTAGTGCAGATCAAGCGAGGTCGATTTCGTTGGCCGCCACTGCAGGGTAATTGGGACGGGGTCATTACCGGCGTGGTCGAGTGGTAAGATTTTGACCAATATAGTTAGTCCCTCTATTTGTCGGGGTCGTATCCCGCTGACCTTGACGGATGGATCATGTTTGTGATGTAATCATATTGGGAGCTCGATGTGCATATTATTCCTTAGTCATGCCATGAGTCTTGGAAATGGCCCGGAGGGGTCTCTCTGATACCCTTGTACAATTGCAATGGTATCGAAGCTGAAATGGCGGTTGATAAGTGGAGCATCACTTCGTGCAAGTAGTCATAATGGTGCATGTTCCCGAGAAGCTGAACTGTTTGTTGCCTAGTCAAATCCTAGAGGCGACCGTTGGTTATCGCGCTCATAGAATTCGTGTCCTATAAATTGGATGAGACTGGTCATTTTTGTCTCACATTTCTTCGCTTATCTTCGAGACGATTTCCAGGATATCTCTTTTTGGTTAATTTGATATTTTTCTTTGCCTCTTCTCTCGCACGCAGTAGTCTCCATTTTTCTTACTTTTCTTGCAAAGCTTCTTCCTCCTCTTTTAGTATGTTTAGAATGGCAGGAACTTCCTCTCACGATAATCTTCCGGCTCTCTCTCCGACAGTTGAGGATCCCACTCTGGCGGTCGGAGACTCAGAGCCGACAGAATGTGAAGATGTGACTTCGGTGGAGAAAATTCTGTCCCGCTCGGGGAGGACAGTGGTAGATTTCAGCGTCGATTGCTGTGTAAAGAAGGTGAATATTCCTCCCCTTATGGGGGAAATCGGGATAGCAGACTTAAGGGAGTGATGGTGTATTCCCAATTACATCGAGACAATACCGGCAGGAAGAGACGATAGGGTCCAGATCAACTACCCCGGGTTCTGCTCGTTCTATGATTACCCCTTCCTCGTAGGGTACACGCTCCCACTCCCTATGTTGGTGGTCGACTTCTATCACCATTACGAGGTGTCTCATGCCCAACTTTCCACTTATCTGTATAAGCTATTTGTCATGTTTATCAAATACGGGGAGCGGGCCGGTCGGGAAGTCACTTTGAGACACGTGCTCAGTATTTTCGCTCCTCAAAAGATTTGTGGCACTATGATCCACGTGTGTCCCCGAGGGTCAAAATGTTTGCTGGTCAAGATGGGTAACAGGACCAACCGTCGTGTTTTTGACCATTTTTTCTATGTGCAGACTGAACACCTGGTGCCGGATCCAACGAGATTCCCTGAAGTGTTGGAATTTTGCCAGTAAGTCCTCGTCCTTAACTAGTAGAATACCCGCTTTGTCTATCTCATGTCGTGATTACTGGTCTACTGATGTGCCGGAGAAATCAGCACATTTACATACTAATTGCTTAGATATTATCTTGTTTTATTGCAATATTTAGTCTATACTTATGTGATTTTGTGCTCTTACAGATCAAGAGGAAGAAAAGACACGAAAATGGAAGCAAAAGACAAGAAAAGGGCAAAATATTGCACAAACACAGATATGCGGACCACTTTGCGGTCGCAGATTGTACATGCGGACCGCATAATTGTGCGTCAAATCGCAGAGCAAAATAGTGTCTGGAGCTAAAAGTCATGTCATGAATGCGACGCATTCTGCGATCGCATAAGCAACATGCGGATCGCATTTCAGCGGCAAAATAAACAAGAAGAAAACCCAAGATTCAATTATGCGGTGCCATCTGCGGTTGCAATCACAATGCGGACCGCAGAATGGCAATGCGATGGAAGAACTGGCAGCTAGGGTTTTTAATATGTGGAGCGACTTCTTAATATGCGGACTGCAGACCTGTTATGCGGCAGATTTGCGGTTGCAAAGCTGACCTAGAAGGGTAAATTTGTCCGATTTTTGTCCGAATTTGGTCCCTTATAAATAGTTTTTAGAATCTTGTGTGGGAACATCTGGTCTACTTTTCACACTACATTCCAAGAATTTAATATCTCATCTTTTGGAAGCTTTTGGTTGAAGATTCTCTTACATTGTAAATATTTATGACATTTAATACACTTTGTATTTTGTATTTTAGCATGTGTGGCTAAACTTAAATACTAAGGTTGTGACCTTAAATCGGTGTTATATAAATGGGTATTTAACATTGAATATATGCATAATGGTTGGTAGATATTTATTTACTTCTCATTCATCATTTATTGTTGGTGGTTGCAAACATTGACAAAAGGCATTTAAGTCTTACTTTGCTTGGGAAAGTAAGTTAGATTTTTGAAGAAGTAAATAACAAAGACTCGAGGCCTTACACCTCGTTTAATAGAATCGCTTTGGGATAAGTGGGTTTTATTTGGCATCTATTGATTGTTATTAATTGCGAATCTTAGACTTTTGGTAAAAAGCAAGAGAGGAAATACTATTCAATTATTGGGAAATATTAGGTAATTGCATAGATATCAATTGCATATCAATAACCGACCATTAGAAATATATCATATTAACACCGACAGCATTACACTTCATTTATTGGAACACAACCTTGGTTTAATCAACCTTATTAATTACTACATCAAGCATTGAAATTAGTTATCGCTCTAAAACAACTTTCACTCATACTCTTGCTATTCTTACTACATTTTCATGTTACTACTAACGGAATAGATTTAAGATTCTAGTCGGGTAACACACTAATTCCAGTAATCGTTTCACACCTATTCCTTGTGGGATTCGACCACAACCTTATTAGGTTACTATAATTGACACCGACCGCCTTACAATAATTATCAAAGCGTAATTTGAGCGTATCAAATTTTGGCGCCGTTGCCGGGGAATACGGTTTTGAAATTACTCATTAGTGTGTACTTTACTTGATATCTAATTCTATTCGATCACATTTTTCTTGCTTTGCTTGGTGTGATAGGCTACAATGTCTGACTACGAGGACGAAGGGAAAGAAAATCATTTTGCAGATATCGATGAATATATCGATGACACAAATGCAATCGTACCCCCTACTATTGGTGCCTCAACGTTTAAGGTGGATCATGGTCTAATTCTCATGCTCAAGGCAGAAGGGTTTTTCAGGAATTCCACCGATAACGACCCAACTCAACATTTAAGGAATTTTCTGGGAGTGTGCGCTATGCACAAACAAACCAATGTCTCGGAAGATGCTTTAAGGTTGAGAGTTTTCAACTACTCATTGGCCGGTGATGCAAGGAGGTGGCTTCAAAACTTGCCACCCAATTCAATCCGATCATGGCCCGAACTTGTCTGGGCATTCCTAGCAAAATGGTTCCCACAAAGCAAGAAGTCCGAGCTTAGAGACAAAATCTTCTTCTTTAAGCAGCAACAAGGGGAGCATTTACATGAGGCTTGGGATCGCTTCAAACTATATTTGGTGAGGTAGGCAAATCACGGATTCCCTGATTCTATCTTGCTTGAGAAGTTCTACATGGGTCTTGATCCCATGAACCAAGCCATTGCGAAGAATGCGGCGGATGGTCTTTTATGGATATATCTTTTGCAAGGGTAAACAAAACCTCGACAAGATGGCTAAACATAATCAAGCATGGCATTCTGAGGATACATTCGGCGGAGTAGCATATGGGTCTCCTTCTTTGACAAATTTGATCAAGGAAAACCATGAGAGAGACCAAATCATTGAGGGGTTAGCCACAAATATGAATGTGTTGACCAAAATGTTCACGAAAAATCAAACGAAGATGTCACGACCCCAAATCCGGTCGTGATGGCGTCCAGCACATTGCTAAGCCAGCCTGACCAATCAATAACAAGAACGGAGCTAGAAGCTCGTTTTATCCCATTTAAGCATATCAAAACATGAAGCAACGGTGATACATATATCGAAAACGGGGAACCAAGTCCCAAAATATATGAACTCCCATAGACCGAAGGGTCAAGAGTCATGAGCCTCTACTGAACATAAGTGTATAAAGGTTTACAAGATACCAAGTGTGGAAAGAAAAGTCAATACGAAATCAAGAGACAGTGAGAAGGAATATCGGGTCCTGCGGACTCTGCAGCTACCTCGAATATCCACAAATGTCGCCTCGCACAGCTACTGGATCACTGCTGAGAGGTACCTGGATCTGCACACAAGGTGCAGGGAGTAAAATGAGCACTGCCAGACTCAGTGGTAATAAACAGGGGTAAGACAGCGCATATAAGAAATCCGCAATAAAGAACTATGTAAAGATGTAATCAAATACCCTGTCACAGAATCAATATCAACTGTACCTGTACTATCAAGTACCAGCAAAATAGTATAACAACTATCGGATGTAGCTAAATGCAATGCAATGCATGATATGACCGCTACGGCGCGTAGCCCGATCCAATTTGGGTACCCGTGCTCACTGTGGGGGTTCAGACTCCGGAGGGGCTCCTACAGCCCAAGCACAATATCACTGCGGCGTGCAGTCCGATCCAACATATATACTGCTGCGGCGCGCGGCCCGATCCACTACCAGTCAGCTAATATGCAAATATAGCCTCGCAGGCTCAGAAGTGGTTTTTGAAAACTCTTTTATCATTTTTCAGTTGAAAACAGTAATATTAAGTTCCAGAGATTGGAAATAGCATGATAACAGAAATAGCAACGGACTGGTAGTAACTAACATGTCAATATGATAAGACAATGATAACGATCCTTGCGTGATCCAAATAACTGGCTCACAGCCCACAAGATACTCAACCGCCCAAGAAGGGGGTTCCTCGGCTCAAGAGTGGCCAATATCATAATATATAGTATGCAACCATCCGAGAAGGAGGTTCGACGGCTCAAGAATGGCCTAATATCATAACACAGTATCAGCAAGTCGGACTAAGCCATAGTCCCCAAATCACAATCGACCCCGCACTCACATGAGAGTACGTGTCTCGCCGCTATACAGCGTCACAAAGTGGTATACCGGGGTTTCGAACCCGCTGGTCATCACCCACATCTATTACTCACCTCAATACGGCGCGACGACTACTCCGCAATGCCCTTGCCACGAGAATCAAGCTCCGTACGCGTAGAATCTGATCAAATACAG
Source organism: Nicotiana noctiflora (assembly GCA_032618575.1). Taxonomy (NCBI): domain Eukaryota; kingdom Viridiplantae; phylum Streptophyta; class Magnoliopsida; order Solanales; family Solanaceae; genus Nicotiana; species Nicotiana noctiflora. The sequence goes on from JASVEL010007662.1 coordinate 22,290, forward strand.
TAGAAACACAACAAATTAGGCCAATGGAACGACACCCAATCAATACAACTTAATTTACATCAAAATTCCCAAAGTTGTCAAAACCCAACTTTCGGTACGCTTCTCAAAAAATTACAAAAGTCACATATTCGGAATCCTCATCTCGATACGAGTCTAGGCATATAAAATTTACCAAAATCGGACTCCATTTGCCCACTCAAATCGGTGTTTTTCTTCAATTTAGGCCTAGGGCTCAAACCCACCTTTAATCTTCCATTTGCAGGGATTTAACCAAGGATTTTATGTTAAAATGATATAATTAAGCCACAAAACTTACCTCCAACGAAACCCCGATGATTTCCCAGCAATATCCCGTCAATTTCTTCTCTTGGAACTCAAAAATGGAGGTTTTGGGTATGGGGTTCGCGACTGGACTGTTCTGTTATATTAATTCACTGACTGCCAAGCGACCCTCTGCGATCGCAGCCCGAAGCTCGCGATCGCAATGCACAAATTAACCAGGCTCCAAAATCACTCTACGCGATCGCGACATTTCCTACGCGATCGCACTACCTCATGCCTCAACACTATGCGATCGCGTGAAACCACCCGCGATCGCACTGCTCTAAATCCCAGACCTACGCGAGCGCACACTACACATCGCGATCGCGATGCACAACTAGTCATCCTTACGCGATCGCATCACTCTTCCCGCGATCGCGGAGAACAAATTTTCTGGCATCTCCAATACACTACGCAATCACAGTCTCCCCATTGCGATCGCAGAGCTTCCCAGCTTAACCCTACGCGATCGCAGACATAGCTTCGCGATCGCGAAGCACAAAAATCTTCTGCACTAATTGCAGCAGAAACAACAGTGCATTTGGCACAAAAATGGTCCGTTTGGACCCCCGAATTCATCTCAAGGCCCCCGGGACCCCAACGAAAACCACCAACATACTCCAAAACATGATGCGAACTTGTTCCAATCATAAAAACACCATCCTAAACATTAAAATCACCAATTACACACAGATTCAAGCCTAAATTCCTTAAAACTTTCCGAATTACACATTCCATCAAAAACCCGACCAAACGACGTCCGAATGACCTGAAATTTTTCAGGCACATCCAAAATCACCTAACGGAGCTACTTCAACTGTCGGAATTCCATTCCGACCCCCGGATCAAAATCTCACCTACCGTTCGGATTTCGCGAAAATTCAACCTTAGCCAATTCAAGCCTATTTCTACACCGGACCTCCAAATTCAATTCAAATTGCTCCCCTAAGTCAAAAATCACCTCCCGGAACTAACCGAATCATCAGAATCCGATTTCGAGCCCTCTAACCAAATAGTCAACTCCGGGTTGACTTTTCTTTTTTTCAAGTTTCCTTCAAAAAGGCTATATGCCTCATTTTCAATCCAATTCACTCCTAACTTACCCGATAGACTCTAACACTGATATAATAGCATAAAACTTGAATTTACAACATAACGGGGTGGTAATTCTCGTGACGATGGGCCGGGTCGTCACATTCTCCCCTTCTTAAGCAAACGCTCGTCCTCTAGCGGGTCAAGAAACATACCTGAAGTCTCAAACAAGTGAGGATATCTGCTCCGTATCTCCCACTCGATCTCCCAAGTGGCCTCCTCCACGGGTCGGCCTCTCCACTGAACCTTAACTGATGCAATCTCCTTAGACCTCAATTTTCTCACATGACGTCCCAAAATGGCAATAGGCTCCACATCATAGGATAGATCACCATCAAGCTAAATGGTACTGAAGTCTAATACATGAGACGGATCTCCAATGTACTTCCGGAGCATAGACACATGGAATACTGGATGGACGCTGGATAAGCTGGGCGGCAAGGCTAACTCATATGCCACCTTTCCAACCCTCCTGAGTATCTTAAAAGGACCAATGTACCTAGGACTCAACTTTCCTTTCTTCCCAAACCTCATGACACCCTTCATAGGTGAAACCTTCAACAATACTCCGTCACCAACCATGAAAGACAACTCTCGAACTCTACGGTCCGCATAACTCTTCTGACGAGACTGTGCTGTACGAAGCCTCTCCTGGATCAACTTTGCTCTATCCAGAGCATCCTGGACTAACTCGGTCCCTATCAACCTATCCTCACCAGGCTCAAACCATCCCACGGGGGATCTACACCTGTCTGCTATACAATGCCTCATACGGGGCCATCCGAATACTCGACTGATAACTGTTGTTGTAGGCAAACTCGGCAAGTGGTAGGAACTCATCCCACGAACCACCAAAGTCAATCACACAAGCTCGCAACATATCCTCCAGAATCTGAATAGTGCGCTCAGACTGCCCGTCTGTCTGGGGTGAAATGCTGTACTCAACTCAACCCGCGTACCCATCTCTCACTGAAATGCTCTCTAAAACTGAGAAGTGAACTGAGTACCCCTGTCGGATATGATAGACACTGGAACTCCATGCAACCGAACAATCTCTCTAATAAAAATCGTTGCCAACCGCTCCGATGAGTAGGTAGTCTAACTGGAATGAAGTGAGCTGACTTGGTCAGTCTATCCACAATCACCCATACAGAATCAAACGTCCTCGCCGTCCGAGGGAGTCCAGTAACAAAGTCCATAGTGATCCTCTCCCATTTCCACTCGGGAATATCAATGCGCTGAAATACACCACCGGGCCTCTGATGCTCGTACTTAACCTGCTGACAGTTGAGGCACCGTGCTACATGTCTGACAATGTCCATTTTCATCTTTCTCCACCAATAGTGCTATTTCAAATCTTGATACATCTTCGCGGCTCCTGGATGGATAGAATACCGCGAGCTATGGGCCTCCTCCAGAATCAACTCACGAAGGCCATCAACATTGGGCACACATATCCGGCCCTGCATCCTCAATACGCCGTCACTATCAATGGTGACATCCCTAGCATCATCATGCTGAACTCTGTCCCTAAGGACAACCAAATGTGGATCATCATACTGGCGCTCACGAATACGATCATATAGAGATGACCGAGATACAACACAAGCCAATACCCGGCTGGGCTCCAAAATATCTAACCTCACTAGCCGATTGGCTAGCACCTGAACATCATGAGCAAATGGCCTCTCCTCAGCTGGAATATATGCCAAGCTCCCCATACTGACCGCCTTCCGGCTCAAAGCATCGGCCACCACATTGGCCTTCCCCGGATGATATAATATAGTAATGTCATAATCCTTCGGCAACTCTAGCCATCTCCGCTGTCTCAAATTAAGGTCTTTCTGTTTGAACAAGTGCTGGAGACTACAATGGTCGGTATACACCTCACAAGACACGCCGTACAAATAGTGCCTCCAAATCTTCAAGGCATGAACAATGGCGGCTAGCTCCAAATCATGAACAGGATAGTTCTTCTCATGTGGCTTCAACTGCCGAGAAGCATAAGCAATTACCTTACCTTCCCGCATCAACACACAACCTATCCCCACTCTCGAGGCATCACAAGTAAACAGTATATGAACCTGAAGCTGATGGCAAAACTAGCATTGGAGCTGTGGTCAAAGCTATCTTGAGCTTCTGAAAGCTCTCCTCGCACTCATCCGTCCACATGAATGGTGCACCCTTCTGAGTCAATTTAGTCAATGAAGAAGCAATGGATGAAAATCCCTGAACAAGCCGGCGATAATATCCCGCCAAGCCAAGAAAACTCCTAATCTCTATAGCTGAGGACGTTCTAGGCCAACTTTGCACCGCCTCTATCTTCTTCGGATCAACCTGAATACCATCACGAGACACCACATGTCCCAGAAATGCTACGGACTCGAGCCAAAACTCGCACTTGGAAAATTTAGCATATAGCTTCTCCTCCCTCAATCTCTGCAACACAATGCTCAAATGCTGAGCATGCTCCTCCTGACTACGTGAGTAAACTAGAATGTCATCAATGAACACAATCACAAAAATCCAAATAGGGCCTGAACACACTGTTCATCAGATGCATAAATGTTGCTGGGGCGTTGGTCAGCCCAAACGACATCACAAGAAACTCATAATGACCATATCGGGTCCTGAATGCAGTCTTCATAATATCCGAGTCCCTGATCTTCAGCAGATGATAGACTGAACGAAGATCAATCTTTGAAAACACCCTCGCACCATGTAACCGGTCAAACAAATCATCTATGCGCGGCAGAGGGTACTTGTTCTTCACTCTGTCACTTTGTTCAATTGCCTATAATCAATACACATTCGCATGGAACCATCTTTCTTTTTAACAAATAATACCGGCGCACCCCATGGGGACACGCTAGGACGGATGAAACCCTTATCCAGAAGCTCCTGAAGCTCTGCTCTTTCAGTTCTTTCAACTCAGCTGGTGCCATCCGATAAGGAGGAACGGATATGGGCCGAGTGCCCGGCACCAAGTCAATGCCAAAATCAATATCCCTGTCCGGCGGCATGCCCGGCAGGTCTGAGGGGAATACATCTGGGAAGTCCCTCACAACAGGTACAGAATCAATGCTAGGAGACTCAGCTCCCACATCTCTCACAAAAGCCAAGTATGATAAACACCCTTTTTCGACCATCTTCCGAGCTTTTAAGAACGAAATGACACGGCTAGGGACGAAATCGGTCGAACCCCGCCACTCAATTTGAGAAATACCAGGAATGGCCAACGTAACTGTCTTAGCATGACAGTCCAATATAGCATGGTACGGAGACAACCGGTCCATACCCAATATAACATCAAAGTCCACCATCCCCAACAATAACAAATCTGCCTGGGTCTCCAGACCCCCAATAGATATAACACAGGATCTATAGACATGATCCACAACAATCGTATCACTCATGGGGGTGGATACATGAACAGGTAAGTCAAGACTACCACGAGTCGCACCCAAATGATGTGCAAAATAAGAGGACACGTATGAATATGTGGACCCTGGATCAAATAGAACAGAGGCATCTCCGTGACGGACGGAAATGATACCCGTAATCACTTGCATCGGAGGTAACCGCATCACGCCTGTCGGGAAGTGCATAGAATCGCGCATGGCCTCCACCGGATCTCTCTTCGCCCCGGGGCGACCACGAGAAGACCGACCTCCACCTATACTAGACCGAGATGGTGCTCGAAGATGAGGGATGGTCCCTCTGCTAAGTCCTCGTCCCTACGGAGTCGAGGGCACTCGTCTCCTCATGTGGCCAAACTCACCACACTCATAACATGCACCCGGTGCTGGAGAAGGGAACCGAAGGGAACCCCTAGCCGCCAGAAGAACCCCGGGCCGAAGAAGTAGGTGCTGCACTCGGGGCCGGAAGGGCACTAAGTGATGACCGACCCTGCCGAAACCCTTGTCGACCACGACCATAAGAACCTCCGCTCTGCTCTGGGCGGCCTGAATGAGAAGGTCTAGATGAGCGACCTCTGCTCTGCTGGGAATGCCCTCTAGACGGAGCACCACTGAAACTGCCAGAACCACGAGGCCTCTTGGCCCCCCGCTCCTCTCTCTCTCGGCGACGATCCGCCTCAATGGAGCGTGCCATATCAACAACCTGCTCAAATGATGATGACAAACTCTCTCTCTGGTCATAAGAATGCGGATAGAGTAGTTGAGGCCATCAATGAACCTCCTGATCCTCTCCCTATCAGTAGGGATCATCCATGTAGCATGCCTAGCCAACTGTGTGAATCTGAGCTCATACTGGGTCACAGACATGTCGCCCTAAACCAACCACTCGAACTGGAGACGTAGCTCCTCGCGACGAGACTGAGGTACATATTTCTCTAGAAAGAGAGTAGAGAACTGCTGCCATGTGAGAGGTGCTGCTCCTGCAGGCCTACACCTCTCAAACTCTTCCCACCAATCGAATGCGGGGCCAGTGAACTGGAAGGTAGTAAATGAAACTCCGCTAGACTTAAGAATACCAGCCGTCCGCAGCATCCTCTGACACTTATCCAAGAAACTCTGGGCATCCTCGCCCTCAACGCCACTGAAATGGGGTGGCTGAAGTCTACCAAATCTCTCAAGACGACGCTGCTCGTCGTCGGGCATAACCTGAACCATATGCTCTGGAGCTGGAGCTGGTGCAGTTGGAGGAATAACCGGTGCAACCACCTGAGCGGGGACCGCCTCTGGCGTCTGAAGTCCCTGAACAACCGGGTCAGGTGTGCGAGCTGCAGGGGTCTGCTGACCACCCCCTGTCTGAGATGTCGCTGCAGTAGCAGTAGCTGAAACTACCTGAGCCAAACCGGAACACACCGATAATATCTGAGCAAGAGTCTCCTGAAGACCGGGAATAGCAATAGATACAGTCTGGCCCTGAACTGGGGCTGCTGGAGCATCAACCACTGGGGGGGGCTGCTCCTGAACTGGTACAATAGGCGGGTCAGCTGGCACTGCCTCGGCCGCCCTACCTCTACCTCTAGCATGACCGCGCCCACGGCCTCTAACAGGTAGCAATGGAGGTCGTCCACCTCGTCCTGATGCTCGCGTTCTCGCCATCTGCGAGAGAATAGAATATAGAAGTTCAGTTCTCAGAACAACAAGATCGCACGACAGAGTTCAAGAAAAGTGAAGTTTTCCTAAAGGTTCGCAGCCTCCCGAGGATAAGTACAAGCGTCCCCGTACCGATCCACAAGACTCTACTAACCGGCTCAAGACTCACGAGGCCTAGTAAACCTAGGCTCTGATACCAACTTGTCACGACCCCAAATCCGGTCGTGATGGCGCCCAAGCACATTGCTAAGCCAGCCTGACCAATCAATAACAAGAACGGAGCTAGAAGCTCGTTTTATTCCATTTAAGCATATCAAAACATGAAGCAACGGTGATACATATATCGAAAACGGGGAACCAAGTCCCAAAATATATGAACTCCCATAGACCGAAGGGTCAAGAGTCATGAGCCTCTACTGAACATAAGTGTATAAAGGTTTACAAAATACCAAGTGCGGAAAGAAAAGTCAATACAGAATCAAAAGACAGTAAGAAGGAATATCGGGTCCTCAGACTCTGCAGCTACCTCGTATATCCCACAGATGTCGCCTCGCACAGCTACTGGATCACTGCTGAGAGGTACCTGGATCTGCACACAAGGTGCGGGGAGTAAAATGAGTACTGCCAGACTCAGTGGTAATAAACAAGGGTAAGACAGCGCAGATAAGAAATCCGCAATAAAGCACTATGTAAAGTTGTAATCAAATACCCTGTCACAGAATCAATATCAACTGTACCTGTACCAACAAGTACCAGCAAAATAGTATAACAGCTATCAGATGTAGCTAAATGCAATGCAATGCATGATATGACCGCTAGGGCGCGTAGCCCGATCCAATTTGGGTACTCGTGCTCACTGTGGGGGTTCAGACTCCTGAGGGCTCCTACAGCCCAAGCACAATATCACTGCGGCGTGCAGTCCGATCCAACATATATACCGCTGCGGCGCAAAGCCCGATCCACTACCAGTCAGTTAATATGCAAATATAGCGTCGCAGGCTCAAAAGTGGTCTTTGAAAACTCTTTTATCATTTTTCAGTTGAAAACAGTAATATCAAGTTCCAAAGATTGTAAATAGCATGATAACATAAATAGCTACGGACTGGTAGTAACTAACATGTCAATATGATAAGACAATGATAACGATCCTCGCGTGATCCAAATAACTGGCTCACAGCCCACAAGATACTCAACCGCCCAAGAAGGGGGTTCCTCGACTCAAGAGTGGCCAATATCACAATATATAGTATGCAACCATCCGAGAAGGAGGTTCGACGGCTCAAGAATGGCCTAATATCATAACACAGTATCAGCAAGTCGAACTAAGCCATAGTCCCCAAATCACAATCGACCCCGCACTCACATGAGAGTACGTGTCTCGCCGCTATACAGCATCACAAAGTGGTATACCGGGGTTTCGAACCCGCTGGTCATCACCCACATCTATTACTCACCTCAATACGACGCGACGACTACTTCGCAATGCCCTTGCCATGAGAATCAAGCTCCGTACGCGTAGAATCTGATCAAATACAGTAGAAACACAACAAATTAGGCCAATGGAACGACACCCAATCAATACAACTCAATTTACATCAAAATTCCCAAAGTTGTCAAAACCCAACTTTCGGTACGCTTCTCGAAAAATTACAAAAGTCACATATTCGAAATCCTCATCTCGATACGAGTCTAGGCATATAAAATTTACCAAAATCGGACTCCATTTGCCCACTCAAATCGGTATTTTTCTTCAATTTAGGCCTAGGGCTCAAACCCACCTTTAATCTTCCATTTACAGAAATTTAACCAAGGATTTCATGTTAAAATGATATAATTAAGCCACAAAACTTACCTCCAACGAAACCCCGATGATTTCCCAGCAATCTCCCGTCAATTTCTTCTCTTGGAACTCAAAAATGGAGGTTTTGGGTATAGGGTTCGCGACTGGACTGTTCTGTTATATTAATTCACTAACTGCCAGGCGACCCTCTGCGATCGCAGCCCGAAGCTCGCGATCGCGATGCACAAATTAACCAGGCTCCAAAATCACTCTACGCGATCGCGACATTTCCTACGCGATCGCACTACCTCATACCTCAATACTACGTGATCGCGTGAAACCACCCGCGATCGCACTGCTATAAATCCCAGACCTACACGATCGCACACTACACATCGCGATCGCGATGCACAACTAGTCGTCCTTACGCGATCGCATCACTCTTCCCGCGATCGCGAAGAACAAATTTTCTGGCCTCTCCAATACACTATGCGATCGCAGTCTCCCCATTGCGATCGCATAGCTTCCCAGCTTAACCCTACGCGATCGCAGACATAGCTTCGCGATCGCGAAGCACAAAAAGCTTCTGCACTAATTGCAGCAGAAACAGCAGTGCATTTGGCACAAAAGTGGTCCGTTTAGACCCCCGAATTCATCCCAAGGCCCCCGGGTCCCCAATGAAAACCACCAACATACTCCAAAACACGATGCGAACTTGTTCCAATCATAAAAACACCATCCTAAACATTAAAATCACCAATTACACACGGATTCAAGCCTAAATTCCTTAAAACTTTCCGAATTACACATTCAATAAAAAACCCGACCAAACGACGTCCGAATGACCTGAAATTTTGCAGGCACATCCAAAATCACCTAACGGAGCTGCTGCAACTGTCGGAATTCCATTCCGACCCCTGGATCAAAATCTCACCTACCGTTCGGATTTCGCCAAAATTCAACCTTAGCCAATTCAAGCCTATTTCTACACCGGACCTCCAAATTCAATTCCGATTGCTCCCCTAAGTCACAAATCACCTCCCGGAACTAACCGAATCATCGGAATCCGATTCCGAGCCCTCTAACCAAATAGTCAACTCCGGGTTGATTTTCTTTATTCAAGTTTCCTTCAAAAAGGCTATATGCCTCATTTTCAATCCAATTCACTCCTAACTTACCCGATAGACTCTAACACCGATATAAAAGCATAAAACATGTATTTACAACATAACGGGGTGGTAATTCCCGTGACGACGGGCCGGATCGTCACATTCTCCCCCTCTTAAGCAAACGCTCGTCCTCGAGCGGGTCAAGAAACATACCTGAAGTCTCAAACAAGTGAGGATATCTGCTCCGTATCTCCCACTCGATCTCCCAAGTGGCCTCCTCCACGGGTCGGCCTCTCCACTGAACCTTAACTGATGCAATCTCCTTAGACCTCAATTTTCTCACCCGACGTCCCAAAATGGCAATAGGCTCCACATCATAGGATAGATCACCATCAAGCTGAATGGTACTGAAGTCTAATACATGAGACGGATCTCCAATGTACTTCCGGAGCATAGACACATGGAATACTGGATGGACGCTGGATAAACTGGGCGGCAAGGCTAACTCATATGCCACCTCTCCAACCCTCCCGAGTATCTCAAAAGGACCAATGTACCTAGGACTCAACTTTCCTTTCTTCCCAAACCTCATGACACCCTTCATAGGTGAAACCTTCAACAATACTCCGTCACCAACCATGAAAGACAACTCTCGAACTCTACGGTCCGCATAACTCTTCTGACGAGACTGTGCTGTACGAAGCCTCTCCTGGATCAACTTTGCTCTATCCAGAGCATCCTGGACTAACTCGGTCCCTATCAATCTAACCTCACCAGGCTCAAACCATCCCACGGGGGATCTACACCGTCTGCCATACAATGCCTCATACGGGGCCATCTGAATACTCGACTGATAACTGTTGTTGTAGGCAAACTCGGCAAGTGGTAGGAACTCATCCCACGAACCACCAAAATCAATCACACAAGCTCGCAACATATCCTCCAAGATCTGAATAGTGCGCTCAGACTGCCCATCTGTCTGGGGGTGAAATGCTGTACTCAACTCAACCCGTGTACCCATCTCTCGCTGAAATGCTCTCCAAAACTGAAAAGTGAACTGAGTACCCCTGTCGGATATGATAGACACTGGAACTCCATGCAACCGAACAATCTCTCGAATAAAAATCGTTGCCAAGCGCTCCGATGAGTAGGTAGTACTAACTGGAATGAAGTGAGCTGACTTGGTCAGTCTATCCACAATCACCCATACAGAATCAAACGTCCTCGCCGTCCGAGGGAGTCCAGTAACAAAGTCCATAGTGATCCTCTCCCATTTCCACTCGGGAATATCAATGCGCTGAAATACACCACCGGGCCTCTGATGCTCGTACTTAACCTGCTGACAGTTGAGGCACCGTGCTACATGTCTGACAATGTCCATTTTCATCTTTCTCCACCAATAGTTCTGTTTCAAATCTTGATACATCTTCGCGGCTCCTGGATGGATAGAATACCGCGAGCTATGGGCCTCCTCCAGAATCAACTCACGAAGGCCATCAACATTGGGCACACATATCCGGCCCTGCATCCTCAATACGCCGTCACTATCAATGGTGATATCTCTAGCATCATTATGCTGAACTCTGTCCCTCAGGACAGCCAAATGTGGATCATCATACTGGCGCTCACGAATACGATCATATAGAGATGACCGAGATACAACACAAGCCAATACCCGGCTGGGCTCCGAAATATCTAACCTCACTAGCCGATTGGCTAGCACCTGAACATCATGAGCAAATGGCCTCTCCTCAGCTGGAATATATGCCAAGCTCCCCATATTGACCGCCTTCCGGCTCAAAGCATCGGCCACGACATTGGCCTTCCCCGGATGATATAATATAGTAATGTCATAATCCTTCAGCAACTCAAGCCATCTCCGCTGTCTCAAATTAAGGTCTTTCTGTTTAAACAAGTGCTGGAGACTACGATGGTCGGTATACACCTCACAAGACACGCCATACAAATAGTGCCTCCAAATTTTCAAGGCATGAACAATGGCGGCTAGCTCCAAATCATGAACAGGATAGTTCTTCTCATGTGGCTTCAACTGCCGAGAAGCATAAGCAATTACCTTACCTTCCCGCATCAACACACAACCTATCCCCACTCTCGAGGCATCACAATAAACGGTATATGAACCTGAAGCTGATGGCAATACTAACACTGGAGCTGTGGTCAAAGCTGTCTTGAGCTTCTGAAAGCTCTCCTCGCACTCATCCGACCACACGAATGGTGCACCCTTCCGAGTCAATTTAGTCAATGAAGAAGCAATGGATGAAAATCCCTGAACAAACCGGCGATAATATCCTGCCAAGCCAAGAAAACTCCTAATCTCTGTAGCTGAGGACGGTCTAGGCCAACTCTGCACCGCCTCTATCTTCTTCGGATCAACCTGAATACCATCACGAGACACCACATGTCCCAGAAATGCTACAGACTCGAGCCAAAACTCGCACTTGGAAAATTTAGCATATAGCTTCTCCTCCCTCAATCTCTGCAACACAATGCTCAAATGCTGAGCATGCTCCTCCTGACTACGGGAGTAAACTAGAATGTCATCAATGAACACAATCACAAATGAATCCAAATAGGGCCTGAACACACTGTTCATCAGATGCATAAATGCTGCTGGGGCGTTGGTCAGCCCAAAAGACATCACGAGAAACTCATAAGTGACCATATTGGGTCCTGAATGCAGTCTTCATAATATCCGAGTCCCTGATCTTCAGCTGATGATAGCTCGAACGAAGATCAATCTTAGAAAACACCCTCGCACCCTGTAGCTGATCAAACAAATCATCTATGCGCGGTAGAGGGTACTTGTTCTTCACTGTCACTTTGTTCAATTGCCTATAATCAATACACATCCGCATGGATCTATCCTTCTTTTTAACAAATAACACCGGCGCACCCCACGGGGACACACTAGGACGGATGAAACCCTTATCCAGAAGCTCCTGAAGCTGCTCTTTCAGTTCTTTCAACTCAGCTGGTGCTATCCGATAAGGAGGAACAGATATGGGCTGAGTGCCCGGCACCAAGTCAATGCCAAAATCAATATCCCCGTCCGGCGGCATGCCCGGCAGGTCTGAGGGGAATACATCTGGAAAGTCCCTCACAACAGGTACAGAATCAATGCTAGGAGACTCAGCTCCCACATCTCTCACAAAAGCCAAGTATGATAAACACCCTTTTTCGACCATCTTCCGAGCTTTTAAGAACGAAATGACACGGCTAGGGACGAAATCGGTCGAACCCCGCCACTCAATTTGAGAAATACCAGGAATGGCCAACGTAACTGTCTTAGCATAACAGTCCAATATAGCGTGGTACAGAGACAACCAGTCCATACCCAATATAACATCAAAGTCCACCATCCCCAATAATAACAAATCTGCCTGGGTCTCCAGACCCCCAATAGATATAACACAGGGTCTATAGATATGATCCACAACAATCGTATCACTCACGGGGGTGGATACATGAATAGGTAAGTCAAGACTACCACGAGTCGCACCCAAATGATGTGCAAAATAAGAGGACACATATGAATATGTGGACCCTGGATCAAATAGAACAGAGGCATCTCTGTGACAGACAGAAATGATACCTGTAATCACTGCATCGGAGGCAACTGCATCACGCCTGTCAGGAAGTGCATAGAATCGCGCATAGCCTCCACCATATCTCTCTTCGCCCCTGGGGCGACCACGAGAAGACTGACCTCCACCTATACTAGACTGAGATGGTGCTGAAGATGAGGGCCGGTCCCTCTGCTGAGTCCTGTCCCTACGGAGTCGAGGGCACTGTCTCCTCATGTGACCAAACTCACCACACTCATAACATGCACCCGGTGCCGGAGAAGGGTACTGAAGGGAACCCCTCGCCGCAGAAGAACCCTGGGCTGAAGAAGTAGGTGCTGCACTCTGGGCTGGGAGGGCACTAAGTGATGACTGACCCTGCTGAAACCCCTATCGACCACGACCATAAGAACCTCCGCTCTGCTTTGGGCGGCCTGAATGAGAAGGTCTAGATGAGCGACCTCTGCTCTGCTGGGAATGCCTTCTAGACGGAGCACCACTGAAACTGCTAGAACCACGAGGCCTCTTGGCCTCGCGCTCCTCTCTCTCTCGGCGAGGATCCGCCTCAATGGAGCGTGCCATATCAACAACCTGCTCAAATGATGATGACAAAACTCTCTCTCTGGTCATAAGAATGCGGATAGAGTAGTTGAGGCCATCAATGAACCTCCCGATCCTCTCCCTATCATTAGGGATCATCCATGTGGCATGCCTAGCCAACTGTGTGAATCTAAGCTCATACTGAGTCACAGACATGTCGCCCTGAATCAACCACTCGAACCGGCGACGTAGCTCCTCGCGACGAGACCGAGGTACATATTTCTCTAGAAAGAGAGTAGAGAACTGCTGCCATGTGAGAGGTGCTGCTCCTGCAGGCCTACGCCTCTCAAACTCTTCCCACCAATCGAATGCGGGGCCAGTGAATTGGAAGGTAGTAAATGAAACTCCGCTGGACTCAAGAATACCAGCCGTCCGCAGCATCCTCTGGCACTTATCCAAGAAACTCTGGGCATCCTCGCCCTCAACGCCACTGAAATGGGGTGGCTAAAGTCTACCAAATCTCTCAAGACGACGCTGCTCGTCGTCGGGCATAACCTGAACCATATGCTCTGGAGCTGGAGCTGGAGCTGGTGCAGCTGGAGGAATAACTGGTGCAACCACCTGAGCGGGGACCGCCTCTGGCGTCTGAAGTCCCTGAACAACCTGCTCAGGTGTGCGAGCTGCAGGGGTCTGCTCACCACCCCCTATCTGAGATGTCGCTATAGTAGCGGTAGCTGAAACTACCTGAGCCAAACTAGAACACACTGATAATATTTGAGCAAGAGTCTCCTGAAGACCAGGAATAGCAATAGATACAGTCTGGCCCTGAACTGGGACTGCTAGAGCATCAACCACTTGGGGCTGCTCCTGAACTGGTACAACGGGTGGGTCAGCTGGCACTGCCTCAGCTGCCCTACCTCTACCTCTAGCATGACCGCGCCCACGGCCTCTAACAGGTGGCAATGGAGGTCGTCCACCTTGTCCTGATGCTCGCGTTCTCGCCATCTGCGAGAGAATAGAATATGGAAGTTCAGTTCTCGGAACAACAAGATCGCACGACGGAGTTCAAGAAAAGTGAAGTGTTTCCTAAAGGTTCGCAGCCTCCCGAGGATAAGTACAGGCGTCCCCGTACCGATCCACAAGACTCTACTAACCGGCTCAAGACTCATGAGGCCTAGTAAACCTAGGCTCCGATACCAACTTGTCACGACCCCAAATCCGGTCGTGATGGCGCCCAGCACATTGCTAAGCCAGCCTGACCAATCAAGAACAAGAACGGAGCTAGAAGCTCGTTTTATCCCACTTAAGCATATCAAAACATGAAGCAACGGTGATACATATATCGAAAACGGGGAACCAAGTCCCAAAATATATGAACTCCCATAGACCGAAGAGTCAAGAGTCATGAGCCTCTACTGAACATAAGTGTACAAAGGTTTACAAGATACCAAGTGCGGAAAGAAAAGTCAATACAGAATCAAAAGACAGTAAGAAGGAATATCGGGTCCTGCGGACTCTGCAGCTACCTCGAATATCCTACGGATGTCGCCTCGAACAGCTACCGGATCACTGCTGAGAGGTACCTGGATCTGCACACAAGGTGCAGGGAGTAAAATGAGTACTACCAGACTCGGTGGTAATAAACAGGGGTAAGACAGCGCAGATAAGAAATCCGCAAATAAGCACTATGTAAAGTTGTAATCAATACCCTGTCACAGAATCAATATCAACTGTACCTGTATCAACAAGTACCAGCAAAATAGTATAACAGCTATCAGATGTAGCTAAATGCAATGCAATGTATGATATGACCACTACGGCGCGTAGCCCGATCCAATTTGGTTACCCGTGCTCACTGTGGGGGTTCAGACTCCTGAGGGGCTCCTACAGCCCAAGCACAATATCACTGCGGCGTGCAGTCCGATCCAACATATATACCGCTGCGGCGCGCAGCCCGATCCACTACCAGTCAGCTAATATGCAAATATAGCCTCGCAGGCTCAAAAGTGGTTTTTGAAAACTCTTTTATCATTTTTCAGTTGAAAACAGTAATATCAAGTTCCAGAGATTGGAAATAGCATGATAATAGAAATAGCTACGGACTGGTAGTAACTAACATGTCAATATGATAAGACAATGATAACAATCCTCGCGTGATCCAAATAACTGGCTCATAGCCCACAAGATACTCAACCGCCCAAGAAGGGGGGTTCCTCGGCTCAAGAGTGGACAATATCACAATATATAGTATGCAACCATCCGAGAAGGAGGTTCGACGGTTCAAGAATGGCCTAATATCATAACACAGTATCAGCAAGTCGAACTAAGCCATAGTCCCCAAATCACAATCGACCCCGCACTCACATGAGAGTACGTGTCTCGCCGCTATACAGCATCGTCACAAAGTGGTATACCGGGGTTTCGAACCCGCCGGTCATCACCCACATCTATTACTCACCTCAATACGGCGCGACGACTACTCCGCAATGCCCTTGCCACGAGAATCAAGCTCCGCACGCGTAGAATCTGATCAAATACAGTAGAAACACAACAAATTAGGCCAATGGAACGACACCCAATCAATACAACTCAATTTACATCAAAATTCCCAAAGTTGTCAAAACCCAACTTTCGGTACGCTTCTCGAAAAATTACAAAAGTCACATATTCGGAATCCTCATCTCGATACGAGTCTAGGCATATAAAATTTACCAAAATCGGACTCCATTTGCCCACTCAAATCGGTATTTTTCTTCAATTTAGGCCTAGGGCTCAAACCCACCTTTAATCTTCCATTTACAGAAATTTAACCAAGGATTTCATGTTAAAATGATGTAATTAAGCCACAAAACTTACCTCCAACGAAACCCCGATGATTTCCCAACAATCTCCCGTCAATTTCTTCTCTTGGAACTCAAAAATGGAGGTTTTGGGTATGGGGTTCGCGACTGGACTGTTCTCTTATATTAATTCACTGTCTGCCAGGCGACCCTCTGCGATCGCAGCCCGAAGCTCGCGACCGCGATGCACAAGTTAACCAGGCTCCAAAATCACTCTACGCGATCGCGACATTTCCTACGCGATCGCACTGCCTCATGCCTCAACACTACGCGATCGCGTGAAACCACCCGCGATCGCACTGCTCTAAATCCCAGACCTACGCGATCGCACACTACACATCGCAATCGCGATGCACAACTAGTTGTCCTTACGCGATCGCATCACTCTTCCCGCGATCGCGAAGAACAAATTTTCTGGCCTCTCCAATACACTACGCGATCGCAGTCTCCCCATTGCGATCGCAGAGCTTCCCAGCTTAACCCTACGCGATCGCAGACATAGCTTCGCGATCGCGAAGCACAAAAATCTTCTGCACTAATTGCAGCAGAAACATCAGTGCATTTGGCACAAAAATGGTCCGTTTGGACCCCAGAATTCATCCCGAGGCCCCCGAGACCCCAACGAAAACCACCAACATACTCCAAAACACGATGCGAACTTGTTCCAATCATAAAAACACCATCCTAAACATTAAAATCACCAATTACACACGGATTCAAGCCTAAATTCCTTAAAACTTTCCGAATTACACATTCCATCAAAAATCCGACCAAACGACGTCCGAATGACCTGAAATTTTGCAGGCACATCCAAAATCAGCTAACGGAGCTACTACAACTGTTGGAATTCCATTCCAACACCCGGATCAAAATCTCACCTACCGTTCCGATTTCGCCAAAATTCAACCTTAGCCAATTCAAGCCTATTTCTACATCGGACCTCCAAATTCAATTCTGATTGCTCTCCTAAGTCAAAAATCACCTCCCGGAACTAATCGAATCATCAGAATCCGATTCCGAACCCTCTAACCAAATAGTCAACTCCGGGTTGACTTTTCTTTTTTTCAAGTTTCCTTCAAAAAGGCTATATGCCTCATTTTCAATCCAATTCACTCCTAACTTACCCGATAGACTCTAACACTGATATAATAGCATAAAACTTGAATTTACAATATAATGGGGTGGTAATTCTCGTGACGACGGGCCGGGTCGTCACAGAAGAAGGTCAACATCGTCGAGGATATGCAAACCATCCCTAAAGAAGATTTTGAAGAGGCTAATTACATCAACAACCCTCAAGGAGCGTATCAAAGGAAATACTATCAAGGTCAAGGACCACAAAATCAATGGAGGCCAAACCCGCAAAGGCAAGGCAACCAACAAAGGAGGTATGACCAAGGTAGTTCACAACAAAGAAATTGGAGCAACAACATATGTTCCTCCGAAAGGTCAACATTCGAACCAAGGGTCCTCTAATGATTCAAAATTGGAAGCTATGCTTGAGAGGGTGCTACAAAATCAAGAAAAGTCTGATGCTTCCATGAGGAACATGGCCGAGGTTGTTGGCTCTCATACCGCTTCCATCCAAAAATTGGAGATGCAAATGAGAGACCTCTCCAATGAGCAAAATCCCAAGCAAGAAGGAACACTCCCTAGTTAAACGGTTGCAAACCCAAGAGGTAGTGGAAGTGGTCCACCCTCTCACGTCATGGAAATCACTACTAGGAGTGGTAAAGTGCTAACTGGAGAGAGTGAACACATAGTTGAAGAAGTGGAGACCGAACAAAGAGTTGAGGTTAAAGAACAAAACGTTGTTGAGGTTTAAAAACAAAAGGTTGTTGTGGCTAAAGAACCAAACGTTGTTGAAATTGAAAGAATTCCGGAAAAAGCTAAAGCACCACAAGAAGATCAGGAAGAGGAAAAGGAAAAAGGGAAAGAGATCAAAACCTCTTCCACCTATTCCTAGGCCTCCTCCCCCATTCCCTCAAAGGCTAGCAAGAAGGATTGATGATAGCAAACTTGAAAAGTTCTACGACATTCTCAAGCAATTGATGGTGAACATTCCTTTTGTGGAAGCTTTTCAAGAAATGCCGGGGTTTGCTCAGTACTTGAAAGATTTGATCACCAAGAAGAAGGCCACAAATCATGAGGTGGTAAACATGACTCACCGGGTTAGTTCTATTATTGCCACAACTCCGGTCCAAAAGAAGGAAGATCCGGGAGCCTTTACCATACGTTGTACTACTGGGGCGCGTGAATTTGCAAGAGCCCTATGTGACAATGGAGCTAGCATCAACTTGATGTCACTTGCCATTTATAAGCAAGCGGGATTAGGTATGCCAAGACCAACTAGCATGAGATTGCAAATGGTCGATCGTTCCACTTGTTGATGATGTACTTGTAAAAGTGGGGAAATTCCATTTGCCTGCGGACTTCATAATTCGTGATTGTGCAGTTGATAAAGAAATACCTATCATTTTGGGAGACCATTCTTAGCCACGGGAAGAGCACTCATGGATTCGGAGCGGAATGAGATTAAATTTCGGGTGAATGATGAAGAGGTTACATTTCAAGCAAGCAAGGGCATGAAGTTGCCCCATGAATATGAGAGCATTTCTACGATAGAAGCGGTTGATGAGATAGAGGATGTCGTGGAATTGAAAATGGAAGAACAACGCCTTGGTGAGGCATTGGCGGCTATCTTGGTAAATTTTGATGGGGAAGACATGGATGGGTACATAGAGTCGGTAAATCCATTGGAGGGTCTTGGATCCTACACTTACACTCCGGCGAAGCTTTCTCTTGACTTAGAGAATAGAGTTGCTCCCCCCGCAATGGCATCAATCATCGAACCACCGCAATTAGAGCTCAAACCACATCCTCCACACCTAAGGTATAAATTTCTTGGCTCTAATGATACTTTACCCATAATTATTTCTTCTTTGTTGAATGATGTGCATGTGGAACAATTATTGGAAGTCTTAAAGGAGCATAGGCAAGCTATTGGGTGGACTATTGCCGACATCCGAGGCATTCCCGCGGGCATTTATGAACACAAGATCCAATTGGAGAATGACACTAAGCCAAGTGTGGAGCATCAAAGGCGATTAAATCCTTCAATGCAAGAGGTAGTGAAGAAGGAAATCATCAAGTGGTTAGATGCAGGAGTTGTTTACCCAATTGTCGATAGCTATTGGGTGAGCCCGGTGCAATGTGTACCAAAGAAGGGAGGCATAACCGTGATTGAAAATGAAAAAAATGAGCTCATCCCAATAAAAACGATGACCGGGTGGAGAGTGTGCATGGATTATCGGAAGTTCAATAGTGCAACTTGCAAGTACCATTTCCCTATGTCTTTTATTGATCAAATGCTTGATCGGCTAGCGGGAAGGGCATTCTATTGCTTCTTGACGGGTATTCCGGTTACAACCAAATCAACATCGCATTGGAGGATCAAGAGAAAACAACATTCACTTGTCCTTATGGGACATTTGCTTTTAGTCGGATGCCATTTGGGTTGTGCAATGCTCCGGTGACCTTTCAAAGATGCATGATGTCCATTTTCTCCGACATGGTGGAGGATTTTCTAGAGGTCTTCATGGATGATTCATAGGTGATTCTTTTGAGCATTGTCTTGCCAATCTTAAACAAGTGCTTAAGAGATGCGAGGAGACGAATCTTGAGCTAAATTGGGAGAAATGTCACTTCATAGTGGATGAAGGTATTGTGTTGGGGCATAAGATTTTTAAGCATGGCATTGAGGTTGACCGAGAAAAGATAGAGATCATTTCTAAACTTCCTCCAACCACTTCGGTAAAAGGTGTTCGAAGCTTCTTGGGCCACGTCGGATTCTATAGGAGATTCATCAAGGACTTCTCCAAGATTGCACACCCCATGTACAAGCTTCTTGAGAAGGATGTAGAATTTGTGTTTGATGACAAGTGCCTCAAGGCATTTGAGGAATTAAAGTTGAGGCTCACCACGGCACCTATTATTGTCACTCCCGATTGCGAACTCATGTGTGATGCTAGTGGTGTAGCAATTGGAGCAATTCTAGGCCAACGCCACAACAAAATACTTCATCCGGTCTATTAGGCAAGCAAAACTCTCAATGGGGCGCAAATGAACTACACTGTCACTGAGGAAGAGCTTCTTGCCATTGTGTACACTTTTGAGAAGTTCCAGGCCTATTTGTTGGGATCCAAGGTGGTGGTCTACACAGATCATGCGGCTCTTCGATATCTCATGGTGAAAAAAGATGCAAAACCTCGGCTAATTAGATGGGTTCTCTTGTTGCAGGAATTTGACTTTGAAGTCAAAGATCGCAAAGGTACACAAAACTAAGTTGCGGATCACTTATCAAGTCTTGAGGAGGCAGGGAGACCTAAGGAAGAGCTTGACATAAATGATGCATTCCCCGATGAGCATATTTTGGCACTCTCCAATACCTTTGCTCCATGGTATGCCGACATTGCTAATTACTTGGTGAGCGATCTCATTCCGGAAGGGTTAGAATCTCATCAAAAGAAAAAGTTCTTGCAGGGATTGTCGGCAATACTATTGGGAGGAGCCCTATTTTCTTCGAGTGTGTGCCGACAATATCATCCGAAGGTGTGTACCAGAAGAAGAAATTACGCCAAACTTCAAAGTAAGTCATGACTCACCAGTTGGGGGACATCATGGAGGCAATAGAACGACGGATAAGATTCTTGAGTGTGGTTATTACTAGCCTTCCATTTACCATGATGCAAACCAATTTGCAAAAGCTTGTGATCAATGTCAACGACAAGGTTCAATCTCCAAAAGTCATGAAATGCTAATGCAATATGTGATAGAGAAAGAAATCTTTGATGTTTGGGGAATTGATTTCATGGGCCCCTTTGTGAGCTCTTAAGGAATGAAATACATCTTGGTGGCAGTGGACTACATTTCCAAATGGGTTGAAGCCATTTCCGTACCAAACAATGAGGCAAGGAGTGTGACCGTATTTTTTAAGAACAACATATTCACTCGGTTTGGCACCCCTAGAGCCATTCTTAGTGATGGTGGATCACACTTTTGCAACAAAGCTTTTGCGGGGTTACTTGAGAAGTATGGTGTCAAATACAAGGTGGCCACACCGTATCATCCACAGTCGAGTGGTCAAGTGGAAGTTAACAACTGAGAGATGAAGAATATTCTAGCAAAAACTGTGAATGCAAATAGGACTGACCGGTCAAGAAGATTAGATGATACATTGTGGGCGTACCGCACGGCCTACAAAACTCCTAATAGTACTTCTCCTTACCAGCTCATTTTTGGTAAAGCATGTCATCTACCCATTGTGTTAGAACACAAAGCCATGTGGGCATTGAAGAAGCTAAATCTGGTATGGGCTGAGGCTGCGAACTTGAGGTTAACGCAACTAAATGAACTGGAAGAATTCCGGTTCCATGCTTATGAGAGCGCAGGTGTGTACAAAGAACGGATGAAGTTTGTCCACGACAAAAAGATCTTGAAAAGAGAGTTCAAGGCAGGTGATTTGGTCTTACTCTTTAACTCAAGGCTAAAATTGTTTCCGGCCAAACTTAAGTCGAAATGGTCCGGCCCCTTTAAAGTTGTAAATGGCTCCCCATATGGAGCGGTGGAACTAGAAACAACAGACGAGTCCGGGATATTTAAAGTGAATCGCCAACGCATCAAGCAGTACTTGGGCATTGATGGTGAAATGAATGTGGTGGAGCAGCTGGCTCTCACGGATGGTCCTTCCCCATCCAATGGGTGAAATTGAAGAAATCAATCCCGTCGTACCGCGACGTTGAATCAAGCGATGTATGGGAGGCAACCCATGGGTGGTAACACCTTCTTTCTTTTTGCATTTTCTTTATTTATTTTTCTTCTTTACAACATCTGTTGAAGTGTAGGGAGTCCAAAATATCTCAATACTTGGTGGAAATGCATGAACATAAGAAGGGATATCATTTTGAGAAAAACGCGGTGAAAATGCGGTCGTAGAATTGATATGCGATTCGCAGATCCACCACAGAATGAAATAGAGACTTGGCCAAATTGGGTGATCAAATGCGACCATTCTATGGTCCGCATGTTAGCTTTACGACCGCAGAACGAAACAGAGAATTGGCTATGTTGTATGTTCAAATGCGACCAATTTGCAGTCTACGGGTCAGATCTGCGACCGCATAAGGGTTCGCAGATTGAGCCCTCGCAATTCTGCATATCTCCCAAGTACGTCCCTAAAACCATACGCTCAGTTTAGAACAAAAAAAAAGAAGAAAAAACAAGAGACACGAGATTGAACCCACGCAAGGGCAAATCACCAAGTTCTCCACTGATCTTCACGCTCTATTTCTGGTGTGTATTTCCTCATCCATCTCTGTCGTTAAAGTTTTGAGCAAAAATTTGGGGGACTAGTCGTTGGTTTGATTGAATGTTGCTAAAATTGTTTCCGGCCAAACTTAAGTCGAAATGGTCCGGCCCCTTTAAAGTTGTAAATGTCTCCCCATATGGAGCGGTGGAACTAGAAACAACAGACGGGTCCGGGATATTTAAAATTAATCGCCAACGCATCAAGCATTACTTGGGCATTGATGGTGAAATGAATGTGGTGGAGCAGCAGGCTCTCAAGGATGGTCCTTCCCCATCCAATGGGTGAAATTGATGAAATCAATCCCGTCGTGCCGCGATGTTGAATCAAGCGATGTATGGGAGGCAACCCATGGGTGGTAACACCTTCTTTCTTTTTGCATTTTCTTAATTTATTTTTCTTCTTTAGAACATCTGTTGAAGTGCAGGGAGTCCAAAAGATCTCAATACTTGGTGGAAATGCATGAACATAAGAAGGGATATCATTTTGAGAAAAACGCGAAGGAAATGCGGTCGCAGAATTGATATGCGATTCGCAGATCCACCGCATAATGAAATAGAGACTTGGCCAAATTGGGTGATCAAATGCGGCCATTCTGCGGTCCGCATGTTAGCTCTACGATCGCAGAACGAAATAGAGAATTGGCTATGTTGGATGTTCAAATGCGACCATTTTGCAGTCCGCGGGTCAGATCTTCGACCACATAAGGGTTCGCAGATTGAGCCCTCGCAATTCTGCATATCTCCCAGGTACGTCCCTAAAACCATACGCTTCAGTTTAGAACAAAAAAAAAAGAAAAAAAAAGAGACGCGAGATCGAACCCACGCAAGGACAAATCACCAAGTTCTCCACTGATCTTCACGCTCTATTTCTGGTGTGTATTTCCTCGTCCATCTCTGTCGCTAAAGTTTTGAGCAAAAATTTGGGGGACTAGTCGTTGGTTTGATTGAATGTTACTAAAATAGGGTCAAATTTGGTCCAAGCATGCTTTGGGAAAGGAATTGGTAGAAGGATAGGGTAGCCATGGATGGAAAAATAGGATCCCTATCTCAGAACGATTGGTTCTGCGGTCCGCATGTCTGATATGTGGACCGCATTTTCATCGCATACCTAACCCTAGGTCAGTTGGGGACGACGACGTCTGCGGTCATTTTGCGATCACAGAGTTTCTTTGCGGTACGCATAATGACCGCATACTTGTCACCTGTAAGACCTCTGAAACTGGCAAAAATGCGGTGCAGAATGCGGCCGCAAAATTGATCTGCAGTCCGTAGACCCACCGTAGAGTGAAATAGAGACCTAGGAATTTTTGATACATCAAATGCTCATTCTGCGATATGTCTACGGTCCACATAGTGGTTATGCGACCGCAGATATCATCGCAGATTGACCCTTTTGTCAAGCATACATCTTTGCGATGACTATGTGGTCCGCAGAGTGGTTCTACGATCGCAGAGTACACCACATATATGTGTACACAGCTCATTTCCTTCCTATTTCTTCTCCTGGTGTGTGTACTAACATTTCACCCTTTGCAGATATGACTTCCCGACCTAAACGACTCGCAACCAAGCCCCCTCCGGCCAAAAGACAAAAAGTGGACCCGCCACAAGAATCAACCTCCCAACCTGAAGAAGAAGTCATTGGGCCTGAGGTTGATATACATACCGAAGCTAGAAGAAAACAAGCTGCTGAAGGCATTGTGTACCATCTCCGCTGGGGTATTGAGGACTCGAGGAAAAAATACAAAGCTGGGCTCGACCGGAGATCACTCCTTCTGGAAAAGCAATTGAGTCTCAATGGACTGAAGGACAAATACCAGCACACCTTGCCAACCTTAAGCAGAGGAAATGGATTGGTTTCACTGAACCCCCTGCTGCATATAATGAGTCACTAGTCCGGGAGTTCTATGCAAACTACGGAGCTTCCCGAACCAAGCACCCCAAGCGTCAGAATATGTACCTTGACAAGGTGGACGTTCGGGGCTTCACAGTCAAGTGCAGTGCCAGGGCCATCAATCAGATTCTTGTCCCAGACTGGGAAGAGGGCACATCCACAGCTAAGTACAAAGCCAAATTCGCCAACAAGGAGGGTGAAAAAAGCTGGATTGCCTCCGTCATTGCTATTGGGACCCCTGCACGGATACAACCAGGGCATAAAGTTCACAAGGAGAGCTTCTTACGAGAGGGTAGATATTGGATTACATTTCTTGCATCCAAGCTGATCCCGACCTTCTTACGAGAGGGTAGATATTGGATTACATTTCTTGCATCCAAGCTGATCCCGACCCATCATGAAACTGATATTTCCGTTGAGAAGGCCCTCTTGATTGCTTGTATAATGCAAGGCATCAAAGTGAACGTGGGAGAGATAATCTTTCAAGAGATGGGTAGAAGAGCAATGTAAGATGCTACATCTCTCCCATTCCCAGCCTTGATCACTGCCCTATGTCATGCTGATCAAGTTCCCATTGATCTGTGGAGGGATGCTACAGGTCAGGAGCACGGGATCATAGATATCAACCATCTGGGTGATGCTGTGATACCCCCTGCGGCAGTAGTTCAGGAGGACCTCCTTTCATCCCAGCCTCCTATCACTCAGGCTGATGCTGCACAGTCCTCCACTCCTCCGCCGGCTCCCACTTCTACCACTGCTCAGACCTCACAGGCTACTCCGGCAGTCTCAAAGCTTAGTCTGTTAGCTACACATGCAAATGCCAAGGTTGACCAGCTTGTGAAGACTTTGCCCAATTTGATCAAGCAGGCCCTCACTCCCATGCAGTCAGCTGTAGCAGACATTTAGCAGAAACAGGCAGCATACGCAGAACAGCTGCAGGGACTTGAATTAAGGGTAGAGAAATTAGAACGGGGCGAAGTAAGTGGTTTTAATGAACTCAAGTAGGAGGTTTCCTCTATGAAATTCGACTTCCAAAAGATGCATAATTTGGACTTCGACATTGCATCCCTCTTTCTTATGGAGAGTGATAAGGGTACAGGTGTAGTGCCAGACTTGGGCCTTGATTTCAGAAACTTGATGGCCGACCCTGTCATTCCTACTCCTGGAGACTCTCATGCCCCAGCTCCTACTAGACCGATTGACATTGCCTCTGATGAGGAGGGTGACGGAGAGAGTGAGGGTGAAGATGAAGAAGATAGCTCAGGGTTCTCCAGTGATGAAGCCCCTCATCCTGTTGATAAGGTGAAGGCAGCTGCCCCAGCTTTACCTCAAGATGATGATGCTGCTGATGACGACGAGCATGTACAGATTGAGATCACCCTACAGAGATCCTTGATAGACAGAGGGGGCCCCACAGCTCATGTAGCAGCCCCTTCTACAGCTTGTGCATCCAGCAGCTCTCAGGTGCCAACTGACGCCTCCAATATCAGTTCCAGCTCCAGAGCCAGTCCTTTCTCCTACCCCAGAGCAGCCACCAGCAGAGGAGATGACACTCCCGACTGAGCCCATGCCAGTCCTCACAGCTACACCAGAGGGTGATCATCCCGGCACTCAGCCAGCTGTCGATTCCCATAGGACTTAGTGTGCCTCAAGGAGTCTTCCCTCAAACTCTACTTTTTACTTCTATGCATTGGGGACAATGCATCATTTCTAGTTGGGGGTGGGGTACCTTGGTGTTATTTTTTGTCGTGTATATAGTGATGCTATTGTGCTTATATGTATTAAAATTTGTGTACATTGGTACGACTTTGGTATATAAAGCAATGTTACGATGATGTTTTGATTCATTTGTGTTGATTAGTTAGTAAATCAATTCCTCTTGGTTTTTTTTGTCTGATTCTTTTCCAAGAGTGTAATAGTAGAAACAGAACCTTAGGTGTAAATCAATGTGATCAGTTTAGTGTAGTTGCTCAGTGTCAAGCATATGTATCTATACATAGCACATATCCTCCTATAGTTTATTCACGTCCAAGCAACGGTCGTAGTCAATATAACTTGGTCTAATAAGTCCAAGATCGATCCCACAGAGAATTAACCTACCAATTGCAACTATCACAACCCCAAAAGTACTTCCAATTCAAGTTCCCAAACTTTGAATATATATTTCTATGAATTTCGAACCACTAGTTTGCAATAATTAAGAATTAAGAATTAAGAATGCTTAAAAGAAAGAATTGAATGTTGAATAAAATAATATAGAGAAGGACTAAGCCATTGATTTCCCCTATTGATGGAATCCCTTATCGTTATGCTCATACAAATTGTTAATATATTCTATCAATCACGAACGCTATGTGTATCGTAACCCTCTCCCGAGTAATTACAATAATTTACTAGTGCACTCTCCCGAGCTACACTAGCTAGCTTTAATTTGAATAGTTCACTTAAGATTGCACCCAAGACTTCGTTATTCCTAACCCCATCTTTACGCCTAAAGTTATAGATTCCTCCAATAACCTAGGTGTGGTGTTGTTCAACAATAAACCTAAATATGCACTATTTTCCAAGTTATGCACACTAAATAGGCACCACTAATTGGGACGTCTACCAATTAACTACAACAAGAATGAAGTTGAACAAATGGAAATCTAAGTCACAATTTGTAATCACATAAACGATAAGTTCATCACTCAATAGGTTCCATCAAAACCTTAGAAAATAATTTAGCTACTCATGCTTGAAGAAACAAGAATAATAATTGAAATTATAAAGAATTGCTTGATATAATATAAAAGAAAGAGTTTGAGAGGAATCTCTCTTACTAAAAACCTTGCAAAAGTATTGAATAATAGATTACATGCCTCTAAGGGGCAAACTAGGAGTTTATATAGAGTTTTTAGGGCTTAAAAACTAAGTTTGAGTCCAATTGGGATTGCTGCCGCGGAGCCTTCCGCGGTTCGTTCGCGGCCGCGAGCGGACCGCGAACAGTCAAACTTCAGAGGCCTTCTTTTTTCGCGGTTCATCCGCGGCCGCGAGTGAACCGCGGATGAACAATACTTCTGATTTTTCACTGCTTCTTCCAAGCCTCTTCACTTTAGCTCTTCTTTAGGCCTTTTCATCAACCTAGGACTCTAAAATAGCTCTTTATGGCATCCAATGTATCACATGTACCTGTAAAACACAATCGAACACTAATCAAAGCATTTTGTCCTCATAAACAACATTAATTCCATAACAAAGTGTGATTATTTAGGGTACAATTATAGTCAAATGCACCTATTATCAATACCCCACACTTAAACCTTTGCTCGTCCTCGAGCAATTTTTAATC
Organism: Nicotiana noctiflora; assembly: GCA_032618575.1. Lineage (NCBI taxonomy): Eukaryota > Viridiplantae > Streptophyta > Magnoliopsida > Solanales > Solanaceae > Nicotiana > Nicotiana noctiflora. Next base: position 50,213 of record JASVEL010007662.1, read on the forward strand.
ACACTTTAGGCCAATTAACAAAAATTTGTCTCCCCCAAAGTATGTCACAAAAGCTATTATACATGAACAACTTAAGATATGCATAATCTTTTACTTAACCGTAAACTCTCATGCCAGCACATTATCACTTACTCTACTTATTACCAAAAACTTGCAAATTTACCTCTTCCTCTTGAATTACATGCGCTCACCAAATTTATTGAGAGAAGTTCCCACACATTAACAATTAAGATACATGGAACTTGTAAATATCGGAAAAAGTTACTCACTCTCAACAAAGAACATTCATATGCATACATACACACCATAGGCTTGCCCCTAGTGTAATACTCCACTAATCGAGTTATTCAATTATAGATCAAGAGGTCTTTAAGGGTTGTAATTAGGCTATGGGACGGGTAGGATACTTTTGGTTATAGTGACTAGCCTCCCTAAGCACTTTTCTTTTCTTTTTCACAACTTCCCTTTTTGTTCACTTCCTTATGTCTCCCATAAACATACCTTCACCTTTCTTCAATTTTTTTTAACCCCTACTTTTCTTTTATTGATGTAGCTGGCCTTTCTAAAATTTTATTCAATATAGCTCTTTTTCTCAGAATATTTTTCATTGCCTTGTAATACATTTACATTATTTTGACCAGCTCAATATTTTCTACCATTCATTCTTGATTTTCCCTTTTCAATTTCCCTTCACCCCACACTTAAACTTTTGCATATTCATTACAATACAAGTGCTTCTAGGAGGTAAAGTAGAACAAATATAATAATTTGAAGAACATTCAAGGGTAATCCAAAAAAATAGGCTTTAAGCTCAAAGGGGTTAACTAAGCTATAATGTACGGGTGAATTCATGTTTATTGATATATGGGTTACACAAAGAAATGCCTCTATCCTTTCTACAACCGAACAACTTCTATTTCGCTTTGCAAACACACAGGGCAAGTTCTAGGCATCATGTACAACATACAATGTAAGTAAAAACCTCACACACACATGGCATGCAACTCATTTGGAATCCGGTTTATCTACAAAGTTCTATCGATGTTCAAGCAAGCATTATTGTGCAATTTAAGGCATATTAAGATTCTACAGTCAAGCTTAGAAGATACATTCTCAAGTTCAATTTACGCTTTTGCTAATGTGCATATTCGGGGTTACATGTTGCCCTTTTTACCTCTAATCCTAATAAAAGAAAGAAAGAAAAGAAAAAAATCTACCTAACCCCAGTTCAAATAAAAACCCTTGGAAAAGAACCGTGGTCAAAAGAAAACCCAAGGGTGAGATGATACACTACCTAGAAAAAGAAAATAAAAGAAAGAAAAATTCCTACGTGGACTACTTCCCTCAAGAGTACTTGTCCTAAATAGTCCATCATCAGGAAGAGTCCTCTACTCATATTTTTGGATTTTTAAAATTTTCTGATTTTTTTGTATTTTTTATTATTTTATATTACTTACTACACTAATATATACATTATGTACAAGATAAGTTTCCCACCCCACACTTAAAATCATGCCATGTCCTCATGGCATAATAAAACATGTATAGCACAGAAGGGTGAGAAAACTTACCTGGGATCTACCTCGTGTTTAGCCACTTTATCACTTTCTTTTTCACCTTATCCTTCATATTCGGGTTCAGCCTTCTTTTGCATTTCCTAGAAGGTTTGTGCCCCTCTTCTCGGAGAATCTTGTGCATGCAGTATGCAAGGCTGATCCTCTTTATGTCTGCCATGGTCCACCCAATGGCAGTCTCGCATTCTTTTAGTACCTGTATAAGCTTTTGAGCATCTAGCAAACCAGATGAAGTAATAGCAGGTAAAGTGGGGTTAGGATCTAGAAATTCATACCTGAGATGTGATGGTAATGGTTTAAGCTCAAGCTTTGGTGGCTCTTCTATGGATTGTTTTGCAGGAGGGGTCTCTCTTTTCTCTAAGTGTAGAGGCTCGAATTCAAGCTCTTTCTCCCAAAACCCCTTGACTTCCAGAGATAGTACCCATTCTGCTAAACTTTCACCATTTACCTCTTCCAAGTTCATCAGGCATGCTTGAAGTGGATCTTCAATGGTCAACTCTGCATTGTCGGTCTCCACTATCACATCAACCGCATCAATGAGAGAGCAATTTGCGAACTCACTAGGGAGCCTCATGGATTTTTGCACATTGAAGATGATCTCGTCATCATTCAACCTCATCTTGAGTTCCCCAGTTTCACAATCAATTATGGCTCTCCCGGTGGCTAGGAATGGTCTTCCTAGGATTATGGGAATTTCTTCGTCGACCTTGCAATCAAGAATAGCAAAATCGGTGGGAAACATGAACTTCCCAACCTGGATTAGCACATCATCTATAATACCAAATGGATGCTTAACCATCCTGTCAGCAAGCTGTAAAATCATAGAGGTGGGTCTAGCTTTCCCAATACCTAACCTCTTATAGATAACTAAGGGCATGAGATTAATGCTTGACCCCAAATCACATAAAGCCATAGTAAAGGCATAAGTCCCTATAGTGCATGGGATGGTGAAGTTGCCTGGATCAGATAGCTTCTCAGCAATGGGTCTAGAGACTACTGCACTACAAGTCTGGGTGAGTGTAACTGTGGCCAAGTCTTGGAAATCAAATTGCCGCGACATCAAATCCTTCATCATCTTAGCATAACCAGGCATTTCTTTTAAAGCTTCAATTAATGGAATGTTTACCTGGATTTTCTTGAGCATGTCGAAGAACTTTTTGTATTGCTCCTCTTTCTGGTGTTTGGCCAACCTTTGGGGGAATGGTGGTGGAGGCCTCTTCTTCCCGGTGACTTGGGATTTTTCTTTTTCTATTACATTCTCATCAATCTGCTGCTTTACCTGTTCAGCTACTTTCTCCGTTCCCTGTTTTGCTTCTTTATTTTCAGCAACTGGCTGGACTGTGACTTTTGTCAACCCTGTGGACTCATCCAGTTCAATGGGCAATGGAGTGGATGTCTCAGCCTGTCTGTCGATTTTCTCACTTTCTTTCTCAGCATCAAGATCTCTACCGCTTCTCAGAGTCACTGCCATCATCTGTTTTGGGAGTTGATCCTTTGGGTTTGTTTGTGTATCTGCAGGCAATGTCCCTTGAGGACGATTGTTGAGGGACATAGCAATCTGACCCACCTGTACTTCCATATTTTTGATCGCAGCATCATGTGCATCTATTCTTTCATTGGTTTTGGCATTTGACCCAATTACCTGCTGCATCATAGCTTTTAATTCTGCGAACCCATCGTCATGTCTACCCCCATGCTGTGGTGGAGATGGATGATATCCCTGATGCTGATTACCAAAATTCTGAGGTCTAGGATATGGAGCCATGTTGTGTGGTGGCCTCATACCTGCTGCATTGTACTGTAGTTGTGGAGGCCTGTATTGCTGTGGAGCCTACTGACCCCAACACGGATTACCTTGTCTCTGCCCTCCATAATTTGCTACATAGTTCATATCCTCATGTTGATGATGATTTTCTTGGTCTGCAGCCCATGGATTACCTATGGGTTGGCTAATGCAAGATGTGCATAAACCACCATTGGTAGTATCTACAATGTGAACTTGCTGCTTAACCCCTGATTCTTCCACCTTCTTTGTCAGGATGCTCATTTGTGTCAACAAAGTTGCCACGTTCTCCTCCAGAGTGTTGGATGGATCCAGAGGTACAGAGTGTACCACTGGTGTGATAGGAGCATTCCTGGACGTCCACCCGGAATTTTGAGCCATCTTGTCTAGCAAGTTTTGGCCCTCTCTCCAAGTCTTGCTCAAAAAAGCCCCACCTGCTGAAGCGTCTACAATGTTCTTCATGCTGTCTGAAATCCCCATGTAGAACCTTTGACCCAATGTCTGCTCAGGGATCCCATGATGAGGACACATAACAAGCATACCCTTGAATCTGCCCCAAGTTTCATGTAGTGTTTCCAGTGGTTTCTGCTTTAAGCTCACAATCTCATCAATTTGTTGAGCTGTTTTGTTGGGTGGATGAAACTTGTTCTGGAATTGTTTGACTAACTCATCCCGAGTTGCAATGGAGTTTATTAGGAGTGAGTTTAGCCATATCTGTGCTGCTCCTGTAACTGATAATGGAAAAAGTAGTAATCTAATAGCTTCCGGAGTTACATTCGGTTGCCTTTGTGTTTTGCATATTGATAGAAAGTTTTTGAGGTGCTGTTGTGGATCTTCAACCTGAGACCCAGAGAATAATCCCTTGTTTTGCAACAAGTGAAGCATGTTATTAGTAATCTGGAAAGACTCAGCTTGAATTGCTGGCACAACGATGGCAGTTGCCAAATTATCCGATGTGGGTTGTGCACAGTCGAACAATGCACCTTCCTGTGCCTCCCGTGCCTCTTGCATATTTAGCCCGGCTTGCTGGTTTTGATCGTTTATGTCACCCATGTCGAAGTCTAGTTTGATTGGTTGTTGAGATTGTTGAATTTGTTTGATGGCTTTGTTACGTGCCTAGAAGGTTTGCTCGGGGTCTGAGAGTCCTTCAATTAGTTCTCAAGTCCTTGCAGATTTTCTAGGCATGCACCTGAATACCCAAATCAACAAACGTCAAAATATTCAATGTAGAGTGTAGAAAGAACCTGAATACACAAGAATCTTGAAGTTCTGTCAATGGCAATTGATAATTCCATTAGTTCCCCGGCAACGTCGCCAAAATTGATTCACGTCCAAGCAACGGTCGTAGTCAATATAACTTGGTCTAATAAGTCCAAGATCGATCCCACAGAGAATTAACCTACCAGTTACAACTATCACAACCCCAAAAGTACTTCCAATTCAAGTTCCCAAACTTTGAATATATATTTATGTGAATTTCGAACCACTACTTTGCAATAATTAAGAATTAAGAATTAAGAATGCTTAAAAGAAAGAATTGAATATTGAATAAAATAATATAGAGAAGGACTAAGGCATTGATTTCCCCTATTGATGGAATCCCTTATTGTTATGCTCATACAAATTGTTAATATATTCTATCAATCATGAACGCTATATGTATCGTAACCCTCTCCCAAGCAATTACAATAATTTACTAGTGCACTCTCCCGAGCTACCCTAGCTAGCTTTAATTTGAATAGTTCACTTAAGATTGCACCCAAGACTTCGTTATTCCTAACCCAATCTTTACGCCTAAAGTTATAGATTCCTCCAATAACCTAGGTGTGGTGTTGTTCAACAATAAACCTAAATATGCACTCTTTTCCAAGTTATGCACACTAAATAGGCACCGCTAATTGGGACGTCTACCAATTAACTACAACAAGAATGAAGTTGAACAAATAGAAATCTAAGTCACAATTTGTAATCACATAAATGATAAGTTCATCACTCAATAGGTTCTATCAAAACCTTAGAAAATAATTTAGCTACTCATGCTTGAAGAAACAAGAATAATAATTGAAATCATAAAGAATTGCTTGATATAATATAAAAGAAAGAGTTTGAGAGGAATCTCTCTTACTAAAAACCTTGCAAAAGTATTGAATAATAGATTACATGCCTCTAAGGGGCAAACTAGGAGTTTATATAGAGGTTTTAGGGCTTAAAAACTAAGTTTGAGTCCAATTGGGATTGCTGCCGCGGAGCCTTCCGCGGTTCGTTCGCGGCCGTGAGCGGACCGCGAACAGTCAAACTTCAGAGGCCTTCTTTTTTCGCGGTTCATCCGCGGCCGCGAGTGAACCGCGGATGAACAATACTTCTGATTTTTCACTGCTTCTTCCAAGCCTCTTCACTTTAGCTCTTCTTTTGGCCTTTTCATCAACCTAGGACTCCAAAATAGCTCTTTATGGCATCCAATGTATCACATGTACCTGTATAACACAATCGAACACTAATCAAAGCATTTTGTCCTCATAAACAACATTAATTCCATAACAAAGTGTAATTATTTAGGGTACAATTATAGTCAAATTCACCTATTATCAATAGTCATCTTTGTCGACTCATCCCAATGATAGATAGATTGACGACTCTCTTAAGGGAACTTGTCTCTATGATCAATTCTGTGAATCTAAGGCTCATTCTGTGACTCTATGGCAGCCCATAAAAGCTTTGAGTTGCAAAATAGTTACTTGAAAGTGTTAAACAATGTGAATTAAGTAGTTCATGTACGATGTGTGTGTGAGTTCTCTGTTTGTATATAATTCTTCTGTCTACTTCTGTCATCTAGAACTTGTCTTTCAATACTAATGATAGTATGTTTGGTTGGAGGAATGACCTTAGGCATTCTTTGATTTATTGGTATAACCTCTTTAGCAAGTTTCCCGTGCACGGATAATATCACTAGTACCCATTTTGAGCCTTTAAACCTTTTTTTGGCTAACTCATTACGAACCTTTCCCTTTTGTGAAGTAATTCCCCCTCTTGAACCTGACCCTCCTTGAACGTCGACAATAAGGCTAAAAGCCTAAGTTGGGGTGGGGTAAAAGTAGAAATTGATAAGGTTGTGCACTGAGTCCAAGACCACATGCCTCAAGCTCCAAAAGAAAAATAAAAATAAAAACAAAAGTTAGTCTATTTACATGTGTGTATAAAAAAAAAGAGAAAAAGAGAGACATGTGTATGTACATAAATTGTGGAGTTTTGAATAAAAGTAAAAGGAGGTATGTAAGGTGGGTCCATGTTGGGAACTAGATACTAATGAGGTTATGAGGGTTGAAGAGAATCAAAGTGCAAAAGAATGGCACTTGTGAGCAATATTCAAGGAGGGTGAAGTCACTTGTACCCGGATGCTTATCCGACCTTCACAAACCTTCATTACAAGCTTAAAAAGACTTTTTGGGACCTCCGACCGATCATTCTTGAATGAGTAGCAAATTAAAATAAAGGCAAGCCTATGGTATGACATCTTGTGGCACTTGAAGTTCCTTCTGAGCGTGAGTGTTCTTTTTGAGCTGTCCTTGTAAATATTGTAAATATTGTGAGTTTGGGACATCAATTCTGGTAAGGGTGCATGAACTATGGAATTTAACTAAGTTGAACCTTTTTGAGTCAAACGAAGATGCATTCAGCTGAGGGTAACACTTAGTCACAATATGAGGCTCAGAGCTTGCATGATTGGTCTATTTCTATGTGCATACTTCTAGTCTAGGAGGAGTGGTGCGATTGTTTAGTACATCCTTGAAAAACTGACAATGAACACTATCTTGTGTCACTATTGTTTTGTGTCTGTGAATAAAGTTTGGAATAGGTATGTCCTACTTGCTTGAGGATAAGCAAGAATTTAAGATGGGGGTGTTGATGTGCAAGAGAAATTCAGCATATTTACATACTAATTGCTTAGATATTAGCTTGTTTTGTTGCAATATTTAGTCCATAATTATGTGATTTTATTCTCATACAGATCAAGAGGATGAAAAGACCAAGGACACAAAAATGGAAGCAAAAAGACAAGAAAAGGGCAAAGTATTGCACAAACGCAGATCTGCGGACCACTCTGCGGTCGTAGATTGCACATGCGGACCGCATAATATTGCCTCAAATCGCGGAGCAATACAGTGTCTGGAGCTAAAAATCATGTTAAGAATGCGACGCATTCTGCGATCACATAAGCAACATGCATACCGCATTTCAGCCGCAAAATAAATAAGAAGAAAACCCAGGATTAAATTATGCGATGCCATCTGCGGTCGCATAATCACAATGCGGACCGCAGAATGGCAATGCGATGGAAGAACTGGCAGCTAGGGTTTTTAATATGCGAAGCGTCTTCTCAATATGCGGACCACAGACTTGTTATGCTGCAGATTTGCGGTCGCAAAGCTGACCTGGAAGGGTAAATTTGTTCGATTTTTGTCCGAATTTGGTCCCTCTATAAATAGTTTTTAGAATCTTGTGTGGGAACATCTGGTCTACCTTTCACACTACATTCCAAGACTTTAATATCTCATCTTTTGGAAGCTTTTGGTTGAAGATTATCTTACATTGTAAGCATTTATGACATTTAATACACTTTGTATTTTGTATTTTAGCATGTGTGGCTATACTTAAATACTAAGGTTGTGAACCCTAAATGGGTGTTATGTAAATAGGTGTTTAACATTGAATATATGCATAATGGTTGGTTGATATTTATTTACTTCTCATTCTTCATTTATTGTTGGTGGTTGCAAACATTGACAAAAGCCATTTAAGTCATACTTTGCTTGGGAAAGTGAGTTAGATTTTTGAAGAAGTAAATAACAAAGACCCGAGGCCTTACACCTCGTTTAATAGAATCGCTTAGGGATAAGTGGGTTTTATTTGTCATCTATTGATTGTTATTAATTGCGACTCTTAGACTTTTGGTAAAAAGCAAGAGAGGAAATACTATTCAATTATTGAGAAATATTAGGTAATTACATAGATATCAATTGCATATCAATAACCGACCATTAGAAATATATCATATTAACACCGATAGCATTACACTTCATTTATAGGGAACACAACCTTTGTTTAATTAACCTTATTAATTACTAGATCAAGCATTCAAATTAGTTATTGCTCTAAAAAAACTCTCACTCATACTCTTGCTACTATTACTACATTTTCATGTTACTACTAACGAAATAGATTTAAGATTCAAGTCGGGTAACACACTAATTCCAGTAATCGTTTCACACCTATTCCCTGTGGGATTCGACCCCAACCTTGTTGGGTTACTATATTTGACACCGACTGCCTTACACTAATTATCAAAGTGTAATTTAAGCGTATCATCTACTTTGATGCTTTGAAATCGAGAAGCTACGCCCGCCTCCTTTGGAGGGCATTCAAGACTGGGTCGAGGCTGTCCTTCCCCATATTGCGGGAGTTTGCATGTGGTCGACGTTTCATGAGAGATTCGGATGTAGGCCCCTTACAGGTGAGGTGTGTGATGACCCAAAGGGTCATCACTTATTTTATTAATCATTTCGAGCTTTTGAGGCCTTGAAAACCTCAATCCATGTTGCCTCGATTTATGTGCACAATCCGAGCATGTAGCCGGAAAGATTTTGTGATAGAAAATATGAATTTTATGAGAAATGTGGATAAAAATGATACTAATATTGATATGGTTGACTTCGGTCAACATTTTTGGTAAACGGATCCGGACCCGAGATTGGGTGGTCCCGAGAGGTCCGTAGGAAAATATGGGACATGGACATGCGTCCGGAGTCGAATTCCGAGGCCTAGAGCCCAAGTTATGAATTTTTCTATGAAATTGTTTTTGATGTAATTGTTAAAGGAAATGAATTAATTGACCTTGGTATCGGGCTCGTATTTTGGTTCCGACGCCCGGTACAAGTCTTAAATATTATATATGTGATTTCGTAAAGTTTGGTGACATTCGGATGTCGTTTGAGATGTTTTGGACCTTGAGTTCCAAGTTTGAAAGTTTTAAAACCCAAAAGTATGAAAATCATGAATTTGAGGCTTGATTTGATGAAAACGATGTGATATTGGCGATGTGATCGCACGAACAAGTTCATAATGTGTTTTTGAGGTTGTGTAGATGTTTGGTTTGGAGCCCGGGGGGCTCGGGTAAAGATTTGATAGGCCGTTGGATTAATTTCTGAATTTTTGCACTGCTGGTTTTTCACCCAGCTGTTGGCTTCGCAATTGCGAAGCATTTCTCGCAATTGCGAAGGGGCAGATCAAGGCAGGGCTCGCAAATGCGAACCCTGATCGCAAATGCGAAGTCCCCTCATGCCCAGCCTTGTTCGCAAATGCGAACAATTGTTCGCAAATGCGAACGCCCCCAGGGCCTGCCTATGTTCGCAAATGCGAACTACAGTTCGCAAATGCGAACATTCCCTATACTGCCTGTGTTCGCAAATGCGAACCATTGTTCGCAAATGCGAACAATGCCCTATACTGCCTGTGTTCGCAAATGCGAACATCAGTTCGCAAATGCGAACACTCCCCTTTTCTGCCAGTGTTCGCAAATGCGAACAAAAGTTCGCAAATGCAAACTTCCCAGCCTTAGCTTATTTTTCAAACTCCAGAAATTGGTCGGGGTTCGCAATTGCGAACCCATGTTCGCAAATGCGAACACAGAGACCTGCAAAACACGATTTTCAGTTCATTTCTTCACTTTTTACAAAACAAAAACACCCATTTGCGATTCTTCACGGATTCCTTCTTCATCAAAACAATTGTAAGTCACTTTTTACTTAATTCTTTCAATTCCTAACATCATTAAACATGTTTTTCAATAGAAATCAAAGGTTTTCATGGTAGAATTTCTTGTTTTTGTTAGAATATAGGGTTTTTCATAAATTGGGAAATTGGACCTCGAATTGAGGTCCGATTTTGAAACAAATCATATACATGAACTCGTGAGGGAATGGGTAACCGGATTTTGGTCCGAACCCCGAGTTCCGACCATGTGGGCTCGGGGTCGAAATTCACTATTCCGGGCAGAATGTTGAAAAAGTTGTATTTGGTCTTAAGAATTAGTTTGTTGAGTAGTATTGATGATATTAAATCAATTGTGTATAGATACGATTGGATTGGAGCCAAATTTGAAAGAAAAAGACATTTCCACGGATTCAATTGTTCATAAATATTCGAGGTAAGTGTTTGTTCTATCCTAGCTTGAGGGAATAGGATTATGTGTTATGTGTTATGTGATCGAGTGCGGTGTATGGGCTGTGGTGACGAGCATCCGTACACTGGCGTCTAGTATGACCGTGAGTCATTGAAAATGCTTATTTTGAGATATATTTACAGATGAATTGTTGAACCTTTGTCGGGTTGTAGAATTGTTATGGTTCTCCCTTGTTGGGACTTGTTGTGAAGATAATTATTGATTGCCCTTGTTGGGATGGTTTATGAATTACTGTTTCTTTCTTTGCCCTTAACCTGTGATTGTTATTTGGGTGAGGAAGAGTGATAATGCACGAAGGGTGATGCCGTGCCATGTTTTATTATTTATGCACGAAGGTTAATGTCGTGCCATGTTTTATTATTTATGAATGAAGGTTAATGCCGTGCCATGTTTTATTGATTATGCACGAAGGATCATGCCATGCCCTGTTTATTGAACCATGTACGAAGGATCATGCCGTACTATGGATGTGAGGATGAGAGTAAAAGCACGAAGGGTGATGCCGTGTACTTTGTTTGCTTATTTGGTGAGGATGAGAGTAAAAGCACGAAGGGAGATGCCGTGCAACTGCTTGCTATTCCTTGACTTGATATTACTTGTGTTTCCATTATACTTTGTTTTTCCTTGTGAATTTATTAACTGTTGTTAATTGTTGAATTCTTTGAGATATTCCTTATTGTGTTATTACCTGGTTATTTCTTGTTATTCCGTGGTATACATATATATTGAATTGCACAGGTTTATGTGGGTGTCTGGTCCTAGGCTTGTCACTACTTCGCCGGGATAGGCCAGGCACTTACCAGCACATGGGGTTGGTTGTGCTGATACTACACTTCTGTGCGTTTTTGCACAGGTCCAGGTTACGATCAGGAGCAGCAGCAGTAAATCGATTGCGTGGGAGTTGATCACATTTGAGACCGAGGTAGCTTGCGGACGTCCGCAGGCCCGACGTCTCTCTCTTTATTTATGTTACTAGCTACAGTCTCTTTGTTCCGAGACAAACAGAATTATGTTATATTTCCTTCAAACTTTTATGTGTAGTAATCCATAGTAGTTCGTGAGTTGGTGACTCCACGTCTTGGGTAGAGGATTTCAGTATGATTTTCATCTTGTAATTAGTTATTTCTATTTCGATAAAGTATTCCGCATTATTTAATTAAAATTGTGTTAAAAACAGGATAGTATGAATATAGTGGCTGCCTAGCTACCGCGAGTAGGCGCCATCACGATCCCGATGTTGGGGGAAAATCTGGGCCGTGACAAGTTGGTATCAGAGCTCTAGGTTACATAGGTCTCACCACTCACGAACAAGCTTAGTAGAGTTTGAGAGGTAGGTACGGAGACGACTGTACTTGTCCTCCAGAGTCTATTGCGTTAGGAAAGAGTCTCTCATTTGTTCTCTCTTGTCGTGCGACTTGTTCCTCAATTACCGATTGAATTTCTATTCGTCCTTTCGCAGATGGTGAGGACACGCGCTCTTCGTCCGCCGACCGGCGGCCCGAGCCCCGGCAGCTCCCGTGAGAGGCGGGGGCCAAGGCCGTATCGTAGGCCGTGGTAGGGGTAGAGCTCGGCCCCAGGGCAGCTACCCGAGAGGTGGAGCCTCATATTGAGATTGACGAGGAGGTTCCGGTCCCGGCAGGCTCCGGTGGGCCCGGCTCGAGGTCCCGGGAGAGGCTATATTTACCCGGATCTCCGGGATGCTTTGGTCGAATAGTGGGATTTATGGACAACATTGCCGGGCGGGTTTATTATCGGTTGCACCAGCCGCTTCTCGAGTGGAGGAGGGGCCCGGACCCCTATTACTCGTACTTCGGAGCCGGTAGCTCCTCGGCCTCAGGCACTAGTGGTTCGACCAGCTGTGGCCACTCGGTCGGGTACCACAGCTCATGCAGGTGATGGAGCGGCCATGACTTCGATTCGTTATGGAGGCTTGATCGGTTCTCCAAGCTATTTACCACTACATTCGGTGGAGCCACATCAGAGGATCCTCGGGACTTCTTATTCGGTTGCCATGAGATTCTCAAGACTGTGGGGATCGTGGAGTCGAATGGAGTTGACTTTTGTACATTCGGACTTGCAGGATCCGCCAAGACTTGGTGGAGAGATTATTGCTTAACTCGACCAGCGGGGTCCCCAGCTTTATCATGGGATCGGTTTGCGGAACTATTTATGGAGAAGTTTCTCCCTGCTACTCAGCGGGATGTACTTCGGAGGCAATTTGAGCGCCTCCATCAGGGCACTATGACAGTTACACAGTATGAGATGAGATTTGTCGATTTGGCTCGTCATGCGGTGGTGATACTTCCCACGGAGCGGGAGAGGGTCCGCAGGTTTATAGATGGGCTTAATCAGCCGATTAGACTCCAGATGGCTATGGGCGTGGGGAGTGACATATCATTTCAGAAGGCAGCCAATGCAGCACGCAGAGTTGAGATGGCTCTCGCTAGAGGAGGCGGTTATTCTTCGGATAAGAGGCCTCGTCATTCGGGTAGGTTTGGTGCTTCTTCCTCTGGTAGCAGAGAATCCTTTGATAGAGGCCAGTCCTCCAGGCCTTTTCATTCCGCCCTTCAGGCTTCACAGGGTGGACCAGGTGATCGCGGTTCTCATGGGCATTATTCAGACCAGTCTCCTATTAATGCTCAGCCTCTTCAGAGTGTTCGTGGAGGCCATTCAGGTCGTCAGGGCCAGCAGCCCTATCAGTCTAAGAGTTGCTACGGTTGTGGTGACCCAGGTCATTTTATTAGGAATTGCCCTATAGCAGCGGGCAACTCTCAGCAGCGAGGTCCTCGTCCTATGATTCAGGCCCCAGCTGACCCTCAGCCTGCCCAGCCAGCCACAGGCGGGGGTAGAGATTATAGAGGTGGAGGTCGAGACCGTAGAGGTGGAGACCGTCCAGCTAGAGGTAGAGGTCAGCCAGTTGATGGTCGTCCTAGAGACGCAGCTCAGAGGGGAGGTGCAGATCCCCGATTCTATGCTTTACCAGCCAGGCCAGAGGCAGAGGCATCAGATGCCGTGATTACAGGTACTATTCTTGTGTGTGGCGGAGGTGCTTCAGTATTATTTGACCCTGGATCTACATATTCCTATGTGTCTTCCTACTTCGCACCGTATTTGGCCGTGCCCAGCTATGCTCTGGATATTCCAGTTTATGTGGCTACACCAGTGGGTGACTCCATTGTAGTCGATCGGGTGCATCGTTCGTGCGTAGTTATATTTGGGGGTCTTGAGACCCGTGTTGATCTGTTGCTTTTGGATATGGTAGATTTTGATGTCATATTAGGGATGGACTGGTTGTCCCCATACCATGCTATTCTTGATTTTCATGCTAAGACTGTGACTTTGGCCATGCCAGAATCACCCCGACTAAAGTGGAAAGGTACCTCAAGCCACTCCATTCGCACTGTTATTTCCTATGTTAAGGCTCGACGCATGGTCGAGAAGGGGTGTCTAGCTTATCCTGGCTTATGTTCGTGATTCCAGCGCAGAGGTTCCTTCTATTGAGTCAGTCCCTATTGCACGGGAGTTTCCTGAGGTTTTTCCTTCGGACCTGCCGGGCATGCCACCCGACAGGGATATTGATTTCTGTATTGATCTGGCACCGGGCACTCAGCCCATCTCTATTCCACCCTATCGTATGGCCCCGCCGGAGCTAAAAGAGTTGAAAGATCGGTTGCAGGACCTTCTTGAGAAAGGCTTTATTAGGCCCAGTGTTTCCCCCTGGGGAGCACCTATATTATTTGTAAAGAAGAAAGATGGCTCAATGCGGATGTGTATTGATTACCGGCAATTAAACAAAGTGACAATAAAGAATAAGTATCCACTGCCGAGGATTGATGATTTGTTTGACCAGCTCCAGGGTGCCAAGGTATTTTCAAAGATAGACTTGAGGTCAGGCTACCATCAGCTGAAGATCAGGGCGGCTGACATTCCTAAGACAGCCTTTCGCTCTAGATATGGGCATTATGAGTTCTTGGTCATGTCCTTTGGGTTGACCAATGCCCCAGCAGCATTCATGGAGTTGATGAATCGGGTATTCAGGCCTTACTTAGATCTGTTCGTGATAGTCTTCATAGATGACATCCTGGTGTACTCCCGCAGCCAGGAAGAGCACGAGCAGCACCTCAGAGTGGTTCTTCAGACTCTGAAAGATAACCAGCTATATGTCAAATTTTCTAAATGTGAGTTCTGGCTGAGTTCGGTAGCATTTCTGGGTCACATTGTATCAGTGGAAGGTATTCAGGTAGACCCAAAGAAGATTCAGGCAGTCCAGAATTGGCCTCGACCAGCTTCAGTGACTGAGATCCGGAGTTTCTTGGGATTAGCAGGTTACTATCGTCGATTTGTAGAGGGGTTTTCTTCTATTGCAGCCTCGATGACCAGGTTGACCCAGAAGGGTGTCCAGTTTCAGTGGTCAGAGGAGTGTGAGGCGAGCTTTCAGAAGCTCAAGACAGCCTTGACCACCGCACCCGTGTTGGTACTACCTACAGGTGCAGGGCCTTATACAGTTTATTGTGACGCATCTCGTACAAGGCTTGGAGCGGTATTGATGCAGGATGGTAAGGTTATCGCTTATGCTTCGAGACAGTTAAAAATACATGAGAAGAATTATCCAGTTCATGATCTTGAGTTAGCAGCAGTGGTTCATGCCTTAAAGATCTGGAGGCATTATCTATATGGTGTGACATGTGAGGTGTACACTGATCACAAAAGCCTACAGTACTTGTTCAAGCAGAAGGAGTTGAATCTACGACACCGGAGATGGTTAGAGCTGCTAAAAGACTATGATGTTACTATCTTATATCACCCAGGTAAGGCCAATGTGGTGGCCGATGCTTTGAGTAGAAAGTATGCCGGCATGGGTAGTCTTGCATACATTCCGGTCAGTCAGAGACCATTAGCTCTAGATGTCCAGGCCTTAGCCAACCGGTTCGTGAGATTAGACATTTCTGAGCCTAGCAGGGTGTTAGCCCGCACGGTCGCTCGTTCTTCTTTATTAGAGCGTATCCGTGAGAGGCAATTTGATGATCCTCATTTGCGTGAGTTGAGAGATACAGTACAGCGGGGAGGTGCCACACAAGTAAATCTAGATGATGATGGGGTATTGAAATTGCAGGGTCGAGTTTGTGTGCCCAATGTCGAAGGGATTCGAGAGTTAATCTTAGCGGAGGCCTACAGTTCGCGGTATTCTATTCACCCAGGCGCCGCGAAGATGTACCAGGACTTACGGCAACACTATTGGTGGCGCGGAATGAAGAAAGATATCGTTGCGTATGTCGCTCGGTGTCTAAATTGTCAGCAGGTGAAATATGAGCACCAGAGACCTGGTGGTGTATTCCAGAGGATTGAAATTCCCGAGTGGAAATGGGAGCGGATCACTATGGACTTCGTTACCTGGACTTCCTTTGACTCGGAGGAAATTTGATGCTATTTGGGTCATTGTTGATAGGCTAACCAAATCAGCACACTTTATTCCGGTATCTGTCTCCTACTCATCGGAGAGGTTAGCGGAGGTTTACATTAGGGAGATTGTTCGTCTCCATGGAGTGCCAGTATCTATTATCTCTGATCGGGGTACGCAGTTTACCTCGCGGTTCTGGAGAGCGGTCCAGCGGGAGTTAGGCACTCAGGTTCAGTTGAGTACAGCATTTCATCCTCAGACGGATGGCCAGTCCGAGAGGACTATTCGGATTCTTGAGGACATGCTTCGAGCCTGTGTTATTGATTTCGGAGGCTCGTGGGATCGGTTTCTACCATTAGCAGAGTTCGCCTACAATAACAGCTACCAATCTAGCATCCAGATGGCTCCGTATGAGTTGTTGTATGGTAGGCGATGTCGATCTCCAGTCGGATGGTTTGAGCCGGGGAAGGCTCGGTTGTTGGGTACAGACTTAGTTCCGGAGGCCTTGGATAAGGTCAAAATTATCCAGGAGAGATTGCGTGCCACTCAGTCCAGAGAGAAGACTTATGCGGATCGTAAGGTTCGAGATGTAGATTTCATGGTTGGTGAACGAGTATTGCTCCGAGTGTCGCCTATGAAGGGTGTGATGAGGTTCGGGAAGAAGGGCAAGCTCAACCCTAGGTATATTGGTCCATTTGAGATTCTAGACAGAGTGGGAGGGGTGTCTTACAGATTAGCTTTGCCGCCTAGCTTATCAGTCGTGCATCCAGTTTTTCATGTATCTATGCTTCGGAGATACCACGGCGATCCCACACATGTGTTAGACTTCAGTACTGTCCAATTGGACAATGATCTATCCTATGAGGAGGAGCCGGTGGCCATTCTAAACCGGCAGGTTCGACAGTTAAGGTCGAAGAGTTATACTTTTGTGCGTGTTCAGTGGAGAGGTCAGCCTCCTGAGGCATCGACCCGGGAGTCCGAGTCCGATATGCGGAGCCGCTACCCTCATTTGTTCCCCAACTCAGGTACTTCCTTCTCTCGTCCGTTCGAGGACGAATGGTTGTTCTAGAGGTGGAGGATGTGTGACGACCCAAAGGGTCATCACTTATTTTATTAATCATTTCGAGCTTCTGAGGCCTTGAAAACCTCATTCCATGTTGCCTCGATTTACGTGCACAATCCGAGCATGTAGCCGGAAAGATTTTGTGATAGAAAATATGAATTTTATGAGAAATGTGGATAAAAATGATATTAATATTGATATGGTTGACTTCGGTCAACATTTTTGGTAAACGGATCCGGACCCGAAATTGAGTGGTCCCGAGAGGTCCGTAGGAAAATATGGGACTTGGACATGCGTACGGAGTCGAATTCTGAGACCTAGAGCCCAAGTTATGAATTTTTCTATGAAATTGTTTTTGATGTAATTGTTAAAGGAAATGAATTAATTGACCTTGGTATCGGGCTCGTATTTTGGTTCCGACGCCCGTTACAAGTCTTAAATATTATATATGTGATTTCCGTAAAGTTTGGTGACATTCGGATGTCGTTTGAGATGTTTTGGACCTTGAGTTCCAAGTTTGAAAGTTTTGAAAACCAAAAGTATGAAAATCATGAATTTGAGGCTTGATTTGATGAAAACGATGTGATATTGGCGATGTGATCGCACGAACAAGTTCATAATGTGTTTTTGAGGTTGTGTACATGTTTGGTTTGGAGCCCGGGGGGCTCGGGTAAAGATTTGATAGGCCGTTGGATTAAATTCTGAATTTTTGCACTGCTGGTTTTTCACCCAGTTGTTGGCTTCGCAATTGCGAAGCATTTCTCGCAATTGCGAAGGGGGCTGATCATGGCAGGGCTCGCAAATGCGAACCCTGATCACAAATGCGAAACACCTCATGCCTAGCCTTGTTCGCAAATGCGAACAATTGTTCGCAAATGCGAATGCCCCCAGGGCCTGCCTATGTTCGCAAATGCGAACAACAGTTCGCAAATGCGAACATTCCCTATACTGCCTGTGTTCGCAAATGTGAACCATTGTTCGCAAATGCGAACACTGCCCTATACTGCCTGTGTTCGCAAATGCGAACATCAGTTCGCAAATGCGAACACTCCCCTTTTCTGCCAGTGTTCGCAAATGCGAACAAAAGTTCGCAAATGCGAACTTCCCAGCCTTAGCTTATTTTTCAAACTCCAGAAATTGGTCGGGGTTCGCAATTGCGAACCCATGTTTGCAAATGCGAACACAGAGACCTGTAAAACACGATTTTCAGTTCATTTCTTCACTTTTTACAAAACAAAAACACCCATTTGCGATTCTTCATGGATTCCTTCTTCATCAAAACAATTGTAAGTCACTTTTTACTTAATTCTTTCAATTCCAAACATCATTAAACATGTTTTTCAATAGAAATCAAAGGTTTTCATGGGAGAATTTCTTGTTTTTGTTAGAATATAGGGTTTTTCATAAATTGGGAAATTGGACCTCGAATTGAGGTCCGATTTTGAAACAAATCATATACATGAACTCATGAGGGGATGGATAACCGAATTTTGGTCCGAACCCCGAGTTCCGACCATGTGGGCCCGGGGTTGAAATTCACTATTCCGGGCAGAATGTTATAAAAGTTGTATTTGGTCTTAAGAATTAGTTTGTTGAGTAGTATTGATGATATTAAATCAATTGTGTATAGATACGATTGGATTGGAGCCAAATTTGAAAGAAAAAGACATTTCCACGGATTGAATTGTTCATAAACATTCGAGGTAAGTGTTTGTTCTATCCTAGCTTGAGGGAATAGGATTATGTGTTATGTGTTATGTGATCGAGTGTGGTGTATGGGCTGTGGTGACGAGCATCCATACACCTGGCGTCTAGTATGACCGTGAGTCATTGAAAATGCTTATTTTGAGATATATTTACAGATGAATTGTTGAACCTTTGTCGGGTTGTAGAATTGTTATGGTTCTCCCTTGTTGGGACTTGTTGTGAAGATAATTATTGATTGCCCTTGTTGGGATGGTTTATGAATTACTGTTTCTTTCTTTGCCCTTAACTGTGATTGTTATTTGGGTGAGGAAGAGTGATAATGCACGAAGGGTGATGCCGTGCCATGTTTTATTATTTATGAACGAAGGTTAATGTCGTGCCATGTTTTATTATTTATGCACGAAGGTTAATGTCGTGCCATGTTTTATTGATTATGCACGAAGGATCATGCTGTGCCCTGTTATCGAACCATGTACGAAGGATCATGCCATACTATGGATGTGAGGATGAGAGTAAAAGCACGAAGGGTGATGCCGTGTACTTTATTTGCTTAGTTGGTGAGGATGAGAGTAAAAGCACGAAGGGTGATGCCGTGCAACTGCTTGCTATTCCTTGACTTGATATTACTTGGGTTTCCATTATACTTTGTTTTTCCTTGTGAATTTATTTACTCTGTTGTTAATTGTTGAATTCTTTGAGATATTCCTTATTGTGTTATTACCTGGTTATTTCTTGTTATTCTGTGGTATACATATATATTGAATTGCACGGGTTTATGTGGGTGTCTGGTCCTAGGCTTGTCACTACTTCGCCGGGATAGGCCAGGCACTTACCAGCACATGGGGTCGGTTGTGCTGATACTACACTTCTGTGCATTTTTGCACAGGTCCAGGTTACGATCAGGAGCAGCAGTAGTAATTCGATTGTGTGGGAGTTGATTACATTTGAGACCGAGATAGCTTGCAGACGTCCGCAGGCCCGGCGTCTCTCTCTTTATTTATGTTACTAGCTGTAGTCTCTTTGTTCCGAGACAAACAGAATTATGTTATATTTCTTTCAAACTCTTATGTGTAGTATTCAGTAGTAGTTCGTGGTTTGGTGACTCCACGTCTTGGGTAGAGGATTTCAGTATGATTTTCATCTTGTAATTAGTTATTTCTATTTCGATAAAGTATTCCGCATTATTTAATTAAAATTGTGTTAAAAACAGGATAGTATGAATACAGTGGCTGCCTAGCTACCGCGAGTAGGCGCCATCACGATCCCGATGTTGGGGGAAAATCCGGGTCGTGACAAGGTGACACTCTAATAGCTTCATGGATAAGGATAAAGTTGTAGAAGCTTCAAGAAGGCCATTCACGAGGTCTCAAGATAAGGTGAATCAAGACAAGATTATTGGGCTTCAATAGGAGATCAAGAAGGTGCTAATGGTGAAACATGATCTACAAAATTGTGTAGAGGATTTATCTAAGTGCTACACTCATTTCGTTGTCGAAGTCCAAGTCCATAAGGAGGCTGATTGGGGTCCAAGCACCAGTCATAAAGGCACCTGAATTAGGCACCTAAACTTTCCTAGTTTGTTAGGACATATTTATTTCTTTCCTAGCTAGTTAAGGTTAATAGTTTCTCTTTCCTAAGATTGGTAGAATTACTTTCCAAGATTTACTTGGTTTTGGTTTCCTAGAGTTTTATCTTTTCCTATTTTAGTTGGACTTGTTGTCCAAAGTAGTTTTAGGACTTTATTTCCTAATATTTAAGGATAATCCGTGGATCACCCTCTATATAAAGGGGTATCTTCTTTGTTTTTAGGCATATTATTCATATTATTATCAGTAAAACTTGTGAGATTTTCTTGCACTCTTGTGTGGCTACTCTTGGATTTATTCTTCAACCTTCAAGACTCAACTTAAGGTGGTTAGAATTAAACCCTTTTCGAAATCTTAGATCACTTCTAGGTATTCAAGAAAGGTGATAAGTTTAGGCTTATTGTTGTTCTTGTTATACTAAAGGGTCGGGTTTCACAATCTATTTCTTATTTTTAATTTCTATCAAAGGCAATTAGTTCTTTGTTAGCTAATTGTTGTTGTTAGGATTCAACTTCAATAATAGATTTCTTGAACTCAAGAAACTCTTTCTTGAATTCAATCTATCTTTAATTTTTATCTTTTATTCTTTTCTTTATTTTCTTTTAGCTTCTGCACATTTCTTGTTTTTCTTTAGTAATTCTTGAATCCCAATCGTGTTGCTATCAAGTGGTATCAAGTTCTGGTGTGATATGATTCCCATGAATAATTATCATGTCTTGTTGGGAAAACCATGGTATGTCTATTGAAGAGCTTCATATAACATGGAAAAAAATAGATACTCTTTTGAGGTTAGCGAGAAGAAACCCATTCTTGGACATTTGACTCTCTCACAAATTCATGAAGATAAAAAGATTGTTAAAGAGAATACGGAAAAATATGAGAGAGAAAAGAATGAGAGGAGTAAGGGAGTGCATGTTGACATCCCAAGAGAGGAAAAAGGAAAGGATATGTTGAGTAAAGAGAGTGTGATGTCAAGAAAGGAAAAGAGTGAGCTGGAGAGGAAAGAAAAGAGAGAAGGCCATGAGATACTAAAAGGCTTTGAAGTAAAGAGAGAGAGAAAAATGGTTTGAGAGATGAAAAATAAGAAAACTTTAGTGAGAGAAAAGAGGCTAAGGGTGTTGAAAATGTTAGTCTTGAGGTAAAAGCCAAAGAGAGGGTAAGTAAAAAAATATGTTCTTTACTTCTTAAACCATTAACTCTTTCTTGTTTTAGTTCTTGTATTTTTGTGCAGCCACATGTTGAAAGATCTTTTAAAAGGATAGGTGAGGCAAAAGCGATGATGGCAAAGGATCCTAGTGGATTCCAACATGAATTTAGAAAAATCAATTATTGTTTGATGGTAGAAGATAAAAGCTTTGTTTGTGACATGGATTTCCTTAAAGCCATTGCTAGGCTGGAATCATTGCAAAAAAAAAAAAACAAGGTGATGTTAATCCATTATTAAATAAGTCTAAGTATGGTATGTATAATTGGTTTATTCGAATTCTTCGCCTTTCTAGGACACCTAAGGTATGTTTGAAGGTAATGAACTATACTCTAATTTCTTATGTTGATGAATTTATAATGGTTAAGGATGATGGTCTTTTGATGCATATCAAGTCATTAATAGTAATATCTATGTTCAAGTGCAAGAGTAATTTGCTTCTTTTTGAAATTGAGTTCGACGTAGATGATTATGAAATCCAACTTGGTAGAACGAGGCTTGCGAATAATTTAAATATTTCTTCTTCTCTTATTCAAGTGGCTAGTGAGCTTTCATATGATAAATTGCTAGAGAGTTATTCTTTAACCCATGTTGATTGTGAGCTTGTACAAGTGTTTGCTACTAGTAAAGATGATATGCATGATTATTGTGACGCTTGTGATCAAGTTGTATTTCATAAACCTATGCATGACTCTTTGTGTAATTGCTTCAGTAATTATTTAGGATCCATTGATATTTCAAATATTATTGGGGAAAGTTCTAATCATGAGTTTGAATGTATTGAATCTTTTATTTTGGGAATTATGGGTTCTTCTAACCTTCTTGAGGATTTATGTGCTTCTTTGAATAGCTTATATGTTGAAAAATCTATGGAATTTGTATTTGATACAAGACTATATCATAAATGTGTCTTATTTGATACGTGCAACACAGATACTTGTTTTAAATGGACACATGATCAATCTTTAGTAATTTTATTGTAATGCACATTTTTTGACTACCTTAAGAGAGATTTTTATGGGACAAATCTAAGTAGGTATAAATTTTATTGGGATGATGATGTACATATGCTATATAAAGGACTATTTACACCTATTAGGCTTAATTGGGTTAAGTGGACACATGTCAATATCTTGTTTTATTCTTGCCATTTTTTAGTGGATGCTATTTTTTAGTGCCTGTCTTTGTTTTCTTGCAAGGTTGAAATTCGAGGACGAATTTTCTTCAAGAAGAGGAGGAATGAGAAAGTAGCTAAACGGAGGAATAAAGGTCGAAAATCAGTTATCTTTGAGCCTGGTGATTTGGTTTGGGTTCATGTGAGGAAGGAGAGATTTCCTTCAAAAGGGAAGACAAAATTGTACCCTAGAGGAGATGGACCATTTAAAGTACTTGAACGGATTGGAGATAATGCTTACAAATTTGACCTTCCAGGTGAGTTTCAAGTAAGTACTACTTTTAATGTTGCTGACATATCCTTGTTCGACGTAGGTTCAAATTCGAGGATGAATTCTTTTCAATAGGAGGGGAATGATAGCTTCATGGACAAGGATAAAGCTGTAGAAGCTCCAAGAAGGCCATTCACGAGGTCTCAAGCTAAGGAGAAGCAAGACAAGATTATTGGGCTTCAATGGGAGATCAAGAAGGCGCTAATGGTGGAACAAGATCTACAAAATTATGTAGAGGATTTAGCTAAGTCCTACACTCATTTTGTGGTCCAAGTCCAAGTCCAAGAGGAGGTTGATTGGGGTCCAAGCACCAGTCATAAAGGCACCTGAATTAGCCACCTAAACTTTCCTAGTTTTTTAGGACATAGTTATTGTTTTCCTAGTTACTTAAGGTTAATAGTTTCCTTTTCCTAAGATTGGTAGAATTACTTTCCAAGATTGACTTGGTTTTGGTTTCCTAGAGGTTTACCTTTTCCTACTTTTGTTGGACTTGTTGTCCAAAGTAGTTTAGGACTTTATTTCCTAATATTTAAGGATAATTTCGTGGATCACCCTCTATATCAAGGGGTATATTCTTTGTTTTTAGGTAGATTATTCAGATTATTATCAATAAAACTCTTGAGATTTTCTTGCATTCTTGTGTGGCTAATCTTGGATTTATTCTTCAAACTTCAAGACTAAACTTATGGTGGTAAGAATTAAACCCTTTTCGAAATCTTAGATCACTTCTAGGTATTCAAGAAAGGTGATAAGTTTATGCTTATTGTTGTTCTTGTTATTCTAAAGCGTCGGGTTTAAGAATCTATTTCTTGTTTTTAATTTCTACCTAGGGCGATTTGTTCTTTGTTAGCTAATTGTTGTTATAAGGATTCAACTTCAAGAATAGACTTCTTGAACTCAACAAACTGTTTCTTGAATTCAATCTATCTTTAATTTTTGTCTTTCATTCGTTTCTTTATTTTGTTTTAGCTTCCACACGTTTCTTGTTTTTCTTTAGTAATTCTTGAATTCCTATCGTGTTGCTATCACACCCTTATTTTCTTCCCGTTCTCTTTTGTTTTGATCTTACCTATCGAATATTTGTTTGTCGTGGCCAGAGAGAGTTCACAGAGTCAAAGCTCCTCAGTTAGCTTTCCATAGGTTGGCTATATCCGCTCGTCTCAATACAGTACCTGAAGCTTATCCTTCATCGAGGGAAACATCGGTAGAATCTACAGCGTTGGCCATTCTGACCTGGACTACATCTAAGGATGAGGTCCCATCTGGTACCGTACATCCACCGAATGACTCTCCATTGACCGCGGAGGAAGAAGGGCCATTAAAGAGATGGAGGATAGTGCTGGAGGCGGCTTCTTCGATAGTGATCAACTTGGATTCTCCCCCGGCGGACCCAGAGGAAGGTGTTATTGCGGCGTCTACCGCTGAGGGGAAGCGATTTTTCAAAGATGTTCCCGCCAATCAAAGCCAGGAAACTTCTGTTGTTTTAGTGACCCAATTAGGAGTTCCCACTGCTATGGCAGATGATCAAACCCTTGATGCCGCTATCATGATCTCGAGTGTGCCTTTATCATCTTCGGCAGGTCACACCACACCATCAGCATCGGATAGGGGAAATAGTGTGATGATCGACGAAAACGAGTATGTGTCTAACTTGGACCCTGATGATGTTCGGATGTTTGAGGAGGGCATTACTCGCTCAGCGGTTCATGCAGAGGGGTCATCCTATTACATTAAGATCCCCTCCGACATGAACCTGTTAAAACAAGAAGGTGACTTGGTATCACAATTCAGTTTACTATGTTTAGAGGCCGAGAATGTGTCCCTAAGGGATGTTTCATATG
This sequence comes from Nicotiana noctiflora, assembly GCA_032618575.1. Classification (NCBI taxonomy): domain Eukaryota; kingdom Viridiplantae; phylum Streptophyta; class Magnoliopsida; order Solanales; family Solanaceae; genus Nicotiana; species Nicotiana noctiflora. The sequence goes on from JASVEL010007662.1 coordinate 75,051, forward strand.
TCGAAGTGATGGACGAAGTGGTTGTGATGGCCTTACGGGTACATGATATCTGACTTTGATTTGCTTCTCTTCTGTCGCAAAATGAGCATTAATTTAACTACTCCCTTATTTTGTAGACGTACTTGCTGGAGGTGGAGAGCATCCGCAAGACCAATATCCGTTTGAGGATCTTTTTGTAGATGCTTGGAAAGTACCGTTGCTATCGTGATAGATACTGTGAGTTGCATGAATGTCTGAGGATCGATCCTCGCAATAGAGCTTTTGGGCGAGGAGTTGGAGAAGAGGTACAAAGAGCTAATGCAAGCGCTCAGTAGAAAGAGTGAGCTTGAAGAGCAGATCTGCCTCAAGGATGAGGAGCTCGAGGTAGGCAAAAGGGTCACCGTGGAATGCGAGCACTTGTAGGGCAAGTGAGGGCGATGCAGTTAGAAATGGAGCATAGCCAAGCCAGAGTGGCAGAGATGAACGCCGAATGGAGAGGGAAGTTGACTACACTGGAGAGCGAGGTTGCCAACCTAAGATGCATGGAGAAGGTAGCGTTTGATGCTTCGACGAGGGAAGCAGCCTTAGAGGAGCCGATTTGGGTGCACGAGTCTGAGAGGGCTACTGTATCTCGAGGAGCGGATTAGTGCCATTGATCTAGAGGCCCTAACATTATCGGATCTAGTCGAGGCCCTGAAGTAGAAGAATCAGTAACTAAGGGCCCAGGCTGGACCATCCCGTGCTGCTATTCCCCACTAGGCTCATAAACTCCGGGTCTATGCCGAAGCTAAGTGTGACATATTCAATAACTTGTGGGAAGCGGGCACCATTACTGAAGCAGCTTTTGAGGAATGCACCAAAAGGATCGTGAGGCTCGCTCCGACTATGGATATGATATGGCAACGCCCGAAGTTGATGGCGGTGAGGGTGATGGCAAGGATGGGCCATATGGAGATGATGATGGTAACGACGATGCTAGCGCCGAATGAGGAAAAGATTGTGCTTTGTTTTTGTTTGGTTTGTTGTGTTGTTTTTTTTGTATTTCGTATGCCGGTTGGCATTTGTTTGTTCCTTATTTTTGCTTTCATCTTTTCTCATTTTTTTAATTGATTGTCCTGGACCAGATGTAAGCGGAAATAGCCCGCGCTTCTGACTTTATGCAAAAATAACTCATTTTTGCTACTTGCCTTGTTTTCTAGTTTTTTTCTGCTGATTTACGAGTGAGGTCGTACCGTCAGAATTTGATGGCACGAGCGCTTAGCTGAGTCCCAGTTCGAGCGAAGTTGAACTCTAAAACTTTGATGAAGAAGGCGCTTAGCCTTAGACCCAATTCGAGCGTGGTCTAACTATCAAACTAATGACAAAGGCGCTTAGCCTGAGTTCCCATTCGAGTGAGGTCAAACTGTGAAACTGATGGCGAAGGCACTTAGCTTGAGTCCCAATTCGAGCGAGGTCGAACTATCGAACTTTGATGGAGAAGGCACTTAGCCTTAGACCTAGTTCAAAGGAGGTCGAACTGTCAAAATTTGATGGAGAAGGAACTTAGCCTTAGACCCAGTTCGAGCGAGGTCAAACTATCAAACTTTGATGGAGAAGGCACTTACACTTAGACCTAGTTCGAGCGAGGTCGAACTATCAAACTGATGTCGAAGGATCTTGGCCTGAGAAACCGTTCGAGTGAGGTCGAACTATCAAACTGGTGAAGGCGCTTAGCCTGAGTCCTAGTTCGAGTGAGGATGAACTGTCGAACTTTGATGGAGAAGGCACTTAGCCTTAGACCTAGTTTGAGCGAGGTCGAACTGTCAAACTGATGGCAAAGGTACTTAACCTGAGTCCCAGTTCGATCGAGGACGAACTGTAATACTTAGATGGCGAAGGCACTTAGCCTGAGGCCTAGTTCGAGCGAGGTCAAACTATAATACTTTGATGGCGAAGGCACTTAGCCTGAGTCCTAGTTCGAGTGGGGTCAAACTATATTACTTTGACGGTGAAGGCACTTATCCTGAGTCCCTATTCAAGTGGGGTTGAACTATAATACTTTGATGGCAAAGGCACTTAGCCTGAGGCCAAGTTCGAGCGAGATCAAAATGTATTACTTTGATGGTGAAGGCACTTAACCTGAGTCACAGTTCGAGCGGGTTCAAACTATAATACTTTGATGGCAAAGGAACTTAGCTTGAGGCCTAGTTCAAGTAAGGTTGAACTATAATACTTTAATAGCAAAGTCACTTAGCCTGAGGCCTAGTTCGAGCGAGGTCGAACTGTAATACTTTGATGGTGAAGACACTTAGCCCGAGTCCCAGTTCGAGCAAGGTCGAACTATAACACTTTGATGGCGATGACACTTAGCCTGAGTCCCAGTTCAAGTGAGGTCGAACTATAATACTTTGACGGCGAAGGCACTTAGCCTCAGGCCTAGTTCGAGTGAGGTCGAACTATAATACTTTGATGGCGAAGGCACTTAGCTTCAGTCCTAGTTCGAGCAAGGTCAAACTGTAATACATTAATGGTGAAGGCACTTAGCCTAAGTTCCAATTCGAGTGAGGTCGAACTATAATACTTTGATGGCGAAGACACTTAGCCTGAGGACTAGATCGAGCAAGGTCGAACAGTAATATTTTGTTGGCGAAGGCACTTAGCCTGTGTCCCATTTCGAGCGGGGACGAACTATATTATTTTGATGGCGAAGGAACTTAACTTGAGGCCTTGTTCGAGCAAGGTCGAACTATAATACTTTGATGGCGAAGGCACTTAGCTTCAGTCCTAGTTCGAGCAAGGTCAAACTGTAATACATTAATGGTGAAGGCACTTAGCCTAAGTTCCAATTCGAGTGAGGTCGAACTATAATACTTTGATGGCGAAGACACTTAGCCTGAGGCTTAGATCGAGCAAGGTCGAACAGTAATATTTTGTTGGCGAAGGCACTTAGCCTGTGTCCCATTTCGAGCGGGGACGAACTATATTATTTTGATGGCGAAGGAACTTAACTTGAGGCCTTGTTCGAGCAAGGTCGAACTATAATACTTTAATGGTGAAGGCACTTAGCCTAAGGCTTAGTTCGAGCGAGGTCGAACTGTAATACTTTGATGGCAAAGTCACTTAGCCGGAGTCCAAGTTCGAGCAAGGTTAAACTATAATACTTTAATGGCGAAGGCAATTAGCATGAGGCCTAGTTCGAGGGAGGTCGAACTATAATATATTGATGGCGAAGGCACATAGCCTGAGTCCCAGTTCGAGCAAAGTCGAATTGTAATACTTTGAGCAAGGTTAAACTATAATACTTTGATGGCGAAGGCACTTAGCCTGAGTCCCCATTTGAGCAAGGTCGAACTGTATTATTTTGATGGCGAAGGCACTTAGCCTGAGGCCTAGTTTGAGCGAGGTTGAATTGTAATACTTTGATGGTGAAGGCACTTAGCTTGAGTCTCAGCTAGCGTGGGGTGTGATGACCTAAAGGATCATCACCAAATTTTCCCCTTATTTTTTGCTTCTGAGGCCTTTAAAACCTCACTTATAGTTGCCTCGACTTGCATGCGCAGTCCGCGCGCATAGCTGAAAAAGCTTTATGTTGAAATAGTAACTCCAGTGTTGGGTCGTGATATATTAAACTTCCGCATTTTGAGCTTTCATTTACTTATGTTATATAGACTTTTGCTTTCATTTAAAGGTTTGCTATTGTTATTACTGTTGTGTTATTTTTCAAAGGTAAGAGTGTTTGGCTTGCCTAGCTCTGATACCAACTTGTCACGACCCAGATTTCCCACCATCGAGGGTCGTGATGGCGCCTACTGTCGGAGCTAGGCAAGCCAAACACTCATACCATTGAAAAACAACACAATAGTAATAATAATAGTAGACCTTTAAATGAAAGTTGAAGTATATATAACATAAGTAAATGAAAGCTCAAAATGCGGAAGTTTAATATATCACTACCCAAGAGTGGAGTCGCTATCTCATGAACTACTAATGAATACTACAAACATGTTCGAATAGAAAGAAAATACATAGTGTCTGTCTTGGTAAAATGAAAACAAACAGAAATATAGAGAGGGACTTTGGCCTGCGAACGCCAGCTATGCTACCTCGTAAGTCCCTGGAAATGCTACTACTACTCAAATGATGCTCCAACACCTGGATCTGTGCAATAAGATGAATACCAACTTGTCACGACCCGGATTTCCCACCATCGGGGGTCGTGATGGCGCCTACTGCCAGAGCTAGGCAAACCAAACACTCAGACCTTTAAAGAACAAAACAGTAATAACAATAGTAAACCTTTAAATGAAAGCGGGAGTCTATATAACATAAGTAAATGAAAGCTCAAAATGCGGAAGTTTAATATATCACTACCCAAGACTAGAGACGCTATCTCACGAACTACTAATGAATACTACAAACAAGTTTGAATAGAAAGAAAACACATAATGTCTTTCTCGGTAAAATGAAAACAAACATAAATATTTAGAGGGACATCGTCTTGCGAATGCCAGCTAGGCTACCTCGTAAGTCCCTGGACTGAAGCTCGCTCACGGAATGCTACTGCTAGTCAATTGCTGCTCCAACACTTGGATCTGTGCAATAAGATGAAATATTTAAGACCTAGACCGGGCGTCAGAACCAAAATATGAGTCCGATACCATAGTCTTTTAATTAATTTAATTTCCATTTTCCTTAATAATTTCAGAAAAATAATTTAACAGGAAAATTCTTTTACCCGGGTTCTAGACCTCGGATTTCGACTTCGGGCACATAACCGACTCCGGGACCGTCAAATCACAGGTCCCGATTCGTTTACCAAAAATGTCGATCGAAGTCAACCTTAATCATATTAATATAAAAATTGTTTTAATTTTTTACAAATTTCACATATTTCAACATAAAAGTTTTTCAGACTGTGTACGCAAGTCGAGGCAACTATAAGTGAGGTTTTAAAGGCCTTGGAAACGCGGAATAAGGGAGAAATCCGGTAATGACCATTTGGTTCTTCTCATAGGGTCGAACTTTAATACTTTGATGGCAAAGGCACTTAGCTTGGGGACTAGTTTGAGCGAGGTCGAACTGTAATACTTTGATGGCGAAGGCACTTAGCTTGAGTCTAGTTCTAGCGAGGTCGAACTGTAATACTTTGATGGCGAAGGCACTTAGCTTGAGGCCTAGTTCGAGCGAGGTCGAACTCTATTACTTTGATGGTAAAGCCACTTAGCTTGAGGCAATGTTCCAGTGGGGTTGAACTATCATACTTTGATGGCGAAAGCACTTAGGCTGAGGCCAAGTTCGAGCAAGGTTGAACTGTAATACTTTTATGGAGAATGCACTTAGCTTGGATGTCATATGTCGTACCCGTGTTACGCTCGTCTGCTTGACCATGGCATTCAGATTGTTCACTCGAAGATTTAACGATCTTGCATGAAAGGGGGGCTTCAACGTCTGCAGTAAAGGAAATGCCTCAGCAGTCAAAAAGTTACTGAAGGAGTGGTTGACGAAAAACCTAAGTGGCCTGCTCAAGAAACCGTCCTTGATAAATCTCAAAGACTCATCAACAGCAGAAATCGTTGCGGCCGCCGGTAAACCAAGTGTTATACGAACGAGCAGCGCCGGCTGATTTTTGATTCCTCATTTGTGGTGCTTTTGCGTCGGTTTCCAGCCTGACACAGCAGGGAGGATGAATGGGAGCAAAAACGGGGGAGGGCTTCTCCATCTCCTTTGTTTGGCTCGTTTTTGCCGATTCTGGTTTGAGTTGAGTTATCCTTTTGGTGTTTCTTTTACTTTGATTTGGGAAGAACTAAGAGTTTTTACTAGAAAATCCCCACAGACGGCACCAAATTATTTGACTCAAAAAGTTATCGAATAATTTTTGAGTAAATCAATCAATATACAAGAAGGGGTAAATCATAGTCAACCATAATTAAAATTTGAGAGATCTAATAAGGATAACATTTGAGAGATTTTATTGATCAATGAAATCGTTCTTGGAGAGTTTCAGAAATTACATTTTTTGTTCCGCTCGAGAGTTTTCGAGATTCAATGATGTTCTCTTTTTTTTAAAAGGATGGAGAAGCCCCGTATTTATAGTCGATGGTCTCATTCATCACATCTTATCTCGGCCGGGTCAAGGGGGTGATTTTCCTTCACGAAGGGGTCTCGACCTTGACGCTTGTTTCGTGACTAGTGCGGATCGGGTCAGGTCGAGCTCGTTGGCCGCCACTGCAGGGTAATTGGGATGGGGTCATTACCGCCATGGTCGAGTGGTCAGATTTTTACCAGTACAAAAGAAATGCACTTCTCAAAATAAGCTGATATTTTCGACTTGGCCAAACCGGCTACTAATCTATAGAAGTGAAAACATGTTTTAATTAGGAATGGATGAGAAAATAAAAAATATCTTATTTAGAGAACGCGTGAATTGGTAAAGTTATTCAAAAGTTTGTTTCTGAGTTTACCTCCAATCAACCAAAATTTAGGTACAACAGAATAACACGCACACAAGTTCAAACAATTCCAAGGAGGTTATAACTGATAAGGTAATAGTCAATCGCTTTCACCATACATTTCATCTAATGTGGTATAGTGCTGGCGATATGGAACTTCAAATGCAGGAGAATTCATAAATTTTTTAGATGCAATTACACCTTTTTATAACAATATTCCTATATAATAGTCAATTCTCTATAACAGTAAGAAAATATAAAAAAAAAAAAAAAGAGGTTAATATAAAAAGGTTTAACTGTAGTTGCATATTTTGGAAATCGTCTTCACGGTTGCGGATCGCCACGGTTGGAAATGTGGTCATGGCATTTTGGGAATTTTCATCTTCAATTATTTGATATGAGTCACTCTCGAGTCAGTCTCCTAATATTCAATTATTTATGGTTCGAACACCAAATACCGCCATATAGCAGAATTTCATCCACATTAATTCATTTGGTGATAACAAAAACCATTGGTAGGACACGGCATATATGCAGCGATTCCTCCGTCAATTGTGAAACAATCATTTGTTGTTATGTGAGTGGGTACGCTGGACCCACTTCATCCGATAAACATCAAATTCATTATCGGCGCCAGTTATAATATCGTCAACGCCTAATGACTTTTAACACTAGCCCTAGCATCCTTTCAAAATGTAAGTCAACAATTGAAGTGTGTGAGAAATAGTTCACAATTATTATCCCAAAAAAAGTGTAATAAATTATCTGCATTTAACGTAACATTTTAAACTTATAGATAGCGAGTCATAATTGTTTGACTTAAAAAGCTATCGAACAATTTTTAAGCAATTCAATGAATATATAAGAATGGGTAAATCATAGCCAATCATAATTGACCAAAGAAATCAGCCCTACCTGTCCTTGGAGAGAAATTCCAGTTAATTTGTCCTCTTGGAGTGTTTTTGAGAAACGAATGATGTTCTTTGCTTTTTGGTGAGAGAAGGAGATGGAGAAGCCCCCCCTCCCCCCCCCCTCTCTGTCTGAGTCTTCTTCCCTCTATTTATAGTCGAAGGCCTCGCGCTCATCACACCTTGTCTCGGTCGGCCAGTTCGAGGGAGTGATGTTCCCCTCATCGGGGGGGGGGGGGGGGACCCCGACCTCGACTCTTGCTTCATAACTTGTACAGATTGGGTGATGTCGAGTTCATTATCCGTCGCTCAAGAAGTAGATACTTGGAACGGGGTCATCACCGCAGTGGTCGAGTGGTCAGATTTTTGACCAATACAGTTAGTCCCTCAATCTGTCGGGATCGTATCCTACCGATCTCGATGGGCAGATCATGTTTACGACGTAATCATATTGCGAGTTTTGTTTGCATATCATTCCTTAGTCATGCCACGCATTTCAAAATAGCCAGGAGAGCTCCCGCCGATACCATTGTACCGTTACGACGGTTTCGAAGCTGCAATGATGGTTCATAAATGAAGCATCGCTTCGTGAAAACATTTATAATGGCGCATGTTCTAGAGAAGCTGAATCATTTGCACCTTGTTAGATCCTAATGGCGACTGTTGATTTTCGTGCTTAGAGAATTCGTACCCTATAAATTGGATGAGCCTTGCCTTTTGTCTGTCACACTCTTTTTTGCGTGTCTTCGAGGGGATTTCTAAAAACTTTATCCTTTGGTCAATCTGAGCTCTTTCTTTGCCTCTTCTCTCATCACATACTTTTAGTTTTTGTATCTTTCCGATAGAACTCCTTCCTCTTTCTCTAGGTTAACAATGGCACGAACTTCTTCTTACGATAATCTTCCGGCCATCCCGCTGGCGACTGAGGACCACGCTCCGATGGACAGGGATTTAGACCCGATGGAGAGCGAAGAGGTCCCTTCAGTAAATGAAATTTTTTTCCATGTGAGGAGGGTGGTGGAAGACATCAGCGCCAATGAGGGCAGAGAGCATTCGAATATTAAATCTCTAATAGGGGAGGCTGGGTGAAAAGAGCTGAGGGAGCGATGGGGCATTCCCAGCAACATCGAGATAGTGCCTGCCACAAAAGATGATAGGGTCCAGATAGATCGTCTCGGGTACTACTCGTTCTATGCCTATCCCTTCGTTGTGGGGTACACAATGCTGCTTTCGTTGTTGGTGGTCGACTTTTGTTGTTACTATGAGGTATGCCCTTCCATTGTTTCTCATTTCTTGTACAATCTCTTCCTTATGTTCATCAAGTATGCGGAGCTAGCAGGTTGTAAGGTCATTCTGAGGCATGTGCTTAGCCTTTTCACTCCTCAAAAGATTTGCGACACTATGATCCATGCGCGTCTTTGCGGGTCGAGAGGCTTGGTGATCGGGATGGACGATAGGTCTAACCGATGCTTCTCTAATAACTTTTTCTATGTACGGACCGAGCATCTCTTTGCAGACCCGCCTGGATTTCCGGTGGTGTGGAGTTTTGCCCGTAAGTATCCGTTCTTGGCCGACAAAGTTCATTTTGGTCTCATTCTCCTTATACTTCGTGTTACATACATTGACTTATTTTGATGTTTTGCAGCCGAAAAGGTACCTCCCCCCCCCCCTGGAGGGGATTCGGGAATGGGTTAGGCCATCCTTCCCCATACAACGTGAGTTCATATGTGGGCGTTGTTTCATCTAAAATTTGGACACTGGCCCATTACATGTGAGATAAACTCCTTACTTTCTCACCTTTATTTTGTATATTTATTACATTTCAGGCTTTGTTTGTTGTGATTAGGGAGGGTTCGTAGTATCAGAGACCCTTAGTTGACATTCCATCGGCCTACTGTGGCTACTCAGATTAGTGTAGCATCTACGGCTCTTCGTTTGTCGAGGGTAGAGTCCATGGAATCAGTGGCTTTCACCAATCTAACTCAGCCCATATCTCGGGATGAAGGCCCATCTAGTATTGTCCATCCCCGAGCTGAATCGCCATCGACCGGGGAGGAAGACGGACAGTTGAATAGGTAAAGAGTGGGTTTTGATATGGCTCCCCAACGATGGTTAACTTGGATTTTCCCCCGGCGAGCCTAAATGAGGGTGTTACTGCAGAGTCTACTACCGAGCGGGAGTAAATGGTTAGTTCTACTCTCGTTAGCCAGAGCCCGGAGGACTCCGCTATTGATGTGCCCCGATTGGAAGTCTCTGTTGCGGGTGTTGCAGAGCATCTAGATGTGGAAGAGGATCGATCCTATGGTACTAGTGTTGCGACCTTGGGTGAACCGCCATCATCCTTAGTAGGTTGTGCCACACCTTCGATGGTGGATAGGATAAGAATGTGATGGGTAATGAGTGTGAGTCTGAATCTGACTTGGACCCTGATGACGTTCGAATATTTGAGGAGGGCATTACCCATTCAGCGGTCAATGTAGAGGGTTCGACCAACCTTTTTGAGGTTTCCGTCAATATAAACATGTTAGCTTAGAGGGGCTTGGTGGAGAAATTCAGCCTGCTCTATTTCGAGGCCGAGAAAGAGTCCCTGAGGGATGTTCCGGACGTTGCAGTGATGGATGAGGTGGCCGTGATGGGCTTATGGGTAAGTTATTTCAGACCTTAGTCTATCTGTCCTTTATTGTAGAGTGGGCATTGGTCTGACTGTTCTTCTTGTTTTGTAGATGTATATGCTGGAGGCGGAAAATATTCGTAGGGCCAACGTTCGGTCAAGGAACTCTTTGCAGATGCTGGGGAAATATCATCGCTATCATGGTATATGCTGCGAGCTACAAGAGCGGTTAAGGAATGATCCCTGCAACCGGGCGTTAGGCGAGGATATTTCTTATAGGTGAGATAACCTCCTTACTTTCTAACCTATCTTTTGTATATTTCTTACCTTTCGGGCTTTGTTTGTTGTGATTAGGGTGGGTTCACGGAGTCAGGGCCCCTAAGTTGGCGTTCCGTCGACCGGGTGCAGCTGCTCAGATTAGTGCAACATCTAAGGATCGTCCTTCGTCGAGGGTGGCGTTCGTGGAATCAGTGCCTTTCACCAATCCGACCCAGACTGTATCTCATGATGAAGGCCCATCTGGTACTGTCCATCCACGAGCTGAATCACCATCGATCGGGGAGGAAGACGGACCATTGAAGAAGCAGAGAGTGCGCTTCGAGGTGGCTCCACGCATGATGTTTAACTTGCATGCGCCCCAGCGAGCTCAGAGGAGGGTGTTGCTGCAGAGTCTATTACCGATGGGGAGAAGATGGTCAATGCTGCTCCTATTACCCAGAGTCTAGAGGACCCCGCTGTTGCTGTTCCCCGAATGAAAGTCTCTGCTGCGGGTGTTGCAGAGCATATAGATGTGGCAGAGGATCGGTCCCCTGGTACTACTGCAGTGACCTTGGGTGAGCCGACATCATCCTCAATAGGTTGTGCCATACCGTCAGCAGTGGGGAGGGGGAAAATGTGATGGTTAATGAGTACGAGTCTAAATCCGACATGGACCCTGATGACATTGGAATGTTTGAAGTGGGCATTACCTATTTGGTGGTCAATAAAGAGGGCTCAACCCGCCTTGTTAATGTTCCCGCCGATGTGAACCTTTTGGTTTAGAGGGGCAAGTTGGTGGAGAAATTTATCTTGTTGTGTTCTGAGGCCGAGAACGATTCCCTAAGGGATGTTCCGAATGTCGCAGTGATGGATGAGGTGGCTGTGATGGGCTTACGGGCATGTTATATCAGACCTTAGTCTATTTGTCCTTTATTGCGGAGTGGGCATTGGTCTGACTGTTCTTTTTATTTTGTAGGCGTATATGCTGGAGGTGGAGAATATTCATAGGGCCAACATTCGGTCGAGGATCTTTTTTCAGATGATGGGGAAATATCGTCGCTATTGCAATAGGTGCCGCGAGCTGCATGAGCAGTTAAGGAATGATCCCCGTAATTGGGCGTTGGGTGAGGAGTTGGAGAGGAAGGACCGTGAGATATTTCAAGTGCTCCACAGTAGGAGTGAGCTTGAAGAGCGAATCCGCCTCAAGGACGAAGAACTCAAAGTGGGAAGAGGGGTCGCCGCGGAGTGCGAGTATCTGCAAAGCAGAGTGCGAGAATAACAGTTGGAGATGAAGCAGAGAGGGCTAGAACAGAGAAGGTTGACGCTGAATGGAGAGTGAAGCTGGCTTCCCTGAAGGGTAAGGTCACCGATTTAGAGTGTGCAGAGCGATGCATGAATGAGGGCGGCGGCCTTTGAGGCAGCAGTTCGTGTTTAGGGGTCCTAGCGAGAGTTGGATAGCTCTACTGCGGACCTTAGGGAGGCGAGGCTTGAGGAGCGAATCGACGAGATTGATCAGGATGCCCAAGATTTGTCGGATCGGGATGCACCCTTGGAGGAGGAGAATCACTGCCCGAGGGCCTTGGCTGGACCGTCTCGTGCTGCCGTTCCCCGCCAGGCTCACGAGCTTTGGGTCTATGCCGAAGCTTAGCTTGATATTTTTAAGAACTTGTTGGAGGAGGGCACTATGTCTGAGGAAGCTTTCGAGGTGGCACGCCAGAAAGCTCGTAAAGCCCGAGCCAGCTATAGATATGATTTGGCAACGCCCAAGGCCGATGGTGGTGCAAGCGATTGCAATGATGATGGCTCTTATAGAGGTGGTTATGGTGACAACGGTATTGGCGCCGAGTGAAAAATAATTCTATTTTGTTGTCTGTGTTGGTCTATTTCCTTTGTTTACGCCGATGGGTATTTGTTTGTTTGTAATTTTCCTCTTCGTGCATTTTCCTTATTCGGTCGGCTCGGACAGGATGTAAGTGGCAATGGCCCGCATTTGTGGTTCTATTCATAAATAATTCTTTTTCATTATTTTCCTTGTAACGGAGGGTTTTTTATCGATTTGTGATCTGGTTGCGGGCGATGGACGCTTGTCTTAGTCCGAATGAGGTCAAACTATAATATTTTAATGGCGAAGGCAGTTATCCTGAGGCGTAGTTCGAGCGAGGTCAAACAATAATACTTTGATGGTGAAGACACTTAGCTTGAGTCCTAGTTCGAGCGAGGTCGAACTATAATACTTTGATGGCGAAGGCACTTAGCATGAGTTGGTGAAAGCACTTAGCCTGAGTCCCAGTTTGAGCGAGATCGAATTGCAGAATTTTTCTTTAATGGCGAAGGCACTTAGCCTGAGTCCAGGTTCAAATGAGATTCAAACTGTAATGCTTTGATGGCGAAGGAATTTAACCTGAGTCCCAGTTCGAGCGAGGTCGGGCTGCACTATTTTGGTGGTGAAGGCACTTGGCCTGAGTCCTAGTTCAAGCGAGGTCAAACTGCACTATTTTGATGGCTAAGGCACTTAGCCTGAGGCCTAGTTTGAGCGAGGTCGAACTATAATACGTTGAGAACAAAGGCACTTAGCCTAAGTCCCGGTTCAAGCAATGTCGAGATGGTAAAGGCATTTAGCCTGAGTCCCGGTTCGAGCAAGGTAGAAATGTAATGCTTTGATGATGAAGGCACTTTGCTTGAGTCCTAGTTCGAGCGAGGTCAAACTGTACTATTTCTATGGCGAAAGCACTTGGCCCGAGTCCTAGATCGAGCGAGGTCAAACTGCACTATTTTAGTGGCTAAGGCACTCAACCTTAGGACTAGTTTGATGGAGGTCAAACTCTAATACTTTGATGGCGAAGGTACTTAGCCTGAGTCCCAATTTGAGTGAGGCCGAACTGCACCATTTTGGTGGCGAAGGCACTTGGCTAGAGTCCTAGTTCGAGCGAGGTCAAACTGCACTATTTTGGTGGCGAAGGCACTTAGCCCGAGTCCCGGTTCGAGCAAGGTCGAACTGTCACGACCTGGATTTTCCCCCAACATCGGGATCGTGATGGCGCCTACTCGTGGTAGCTAGGCAAGCCACTTTATTCACACTATCCTGTTTTAACAATATTTCATATTCAATTTAGCAACCAAAACCAATACCTTAATTAACAAGTGCGGAAGACTTTATACAAATAGCGATAAGCAGTTTCAAGGTAAAATAATACTGAAATCCTCTACCCAAGACGTGGAGTCACCAGCTCACGAACTACTACATGAATACTACATATAAAGGTCTGAAAGAAATATAACATAATCTGTTTGTCTCGGAACAAGGAGACTACAGGTAATATCACAAATAAAAGGGAGAGACGCCGGGCCTGCGGACGCCTGGAAGCTACCTCGGTCTCAAATATGGTCAACTCCCACGCCAAAGATCTACTGCTACTGCTCCTGATCGAAACCTATACCTGTGCAAAAATGCACAGAAGTATAATGGAAAAATAATTAATATCAATTCAAGGAATAGCAAGTAGTTGCACGGCATCACCCTTCGTGCTTTTACTCTCATCCTCACCAAATAAGCAAATAAAGTGCACGGCATCACCCTTCGTGCTTTTACTCTCATCCTCACATCCATGGTACGGCATGATCCTTCGTACATGGTTCAATAACAAGGCAATAACAAGGCACGGCATGATCCTTCGTGCATAATCAATAACATGGCACGGCATTAACCTTCGTGCATAATCAATAACAAGGCACGGTATTAACCTTCATGCATAAACAATAAATCAAGGCACGACATTAACCTTCGTGCATAAACAATAAATCAAGGCACGGTATTAACCTTCGTGCATAAACAATAAATCAAGGCACGGCATCACCCTTCGTGCATTATCACTCTTCCTCACCCAAATAACAATCACAGTTAAGGGCAAGGAATGAAAACAATAAATCATGAACCGTCCCGGCAAGGGACACAATAATCATCACAACAAAGTCCCGGCAAGGGAAAACAATAACAATTCTACAACCCGGCAAGGGTTCAACAATTTATCTTTAAAATATGCCTCACCACAAGTATTAACAACGACTCACGGTCATGCAAGACGCCAATATATGGATGCTCGTCACCACAGCCCATACACTGCACTCGATCACATAGCACATAGCACACAATCTTATTCCCTCAAGCTAGGATAGAACAAACACTTACCTCGAAAGTTTACGAACACTTCATTCCGTAGCAATGCCTTGCAATTCAATCACCTCGGATGCCGAATCTCAAACCAGCGAGAATTCCAGTCTGTGACACCTTTGCTCCTCAACCGGCCTCCTCGCGCTTCCAATCTATCCAAATTCATACAATCATCGATGAAGTTTGATTTCTAAAAGATGGGGTTTAGCCGTACATATCTGAAATTCGTCCCTTAATGATACTACAATGATCCAATATAGTTATGTAACTTCAATCTACAATACCTCATTCAATAGGGCCAATATTAGTCATAAATCCCATAACTTGTGCCATCTAGGCCTATTATCAAACATCTTGCAGGCATAAATATTTACACCTCTTAACTATAGCATTAGTTCCTCCAACTATCACCATTAACCAACAATTTATCTCCCTATCATTCTTTAGCAATTTATACTCCTAACATCATGTGTGTGGTCAACCATTCACACCCACACCAACAAAATTCCAACAAATATACACATTTAAATCCCTACCATGTTCATGTATTTAAATTGGGGACTTACGGCTTCCAACAACCATACTATAAGTTGTAATACTTGATTCATACTCATATTCCCATAATAACACCATATGTGTAAGTCTAAGGTGTAGGATTACCTCTTGTAGATCAAATCTTGAAAGACAACTTTGGGGTGTTCTTGAGATTTTGAAGAAATCCTATAAAATCCAACCAAAATCATGTTGTAACTAGTGATTGAGAAGAGAAATCACCATGAAAACACACTTAAAAGCTTACCTTAGGAGTGCAATTGAGTGCCTTGGTCGAATTGGGGGTGTTGGGGAAGCCCTAGGCTTGAGAAATGACTCAAATTCTGTCATTTCCCGTCCTTAGGTATATTTAGGGCCTGCTACTAGCGCGCCCGTGCTAATTAGCGCGGGTTGAGGCAGAAAATAACCCATTAGCGCGAGCTACTAGCGCTCCCGCGCTAAGGCCGCGCTACTGACACATGACCAGTAAAATGGTCATAACTTTCTGTATAGACCTCCAAATGATGTACGGTTTGTTGTGTTGGAAACTAGACGCAAATGACTTTAATTTGATAGGTTGTGGGTCACACGACTCTTTATATATCGGGAGATATGATCGTTTAAAGTGAGGTCTTGTGCACACTCATTTGCATCTTCGCCTATTATGAAGTTTTCCAACTTCAAAAATTCCCGTTAACCATCCGAAATCACCCCGAGGCCCCCGGGACCTCAACCAAAAATACCAACACCTCCTAGAATATCATACAAACTTGTTTGTGCGATCACATCGCCAATATCACATCGTTTTCATCAAATCAAGCCTCAAGTTCATGATTTTCATTCTTTTGGTTTTCAAAACTTTCAAACTTGGAACTCAAGGTCCAAAACATATCAAACGACATCCAAATGTCACGAAACTTTGCAGAAACCACATATATAATAGTTAAGACTTGTACCGGGCGTCGGAACCAAAATATGAGCCCGATACCAAGGTCAATTAATTTATTTTCCTTTAATAATTACATCAAAAACAATTTCAGAGAAAAATTCATAACTTGGGCTCTAGGCCTCGGAATTCGACTCCCGACGCATGTCCAAGTCCCATATTTTCCTACGGACCTTCCGGGACCATCCAATCTCGGGTCCGGGTCCGTTTACCGAAAATGTTGACCGAAGTCAACTATATCAATATTAATATCATTTTTCTCCAAATTTCTCATAGAATTCATATTTTCTATCACAAAAACTTTTCGGCTACATGCCCGGATCATGCACATAAATCGAGGCAACATAGAATGAGGTTTTCAAGGCCTCAGAAGCTCGAAATGATTAATAAAACAAGTGATGACCCTTTGTGTAACGACCCGACCGGTCGTTTTAGAAAATTAAGCCCTAATCCCTAATTTAACTGTTCCCCTAAGTTCATTTTTGCTATTGTGGTTTGCCGGGAGAGTCGGTTCTGAAAATTTGAGCATTTTGGGTCACTTAGTCCCTAAATAAGAGCTTTGAAGCTAGAAAATGGCCCGTAGCCGGAACAGTGTTAAGACGATCTCGGAACGGAAATATGATGGTTCCATTAGCTCCGTTAGGTGATTTCGGGGTTGGGAGCGCATTCGGAATGTATTTTGGAGGTCCGTAGCTCAATTAGGCTTGAAATGCCGAAGGTTGAAATTTTGGCGAATCCGAACGATAAGTGGGATTTTGATCCGGGGGTCGGAATGGAATTCCGACAATTTCTGTAGCTTCGTTATGTGATTTTGGATATGTCCGCAATCTTTCAGGTCATTTGGACGTCGTTTGGCCGGGTTTTGGATTGAATGTTAGTTTTCAAAGTTTTGAAGAAACTTAGGCTTGAATCGATGTGAATTATGGGTTTTGATGTTGTTAGACATGTTTTTATGATTGGAATAAGTTCGTATCATGTTTTGGAGTATGTTGGTACTTTTCGTTGGGGACCCGGGGGCCTCGGAGTGTTTTCGGATGGGTAAACGGAAGGAAAACTTGGAAAATTGCAGGTTGGGCCTTCTGTTCTGTCGTTTTCGCCCCTACGGAAATGGTCCGCAGGAGCGGAACTTGGGGCGCAGGAGCACCTAGGTTCGCAGAGGCGGATCCTCTTCTGTTGAGGCAGAGTCGCAGGTGCGGAAGACTCGTCGCAGAAGCGACCTTCGGTCGAGGAGTGAGAATCCGCAGGAGCGGAGGGGAATTCGCTTAAGCGAGTCCGCAGAAGCGGACTATTTCTCGCAGAAGCGGAAATTCTCGCAGGAGCGGTTGTCCAATCGCGGAAGCGGACGCGTGGAAGCGGTCCTTTTCTCGCAGAAGCGGGATTGGCCAGTTAGGCCTGGGATCGCAGAAGCGACCAGTTGGTCGTAGATACGGGCTCGCAAGAGCGGAATTTTGTCCGCAGAAGAGGAAATCGCAGAGAGTTAATTATATCAGAAGTTAGAAATTTCAGAAACATTTCCAAACATTGAGGGCTCGGCTTAAGGGGCGATTTGGGTGGGAGATTCAAGGGGTTTCTTCAGGTAATCAACTATGGACTCAAATTATGATTATTGTTGACAATATTAAGCAATTATCTCATGAAAATGGAGGAATTCATGGTGTTTTATGGGGGTTTTCACCCTAGGCTTGAACTTTAGAAAATCAAGGTTTTGAGTGGGCAAATGGAGTCCGAATTTGATAAACTTTATATGCTTAGACTCGTATTGAGACAAGGGTTCCGAAAATATAACTTTCGTGATTTTTCGATAAGCGTACCGAAAGTCGGGTTTTGGCAACTTGTGGGTTTTGGTATATTTTGAGTTATTTTTGATTGGGTAATGCCCAATTAGCCTATTTTGATGTGATTCTATTGATTTCTATCAGATTCTACACTTGTGGAGGCCGACATTCGCGGCAAGAGAGTTGTTTCATAGCGGTCTTGTACCGGAGTCGAAGTAAGTGGCTTGTCTAACCTCGTGTGGGGGAATTTTCACCCCTAGGATATTATGTGATAGTTTAAATGCCTTGTATGCGAGGTGACGGGCGTGTACATGCGCTGGTTGTTGAACACGCACTTTAATTAAAATGTTCGATGAGCGATATTCCTGTCTTTGGCTGTTATTGATATTTTTACCCGGTAGTGGTTAGGGAAGCGTGATTAAGTAGTACTTAGCTGTTTAGTTGCCTAATTGCCTTATTTGAACTCCTTGATAATTATTGGCACTATTTTTTCGGTGAAGTTATAGTTAAGCATAATTGATCTCTCTGTGGATTCCTTTATTTGCTGTGCTTGTGGACTGTGGGTTCGATTGCCGGAGACCCAGGGCTGTAGGTTCGATTCCCAGAGACCCGGTGTGATATTGGTAGGGACTACAGGTTCGATTCCCGAGATCCTGAGTTATTAGTAGGGACTACGGGTTCGATTCCCGAGATCCTGAGTTATTGGTAGGGACTGCGGGTTCGAATTCCCGAGATCCTGAGTTATTGGTAGGGACTGCGGGTTCGATTCCCGGAGATCCTGAGTTATTGATTATTTATTGAGATATGGGCTGCGGGTTCGATTCCCGGAGACCCAGAGGTACTGTCAATGGGACTGTGGATTCGATTCCTACAGGTCCTGGACTTATTTTATTGAGTTGGCTATTCGTTGTTAGCTTAATTGTAGACGATTGTAGTAATCATCTTATTGTTGCTAGTTCGGAAATTTATTATTCATTTAAACTGCTTATTGTTGTTATTATCATTGTATTATTATTGTTTCTCAGTAGGGCCCTGACCTTCCTCGTCACTACTCCATCGAGGTTAGGCTTGGCACTTACCGAGTACCGCTGTGGTGTACTCATGCTACTCTTCTGCACACTTTTGTTGTGCAGATCCAGGTACATCAGAGCAGGCTCGTACTAGGTGATTCAGCAGCATTTTGGGAGACCTCGAGGTACGATCTGCTACGTCCGCGGATCCGGAGTCCTTCCTTCTATTCTAGTGCTAGTAGATGTTTTTCCTTCATTCCGTTGTTAGATACTCCTTTTACATAGAGCTACAATTGTATGATCGCTTTTAGTCTGTGTTACCCATGGGATTCCGGGTCTTGGTAGTGTTTTAAATAGCGTATTTGACTGGTGTATGTGCCAAGCGGCACGGATTTCATTCCTTTCATCTTATTTTCCGCTAATTCTTATTAAATGTTCATAAACTGGTATATTCCACAACGTGTTAGGCTTACCTAGTCGTAGGGACTGGGTGCCATCACGACATGTTCACGATTGGTAAACTAGGGTCGTGACAAGTTGGTATCAGAGCACTAGGTTCATAGGAGTCACGGGACACAGACCGGTTACTTAGAGTCTCGCTGATCGATACAGAGACGTCTGTATTTATCTACGAGGGGCTATGTAACTGTTTAGGAAACTCTTTAGTTCTTTGGATTCCTTGTCGTGCGACATTTTTTGGCATCAAAAATCTAAACTATTGATTTCTATTCTCTCACAGATGGTGAGGACACGAGCTACTCGCGACGATCGGGTACCCGCGCCCCCTGTTGCCGCCGTCAGAGGCCGGGGCCGAGGTAGAGGACGAGGACGCGCCCGAGGTGCGGCCACAGCACCCGCGCGCGCTGCCGCTGAGGTGCCACGGGTAGACCGAGGTTGGAGTGCGAGGCACACGGTACACCGACTACAGCTGCTACTACTCCGGCACTACAGGAGACCCTGGTCTAGTTTATGAGTACGTATACTACTTTAGCTCGGGCAGGATCGCTTCCTCTCGTCGCGGCTACATCTCGGGCGGGGGAGGGGTCCGGACTCCGCGGCCGTTACACCGGAGCGGCGTGTGCCGGTGGGACGGGTTCCAGACGTTTTGGTTATGCCTCCCGCCGCCCCAGCACAGCCCGGAGGTGGACCAGCTGCCTCCGAGGACGAGCAACATAGATTGGAGAGGTTCGAGAAATATGATCCTCCAGTGTTTAGTGGTTTGGCTTGAGATGATGCATTGGGTTTTCTAGAGGAGTGTCATCGTATTCTTCGTACTATGGGGATTGTGGAGACCGGCGGGGTTTCCTTCACTGCTTTTCAGTTTCGTGGGGCCGCTTATGATTGGTGATGCACGTATGAGTTGGATAGTCCGGAAGAGTCTTCTTCATTGTCCTGGACGCAATTTTCAGATCTGTTATTGAGGGAGTTTGTTCCCCAGAGCCTTAGGGATTCTTGGCGCTCGGAGTTTGAGCGATTGCGACAGGGTTCCTTGTCAGTATCGGAGTATGCTATCAGTTTCACCCGTCTAGCCAGGCATGCACCGGCCTTAGTAGCCATGGTTCGGGAGAGAGTGCGGAGATTTATTGAGGGCTTGATTCCGCCGATCCGATCCAGCATGGGCAGAGAGTTGGAGACAGATATATCTTATCAGCAGGCGGTGAGCATCGCTAGGAGGATCGAGAGTATGCTCCCTAGAGAGCGGGGAGATAGAGAGGCCAAGAGGTCTCGTGAGTCGGGCCATTCTCTGGTGCCCCCACTTCAGCAGCCGGTCGCTTTGGCAGGGGTTATTCCGGCCGACAAGTTCACTCAGCATTGCCCGCAGCCGGTAGTACTCCAGCTCTTCCAGCACCTCAGGAGCCTTATTATGCTCCCCCAGTTTCCAGTGCACCTCCTGCGCGGGGTCCTTTTAGGGGTCAGACTAGTGGGGGTGAGGCCGGTCAGTCACAGTCACCGTGTCCTCCCAGAGCTTGCTTTGGGTGCGGAGATACTCGCCATCTGGTCAGGGAGTGCCCAAGGCATAGGAGGGGAGCCCCTCATCAGTCTTCGCAGCCTCAACGTAGTTCTCAGGGCCAGCAGGCTATCATTCCAGCTCCAGCTGCCACTCCACCTGCCTAGCCAGCCAGGGGCGGGGGTCAGAGTTCCAGAGGCCGCCCTCGAGAGGGGGACAGGCCAGATTCTATGCTATTCCTGATCGCGCTGCGGCTGTTGCATCTGACTCTGTTATCACAGGTATTATTATGGTTAGTCACAGGGAGGCATCGGTTCTATTCGACCCTGGTTCCACTTTTTCATATGTGTCTTCTTACTTTGCTTCTCATCCGGGTGTGCCTCGGGATTCTTTGAGTGCCCCCATTTATGTTTCCACTCCGGTGGGTGATTCTTTGGTAGTGGACCGCGTATATCGGTCGTGTTTGATTACCATCTGTGATTTTGAGACCAGAGCGGATCTATTGCTGCTTGGGATGGTCGATTTTGATATTATTCTGGGCATGGACTGGTTGTCGCCCCATTATGCTATTCTTGATTGTCACGCCAAGACCGTGACGCTGGCTATGCCAGGCATTCCACGTATTGAGTGGAGTGGTACTCTAGATCACACCCCTAGCCGTGTTATTTCTTTTCTCAGAGCTCAGCGTATGGTTGAGAAGGGGTGTGCTGCTTATCTAGCCTATGTGCGGGACGTCGGTGTTGACACTCCCTCTATTGATTCTGTTCATGTGGTATGTGACTTTGTTGATGTATTTCCAGCTGATCTTCCGGGCATGCCGCCCGACAGAGATATTGACTTTGCTATTGACTTGTTGCCGGGCACTCAGCCCATTTCTATTCCACCGTACCGTATGGCTCCTCCCGAGTTAAAGGAGTTGAAGGATCAATTACAGGAGTTATTGGACAAGGGTTTTATTCGACCCAGTGTTTCGCCTTGGGGTGCTCCTGTATTGTTTGTGAAGAAAAAGGACGGTTCTATGCGTATGTGTATTGACTATCGTCAGCTGAACAAGGTTACAGTGAAGAACCGGTATCCTTTGCCGCGTATTGATGATTTATTTGACCAGCTACAGGGCACACATGTGTTTTCTAAGATTGAATTGCGCTCTGGGTATCACCAGCTGAAGATTCGGGAGCCAGATATCCCGAAGACTGCCTTCAAGACCCGGTATGGTCACTATGAGTTCCGCGTGATGTCTTTTGGGCTGACTAATGCCCCAGCAGCCTTTATGCATTTGATGCACAGTGTGTTCAGGCCTTATCTGGACTCGTTCGTGATTGTTTTCATTGATGATATTCTAGTATATTCCCGGAGTCGGGAAGAGCACGAGCAACATCTGAGGATAGTGCTTCAGACTCTGAGGGAGAAGCAGCTTTATGCCAAGTTCTCTAAATGTTAATTCTGGTTGAGTTCAGTGGCATTTTTGGGCCACGTGGTGTCGAGTGATGGTATTCGAGTAGATCCGAGGAAGGTGGAGGCCGTGCGGAGTTGGCCCAGACCCTCCTCCGCTACTGAGATTCGCAGTTTCCTTGGTTTGGCGGGCTATTACCGTCGTTTCGTAGAGGGTTCTCTTCGATTGCAGCACCTATGACTAGATTGACCCAAAAGGGTGCCCCTTTTCAGTGGACAGACGAGTGTGAGGCGAGCTTTCAGAAGCTCAAGACAGCTTTGACTTCGGCCCCTATATTGATGTTGCCTACGGGTTCGGGGTCCTATACTGTATATTGTGATGCCTCACGAGTTGGACTCGGTGCGGTATTGATGCAGGACGGTAGGGTGATTGCCTACGCGTCGAGACAGCTGAAGGTGCATGAGAAGAATTACCCTGTTCATGATTTGGAGCTAGCCGCCATTGTTCACGCCTTGAAAATTTGGCGTCATTATTTATATGGGGTTCCTTGTGAGATCTACACTGATCACCGGAGCTTGCAGCACTTGCTTAAGCAGAAGGACCTGAATATGCGTCAGAGGAGATGGTTGGAACTACTGAAGGACTATGATATTACTATTCTCTATCATCCGGGCAAGGCTAATGTGGTTGCCGATGCCTTGAGTCGTCGGGCAAAGAGTTTGGGGAGTTTAGCATATCTACCAGCTTCGGAGAGGCCTATGGCGATAGATGTTCAGGCTTTGGCCAGGCAGTTTGTTAGACTGGATCTTTCGAAGCCCAGCCGAGTTCTAGCTTGTGTGGTTTCTCGGTCTTCTCTATTTGACCGCATCAGGGAGCGTCAGTTCGACGACCCTCATTTGCTTGTCCTTCAGGATAGAGTTCGGCGTGGTGATGCTCGAGATGTTACCATCGGGGATGATGGATTCATGAGGATGCAGGGGCGTATCTGTGTGCCCAATGTAGATGATCTTCGAGAGCGGATTCTAGTAGAGGCCCATAGTTCGCGGTATTCCATCCATCCAGGTACCGCGAAGATGTATCAGGACTTGAAACAGCATTACTGGTGGAGGCGGATGAAGAGGAATATAGTTGATTATGTTTCTAGATGCCTCAACTGCCAGCAGGTGAAGTATGAGCATCCGCGTCCGGGTGGATTGATGCAGTAGATTGAGATTCCCGAGTGGAAATGGGAGCGCATTACCATGGACTTTGTATCAAGACTTCCACGGACGGTTAGGAAGTTTGATTCCATTTGGGTTATTGTGGATCGGCTGACCAATTCCGCCCATTTCATATCGGTGAGCACTGCTTATTCATCGGAACGACTGGCGGAGATCTATATCGGGGAGATAGTTCGGCTGCATGGTATTCCAGTTTCCATCATTTCAGATAGAGGCACTCAGTTCACTTCACGGTTCTGGAGAGCCGTGCAGCAGGAGTTAGGTACTCGGGTGGAGCTGAGCACAGCGTTTCATCCCCAGACTGATGGTCAGTCCGAGCGCACTATTCGGATTTTGGAGGATATGCTCCGTGCGTGCGTGATTGAGTTTGGAGGTTCATGGGATCACTTCTTGCCGCTGGCGGAGTTTGCTTATAACAACAGCTACCAGTCTAGTATTCAGATGGCACCGTATGAGGCCCTATATATAGGAGGTGCAGGTCTCCCGTGGGTTGGTTTGAGCCGGGCGAGGCCAGGTTGCTAGGTACTGATATGGTTCAGGATGCTATGGACAAGGTCAAGGTAATTCAGGACAGACTTCGTGCAGCCCAGTCTAGATAGAAGAGTTATGCGGACAAGAAGGTTCGCGATGTGGCTTTTATGGTTGGCGAGCGGGTTCTACTTCGAGTTTCGCCCATGAAGGGCGTTATGAGGTTTGGGAAGAAAGGAAAGCTGAGTCCTAGGTTTATTGGCCATTTTGAGATTTTGAGGCGTGTTGGGGAGGTTGCTTATGAGTTGGCCTTACCTCCCGGTCTAGCCGGAGTTCACCCCGTATTTCATGTCTCCATGCTCCGGAGATACCATGGTGACCAGTCGCATGTGTTGGATTTCACTTCTGTTCAGCTAGACAAGGATCTGTCTTATGTTGAGGAGCCAGTAGCCATTCTAGACAGGCAGGTCAGAAAGCTAAGATCAAAGAACATCGCTTCGGTAAAGGTTCAGTGGCGGGGCCAGCCGGTCGAGGAGGCGACTTGGGAGACCGAGCAGGATATGCGCGGCCAGTACCCTCATCTTTTCACTACTCCAGGTATGTTTTCTATGCTCGTTCGAGGACGAACGAATCTTTAAGTGTGGGAAGATGTAACGACCCGACCGGTCATTTTAGAAAATTACGCCCCAATCCCTAATTTAACTGTTCCCCTAAGTTCATTTCTGCTATTGTGGTTTGCCGGGAGAGTCGGTTCAGAAAATTTGAGCATTTTGGGTCACTTAGTCCCTAAATAAGAGCTTTGAAGCTAGAAAATGGCCCGTAGCCGGAACAGTGTTAAGACGATCTCGGAACGGAAATCCGATGGTTCCATTAGCTCCGATAGGTGATTTCGGGGTTGGAAGCGCGTTCGGAATGTATTTTGGAGGTCCGTAGCTCAATTAGGCTTGAAATGCCGAAGGTTGAAATTTTGGCGAATCCGAACGATAAGTGAGATTTTGATCCGGGGGTCGGAATGGAATTCCGACAATTTCTGTAGCTTCGTTATGTGATTTTGGATATGTCCGCAAATTTTCAGGTCATTTGGACGTCGTTCTGGTCGGGTTTTGGATTGAATGTTAGTTTTGAAAGTTTTGAAGAAACTTAGGCTTGAATCGATGTGAATTATGGGTTTTGATGTTGTTAGACATGTTTTTATGATCGGAATAAGTTCGTATCATGTTTTGGAGTATGTTGATGGTTTTCGTTGGGGACCCGGGCGCCTCGGAGTGTTTTCGAATGGGTAAACGGAAGGAAAACATGGAAAATTGCAGGTTGGGCCTTCTGTTCTGTCGTTTTCGCCCCTGCGGAAATGGGACCGCAGAGGCGAGTCCGCAGGAGCGGAACTTGGGGCGCAGGAGCGCCTAGGTTCGCAGAGGCGGATCCTCTTCCACTGAGGTGGAGTCGCGGGTGCGGAAGACTCGTCCGCAGAAGCGACCTTGGGTCGAGGAGTGAGAATCCGCTGGAGCGGAGGGGAATTCGCTTAAACGAGTCTGCAGAAGCGGACTATTTCTCGCAGAAGCAGAAATTCTCGCAGGAGCGGTTGTCCAATCGCGGAAGCGGACGCGCGGAAGCGGTCCTTTTCTCACAGAAGCAGAATTGGCCGCCTAGACCTGGAATGGCAGAAGCGACCAGTTGGTCGCGGATACGGGCTCGCAGGAGCGGAATTTTGTCCGCGAAAGCAGAAATCGCAGAAAGATTAGAAGTATTAGGAGTTAGAAAATTTCAGAAACATTTCAAACATTTGGGTCTTGCCTTAAGGGGCGATTTGGGCGATTTTGAAGGGAGATTCAAGGGGTTTCTTCAGGTAATCAACTATGGACTCAAATTATGATTATTGTTGACAATATTATGCAATTATCGCATGAAATTGGAGGAATTTGGGGTGTTTTATGGGGGTTTTCACCCTAGGCTTGAACTTTAGAAAATCAAGGTTTTGAGTGGGCAAATGGAGTCCGAATTTGATAAACTTTATATGCTTAGACTCGTATTGAGACAAGGGTTCTGAAAATATAACTTTCGTAATTTTTCGATAAGCGTACCAAAAGTCGGGTTTTGGCAACTTGTGGGTTTTGGTATATTTTGAGTTATTTTTGATTGGGTAATGCCCAATTAGCCTATTTTGATGTGATTCTATTGATTTTTATCAGATTCTACACTTGTGGAGGCCGACATTCGCGGCAAGAGAGTTGTTTCATAGCGGTTTTGTACCGGAGTCGAAGTAAGTGGCTTGTCTAACCTCGTGTGGGGGAATTTTCACCCCTAGGATATTATGTGATAGTTTAAATGCCTTGTATGCGAGGTGACGGGCATGTACATGCGCTGGTTGTTGAACACGCACTTTAATTAAAATGTTCGACGAGCGATATTCCTGTCTTTGGCTGTTAATTTGATATTTTTACCCGGTAGTGGTTAGGGAAGCATGATTAGGTAGTACTTAACTGTTTAGTTGCCTAATTGCCTTATTTGAACTCCTTGATAATTATTGGCACTATTTTTTCGGTGAAGTTATAGTTAAGCATAATTGATCTCTCTGTGGATTCCTTTATTTGTTGTGCTTGTGGACTGCGGGTTCGATTCCCGGAGACCCAGGGCTGTGGGTTCGATTCCCAGAGACCCGGTGTGATATTGGTAGGGACTACGGGTTCGATTCCCGAGATCCTAAGTAATTGGTAGGGACTACGGGTTCGATTCCCGAGATCCCGAGTTATTGGTAGGGACTACGGGTTCGATTCCCGAGATCCTGAGTTATTGGTAGGGACTGCGGGTTCGATTCCCGGAGATCCCGAGTTATTGATTATTTATTGAGATATGGGCTGCGGGTTCGATTCCCGGAGACCCAGAGGTACTGTCAATGGGACTGTGGGTTCGATTCCTATAGGTCCCGGACTTGTTTTATTGAGTTGGCTATTCGTTGTTAGCTTAATTGTAGACGATTGTAGTAATCATCTTATTGTTGCTAGTTCGGAAATTTATTATTCATTTAAACTGCTTATTGTTGTTATTGTCATTGTATTATTGTTTTTTCTCAGTAGGGCCCTGACCTTCCTCGTCACTACTCCATCGAGGTTAGGCTTGGCACTTACCGAGTACCGCCGTGGTGTACTCATGCTACTCTTCTGCACACTTTTGTTGTGCAGATCCAGGTACATCAGGACAGGCTCACACCAGGTGATTCAGCAGCGTTTTGGGAGACCTCGAGGTATGATCTGCTACGTCCGCGGATCCGGAGGCCTTCCTTCTATTCTAGTGCTAGTAGATGTTTTTCCTTCATTCCGTTGTTAGATACTCCTTTTACATAGAGCTACAATTGTATGATCTCTTTTAGTCTGTGTTACCCGTGGGATTCCGGGTCTTGGTAGTGTTTTAAACAGCGTATTTGACTGGTGTATGTGCCAAGCGGCACGGATTTCATTCATTTCATCTTATTTTCTGCTAATTCGTATTAAATGTTCATAAACTGGTATATTCCGCAACGTGTTAGGCTTACCTAATCGTGGGGACTGGATGCCATCACGACATGTTCACGATTGGTGAACTAGGGTCGTGACACTTTGGGTCGTCACATTCTCCACCTCTAAAACAACCGTTCGTCCTCGAACGGACAAAAGAAAGAAGTGCCTGAGTCAGGAAACAAATGTGGGTTGCGGCTCCGCATATCAGACTCGGACTCCCAGGTCGATGCCTCAGGAGGCTGACCTTTCCACTGAACACGCACAGAAGGAAAACACATGTGTGGGATCGCCGGTCTAGAATGGCCACCGGCTCCTCCTCGTAAGATAGTTCATTGTCCAATTGGACAGTACTGAAGTCTAACACATGTGTGGGATCGTCGTGGTATCTCCGAAGCATAGATACATGAAAAACTCGATGCACGGCTGATAAGCTAGGCGGCAAAGCTAATCTGTAAGCCACTCCTCCCACTCTGTCTAAAATCTCAAATGGACCAATATACCTAGGGCTGAGCTTGCCCTTCTTCCCGAACCTCATCACGCTCTTCATAGGCGACACTCGGAGCAATACTCGCTCGCCAACCATGAAATCTACATCTCGAACCTTACGATCCGCATAAGTCTTCTGCCTGGACTGAGCTGAACGCAATATCTCCTAAATAGTCTTGACCTTATCCAAGGCCTCCTGAACTAAGTCTGTACCCAACAACCGAGCCTCTCCCGGTTCAAACCATCCAACTGGAGATCGATATCGCCTACCATATAACGCCTCATACGGGGCCATCTGAATGCTGGACTGCTAGCTGTTGTTGTCGGCGAACTATGCTAATGGCAGAAACTGGTCCCACGAGCCTCCGAAATCAATAACACAGGCTCGAAGCATGTCCTCTAGAATCCGAATAGTCCTCTCGGATTGGCCATCCGTCTGAGGATGAAATGTTGTACTCAGATGAACCTGGGTGCCTAACTCTTGCTAGACCGCTCTCCAGAACCGTGAGGTAAACTGCGTACCCTGATCAGAGATAATAGATACTGGCACCCCATGA
Organism: Nicotiana noctiflora; assembly: GCA_032618575.1. NCBI lineage: Eukaryota > Viridiplantae > Streptophyta > Magnoliopsida > Solanales > Solanaceae > Nicotiana > Nicotiana noctiflora. The sequence goes on from JASVEL010007662.1 coordinate 103,228, forward strand.
ACACGAACAATCTCCCTAATGTAAATCTCCGCTAACCTCTCCGACGTGTAGGAGACGGATACTGGAACGAAGTGTGCTGACTTGGTCAGCCTATCAACAATGACCCAAATAGCATCAAATTTCCTCTAAGTCAAAGGAAGTCCTGTAACTAAGTCTATAGTGATCCGCTCCAATTTTCACTCTGGAATTTCAATCCTCTGGAGTACACCACCAGGCCTCTGGTGCTCATATTTCACCTGCTGACAATTCAGACACCGAGCGACATACGCAGCGATATCTTTCTTCATTCTGCGCCACCAATAGTGCTGCCGCAAGTCCTGGATACATCTTCGCGGCGCCCGGGTGAATGGAATACCGCGAACTATGGGCCTCCGCTAAGATCAACTCTCGAATCCCTTCGACATTGGGCACACAAACTCGACCCCGCAATCTCAATACCCCATCATCATCTAGATTTACCTTTGTGGCACCTCCCCGCTATACTGTATCTCTCAATTCACGCAAGTGAGGATCATCAAATTTCCTCTCACGGATACGCTCTAATAGAGAAGAACGAGCGACCGTGCAAGCTAACACCCTGCTAGGCTCAGAAATGTCTAATCTCACGAACCGGTTGGCTAAGGCCTGGACATCTAGAGCAAATGGTCTCTGACTGACTGGAATGAATGCAAGACTACCCATGCTGGCAGACTTCCTACTCAAAGCATCGGCCACCATATTGGCCTTACCTGGGTGATATAGGATAGTAACATCATAGTCTTTCAGCAACTCTAACCATCTCCGCTGTCATAGATTCAACTACTTTTGCTTGAACAAGTACTGTAGGCTTTTGTGATCAGTGTAAACCTCACATGTCACACCATATAGATAATGCCTCCAGATCTTTAAGGCATGAACTACTGCTGCCAACTCAAGATCATGAACTAGATAATTCTTCTCATGTATTTTTAGTTGTCTCGAAGCATAAGCAATAACCTTACCATCCTGCATCAATACCGCTCCAAGCCCTGTACGGGACGCATCACAGTAAACTGTATAAGGCCATGCACCCGTAGGTAGTATCAACATTGGTGCTGTAGTCAAAGCTGTCTTGAGCTTCTGAAAGCTCGCCTCACACTCATTTGACCACTAGAACTGGGCACCCTTCTGGGTCAACCTAGTCATCGGGGTTGCAATAGAAGAAAACCCCTCTACAAATCGACAGTAGTAACCTGCTAACCCCAAGAAACTCCAGATCTTAGTCAATGGAGCTGGTCGAGGCCAATTCTGGACTGCCTCAATCTTCTTTGGGCCCCCCTAAATACCTTCCACTGATACAATATGGTCCAGAAATGCCACCGGACTCAACCAGAACTCACATTTCGAAAATTTGGCATATAGCTTATTATCCTTCAGGGTCTGAATAACCACTCTGAGATGTTGCGCATGCACTTCCTAACTGCGGGAGCATAACAATACGTTATCCATGGGTACTATCATGAGCCAGTCTAACTAAGGCATGAACACTTCGTACTTATACACATAACCATGACTTCGGCGATAAGAGTCGTCCCTAAATTACAACATTGCCAATTAACTACGTGTTATCAAATACCTTATTCTACAAATACCACTTTACTCAGAATGAGGTATGGAGACCTCGTGATTATTTTTTGAATTAATGAGTCATATTTTACGCACCTGGGTGCTCGTCTCAAAGGCTAAGCTCAACGGTTTCAAAATAGAAATGGCTAAATATGAATAGAAACTATACAAGAATTGTCAAATAGTCCTAACGGGCATGACTCTTATTTACGAATGCAATACGAAAATATTAATTTCATAAAAGAAGAATTTTAAACACATGAACTCTTACTACCAGGACCCAGTCCTCATATGATATCCACCGCAGCTTGAAGCTCGGCTTAGAAATATTTCACATTATGCCAAAAATTGGAGGATCTCATCCTCAACTCTGAATCACTGTGCTTACACATCATATCATCTGAAATTTTTCATTTCCTTTATTTCTTCCTTTCAATAATTGTCCGTCAAAGATAATCACGACATAATATGAACCCTCATACTGATAGGGCGCACAATTAACGGTTAAAATTAGTTATTCCGAGAATTATGTCAAAACCCACTGTAATAAGTAATATAAAGTCACTCTTAGCCTCATGGATATTTTAGTGACTAACACCTAATAATAGGGATGTCTATCCTCATGTAATATCCCAACGTGAGTATTTCCATAAGCAGAATTGATGATTACTATGCTCACCCATGAATGTAGCATGTTAAAAGGGCTCGCCTAAACTTTTCTTTCAAATAATGAAAAACAAACCAAACCAAATTAAGGGAAAATTATTCTGTTTATAACAATCTGAATTATACATGTGATGACACCATCTGGTGTAGTGACCTCCCTCATACCATAAAAATTATATCAATGGTTGGGTCTCCACCTCTAGGATTTTCACCTCCACCTTTAACATCCTGACCTATACATCTGGCTGGCCATGTAGGATAAATATTAACTGCAATGGAGTGTGTAGCCCGAGTGCTTTCCTAAAATTATATTTCTCCAAAATTCCACATTCACAGCAATTCCTTTAAGGCTCAGTTAACTTGTTGTTCATGACAATATATATTCGGACACAACCATTGTGACCTGGTACAACCGTTCAGATCGCATATACTACATATTGCAGAGAATCTCGGGGGTGACGTCTTCAGAACATTTTCTTAAAATAGAGTTTAGTAGATAGTGTTGCGTCGGCCGGCTTGCCCTCTTCGTAGGCTTGTCACAAACATCGACGGCCAATTTTCTCTTTTGTTATGTTGGCTTAACACTGCTGAGCTACCCCATTTACTCATATACTCTTCGTCATTCTCTGGGGGTGATTCTTACCCCATGAAAAGAACCAACCTTAAATATGTATAAATTATTTGGAGGACCTTTCCATACCATATATATACATTTCAATAACTCATCATATTTGTCCTTCACAACTCCATCACATCGACTGGACGTCTAGGTCCGTTGAAACTCAACACGATTTATTAGATGATGTCCTGATATAATTGCATCTTCCGTTGGGACCATAACCGGTGTGGTAAATACATTATCTTCCCACTACTTCTGTTTGCCCTCTGTAGCACAATAAAATGAACCCCCTCGCATTCGACTATTCCCACGTTCTGTAATTTCTCATAAAAGCGGTCAAGCATAATCCCATGGGTTCTAAAAAGATGCACCGCTGAAGGTGGTAGGGAAGAGTTTGGTGAAACATATCCGACCTCCGTAAAACTTTTGAAGGAATAGTTGATCTATCACCAGCCTGTGCCATTGTTCGGCTGAAGAAGCGGTACGTGACTTCGCCATTCGTGGGAAGACAAGAGTAGAAATTCAATTTAACATTTGAAGAATGAATTCGCACGATAAGAAAGAACAAATGAGAGACTTTTCCTAACTCAATAGACTCGGGAGGACAAGTACAGACGTCTCAGTACCAACCTCTCAAACACTACTAAGCTTATTCGTGAGTGGTGAGACCTATGTAACCTAGAGCTCTGATACTAACTTGTCACGACCCGGATTTTCCCCCCAACATCGGGATCGTGATGGCGCCTACTCGTGGTAGCTAGGCAAGCCATTTTATTCACACTATCCTGTTTTTAACAATATTTCATATTCAATTTAGCAACCAAAACCAATACCTTAATTAACAAGTGCGGAAGACTTTATACAAATAACGATAAGCAGTTTCAAGGTAAAATAATACTGAAATCCTCTACCCAAGACGTGGAGTCACCAGCTCACGAACTACTACATGAATACTACATATAAAGGTCTGAAAGAATATAACATAATCTGTTTGTCTCGGAACAAGGAGACTACAGCTAATATCACAAATAAAAGGGAGAGACGCCGGGCTTGCGGACGCCTGCAAGCTACCTCGGTCTCAAATATGGTCAACTCCCACGCCAAAGATCTACTGCTGCTGCTCCTGATCGAAACCTATACTTGTGCAAAAATGCACAGAAGTGCAGTATCAGCACAACCGACCCCATGTGCTGGTAAGTGCCTGGCCTATCCCGGCGAAGTAGTGACAAGCCTAGGACCAGACACCCACATAAACCTGTGCAGTTCTATATATATGTATACTACAAGATAACGAGAAATAAACAAGTAATAACGCAGTAAGGAATATCTCAAAAGAACTCAACAATTAACAACAGTTAATAAGTCCACAAGGAAAACAAAGTATAATGGAAAAATAATTAATATCAAGTCAAGGAATAGCAAGTAGTTGCACGGCATCACCCTTCGTGCTATTACTCTCATCCTCACCAAATAAGCAAATAAAGTGCACGGCATCACCCTTCGTGCTTTTACTCTCATCCTCACATCTATGGTACAGCATGATCCTTCGTACATGGTTCAATAACAAGGCAATAACAAGGCACGGCATGATCCTTCATGCATAATCAATAGCATGGCACGACATTAACCTTCGTGCATAATCAATAACAAGGCACGTCATTAACCTTCATGCATAAACAATAAATCAAGGCACGACATTAACCTTCGTGCATAAACAATAAATCAAGGCATGGCATTAACCTTCGTGCATAAACAATAAATCAAGGCACGGCATCACCCTTCATGCATTATCACTCTTCCTCACCCAAATAACAATCACAGTTAAGGGCAAAGAATGAAAACAATAAATCATGAACCGTCCCGGCAAGGGACACAATAATCATCACAACAAAGTCCCGGCAAGGGAGAACAATAACAATTCTACAACCCGGCAAGGGTTCAACAATTTATCTTTAAAATATGTCTCACCACAAGTATTAACAACGACTCACGGTCATGCAAGACGCCAATGTATGGATGCTCGTCACCCCAGCTCATACACCGCACTCGATCACATAGCACATAGAACACAATCTTATTCCCTCAAGCTAGGATAGAACAAACACTTACCTCGAAAGTTTACGAACAATTCAATCCGTAGCAATGCCTTGCAATTCAATCACCTCGGATGCCGAATCTCAAACCGGCGATAATTCTAGTCCGCGACGCCTTTGCTCCTCAATCGGCCTCCTCGCGCTTCCAATCTATCCAAATTCATACAAGCATCGATGAAGTTTGATTTCTAAAAGATGGGGTTTAGCCATACATATATGAAATTCGTCCCTTAATGATACTACAATGATCCAATATAGTTATGTAACTTCAATCTACAATACCTCATTCAATAGGGCCAATATTAGTCATAAATCCCATAACTTGTGCCATCTAGGCCTATTATCAAACATCTTGCAGGCATAAATATTTACGCCTCTTAACTATAGCATTAGTTCATCCAACTATCACCATTAACCAACAATTCATCTCCCTATCATTCTTTAGCAATTTATACTCCTAACATCATGTGTGTGGTCAACCATTCACACCCACACCAACAAAATTCCAACAAATATACACATTTAAATCCCTACCATGTTCATGTATTTAAATTGGGGACTTATGGCTTCCAACAACCATACTATAAGTTGTAATACTTGATTCATACTCATATTCCCATAATAACACCATATGTGTAAGTCTAAGGTGTAGGATTACCTCTTGTAGATCAAATCTTGAAAGACAACTTTGGGGTGTTCTTGAGATTTTGAAGAAATCCTATAAAATCCAACCAAAATCATGTTGTAACTAGTGATTGAGAAGAGAAATCACCATGAAAACGCACTTAAAAGCTTACCTTAGGAGTGCAATTGAGTGCCTTGGTCGAATTGGGGGTGTTGGGGAAGCCCTAGGCTTGAGAAATAACTCAAATTCTGTCATTTCCCGTCCTTAGGTATATTTAGGGCCTGCTACTAGCGCGCCCGCGCTAATTAGCGCGGGTTGAGGCAGAAAATAACCCATTAGCGCGAGCTACTAGCGCTCCCGCGCTAAGGCCGCGCTACTGATACGTGACCAGTAAAATGATCATAACTTTCTGTATAGACCTCCAAATGATGTACAGTTTGTTGCGTTGGAAACTAGACGAAAAGGGCTTTAATTTCATAGGTTGTAGGTCACACGACGCTTTATATAAAGGGAGATATGATCGTTTAAAGTGAGGTCTTGTGCACACTCATTTGCATCTTCGCCTATTATGAAGTTTCCCAACTTCAAAAATTCCCGTTAACCATCCGAAATCACCCCGAGACCCCCGGGACCTCAACCAAAAATACCAACACCTCCTAGAATATCATACAAACTTGTTTGCGCGATCACATCGTCAATATCACATCGTTTTCATCAAATCAAGCCTCAAGTTCATGATATTCATTCTTTTGGTTTTCAAAACTTTCAAACTTGGAACTCAAGGTCCAAAACATATCAAACGACATCCAAATGTCACCAAACTTTGCAGAAAGCACATATATAATATTTAAGACTTGTACCGAGCGTCGGAACCAAAATACGAGCCCGATACCAAGGTCAATTAATTTATTTTCCTTTAATAATTACATCAAAAACATTTCACAAAAAAATTCATAACTTGGGCTCTAGGCCTCGGAATTCGACTCCGGACGCATGTCCAAGTCCCATATTTTCCTACGGACCTTCCGGGACCATCCAATCTCGGGTCCGGGTCCGTTTACCAAAAATGTTGACCGAAGTCAACTATATCAATATTAATATCATTTTGCTCCAAATTTCTCATAGAATTCATATTTTTTATCACAAAAACTTTTCGGCTACATGCTCGGATTATGCACGTAAATCGAGGCAACATAGAATGAGGTTTTCAAGGCCTCAGAAGCTCGAAAGGATTAATAAAACAAGTGATGACCCTTTGGGTCGTCACACGAACTATACTATTTTGGTGGCGAAGGCACTTAGCTTGAGTCCCAGTTTGAGCGAGGTCGAATTGTACTATTTTGTGGCGAAGGCAGTTGGACTGAGTCCTAGTTCAAGCGAGGTCGAACTGCACTATTTTAGATGCTAAGGCACTCAGCCTCATGACTAGTTTGAGGGAGGTCAAACTATAATACTTTGATGGCGAAGGCACTTAGCCTGAGGCCTAGTTCGAGCGAGGTCGAACTGTACTATTTTAGTGGCGAAGGCACTTAGCTTGATGACTAGTTCGAGCGAGGTTGAACTATCATACTTTGATGACGAAGGTACTTAGCCTGAGTTCCGCTTCGAGCGAGGTCAAACTGCAGTATTTTTCTTTGATGGCAAAGGAGCTTAGCCTGAGTCCTAGTTCGAGCTAGGTCAAACTGTAGTATTTTTTTATGGTGAAGGCACTTAGCCTGAGTATCAGTTCGAGCGAGGTCGAACTGCAGTATTTTTCTTTTATGGCGAAGGCACTTAGCCAGAGTCCCAATTCGAGCAAGATTGAACTGCAGTACCTTTCCTTGATGGCAAAGGCAATTATACTAAGGCCTAGTTCGAGCGAGGTCGAACTTCAATATTTTTCTTTGATAGTGAAGGTACTTAGCTTGAGTCCTAGTTCGAGCGAGCTCGAACTGCACTATTTTGGTGGCGAAGGCACTTAGCCTAAGTCCCAGTTCGAGTGAGGTCAAACTGTAATACTTTGATGGCAAAGGTACTTAGCCTGAGTCCCTGTTCGAGCGAGGTTGAACTGCACTATTTTAGTGGCAAAGGAACTTAGCCTGAGTCCTAGTTCGACCGAGGTCGAACTCTACTATTTTGGTGGCGAAAGCACTTAGCCTAAGTCCTAGTTCGAGCGTGGTCGAACTATAATACTTTAACGGCAAGGGCACTTAGCCTGAGGGTCATATGTCGTACCCATGTTACGCTCGTCTGCTTGACCATGGCATTCTAATTGTTTCAGGGTGATTTTCGATTTCTTGTTTGCGGTGCTTTTGCGCCGGTTTTGGTGCTTCTCTTTCTTTGACCCGGGAAGAACTAAGAGTTTTCACTAGGAAATCCCCATTGACAGCGCCAAATTGTTCAACTTAAAAAGTTATCGAATATTTTTTTAAGGAAATCAATCAATATACAATAAAGAGTAAATCATATCCAATCATAATTGATACCGGATCAAAAGATAAAGTAACAAGACAGAAAATCTAATAGGGACAACTTTCGAGAAACTTTATTGATCAAAGAAATCATCCCGACCTCTCCTTGGAGAGGTTCAGGAAATTTCAGTTAATTTGTTCTCGTCGAGAGTTTTTGAGAAATGAACGATGTTCTTTGATTTTCGGTGAGAGAAGAAGATGGAGGATCCCCCCCGCCCCCTCCCCCAGTCTGACTTTTCTTCCATCTATTTATAGTCGAAGGGAGTGATGTTCCCATCATGGGAGGAACCCTGACCTCGACGCTTGCTTCATAATTGGTGCGAATTTGATGAGGTCGGGTTAATTAGCTGTCGCTTAAGAAGTAAATAGATGGGACAAAGTCATCACCCGGTGATCGAGTGGTTAGATTTTTGACCAATACATTTAGATGCATCTATAAATATTCATATATATCTTGCACAATTAAGAATATTCTATTGCATAAACCATATTAGAGATCAACGTTATGATAAACATCAAAATAACATGGGTCCACATGTTGCCACTTCTTCGTTCGTGTTTCATTAGTGGGCCATCATCCCACGAGATTAGGATAGGATATCCGAATATAATGCAATTCTTTAAATATGCATTGTAAATACAATACCAGAATATTCGAGTGTATCCATAACAAAATAGGTGTAAACTTGAGAAATAAATGATGTTAACTGACGTGGATCCATGCTGTATCGGTGTACCGTGACCATATCGATTTACTCTGATAAATGAAGGCTCCACTCTTCATGTGCATGAGCCTTCCATGTAAGACTTGCGGGTCCCATATTTTTAGGCATGGTCGTGGTATAAAAAGCCAGTTCCTAAGATTGGTCATAACACAAATATTTTAAGAGACCTTTTTCTTTTCTTTATCCCATAAAAGAATTTGGAAACCATGGTCGGAATTATTGCTAGGAGACCTCTGAGTCACCGGATTCTGACGTGGGATAACCGGGAAACTGATTTTTCCGGCGAGCCTGCAATAAATAATTCAGACACCGTTTTCAGCTTTCTCGATGAGGAGGGTCAAGGTTCATCACTAGAAAGTGTTAATGATGATGTTTATGTTAGAGACCAAGATGAAGATGAAGAGAAAGAAACCAATGAAAATGTTGAAGACAATAAATTCTGGGAAACTCAACATCAACTTTTACAAGTAAGTTTCAGCTCCTCATTCTCTTTCTTAAATATTAAGAAGAAAAAAACTCAAACGCGTAATGCCTTTGTCTTTTTTCATTTCGATCGCTTTAATTTTCGTTATTTTTTGTCTCTTTTTAGAAAGGAATGTAATAAAGGTCTTAAGGGGTCGTTTGGAGTTCCTAGTTTAGCTCTCTTTGTAAATTATTACCTTTTTATTACCTAAATCTTAAGGAACATTTAATCTTAATTAGATCTTCTCCTCGAACATCATTTTTTCCCGCATAATTAGGGAACTTATATTCTTTGTTTTTGCAGTCTGTACTATGTAGGACGACATCATTAGAAACACAAATCCGAAGAATTACTAAAGAAACTGTAAGAGAAACAAAGCAGTCGGAGAATGGCTGCTCTTGCCGGAAATTGAGCAACAACGGTTGCCGGAACTGTGTTATGCAAGAATTGTGCAGTCGTCTACAAAACGAAGATTTTAACTCTGCAATTTGCAAGTCTAAGTGGAGGAGCTCACCGGATATTCCTTCAGGTAATATTCTTGCAAAAATTTACTAACCAGTCGTTATTTACCTTTTAATATGTTACTAATTTTAAAGATAAAGTAAAAAAAAGACAATACTTTAAAAAATATTCGTGACAACTATAAATATTGTAGATGAACAACTGGCTCCATCACCATTCATCTATCTAAAAAGATCTTTATTTTTGCATGGCCTGCAACGACATATTCTTGTTGTTTTAATTCTTCGAACAGCTGGAAAAAAAAATGTTACTACTACCAAACGAAATGTAAAATATCAAAATATCACTTTCCCTAAACCTTTCATTGTATGCCTAACTTGTAAATTTTATTTGTCAAATCATGCACGTGAAGTACAACATGATTTTCAACAAAAGTTGTGATCTAATGTTAGGGTATTATTTTATATATGTATCATTAATCACTCCTATAGATAATCTTCACCTAACTTGTACTCTATACCATGTTACAGGTGAACACACATTCATAGACGTAGTGGACAATTCTAACCCTAAAAAGGGGGAAGTGAGGATTATTATTGAATTAAATTTTCGAGCGGAGTTTGAAATAGCAAAAGCAAGCGTAGAGTACAATCAATTAGTTAAATGCCTCCCAGAAGTATTTGTTGGAAAGATTGAGAGATTAATGTCACTAATCAAGATTTTGTGCAACGCTGCTAAGAAATGCATGAAGGAGAAGAAAATGCATATGGCACCATGGCGGAAACAAAGATATATGCAAGCTAAATGGCTTAAAACATTTGAACGTATGAGTAGTAGTGCTACTGCTAAACTGCCATTATCGTCTGATCATGAATATTCGTCAAGCCGGTTGCCTAGGCCAAGGGCATCTATGCTTACCATGGATTTTCTGGAAATTTTGCCAAATTTACGTTACACTGCTGTTCAAGTGGCGTGAAGGGATATGAACATCACTTTTTTTCGATCTCTGTACATAATAGAATATTCATTATCTGGGGCGCCAGTGGGGAGGGTGGGGGTTATTTTATTTTATTTTATTTAGGCTTTAGAGTTAATTATATTCGAGGTGAGAAGTGTAACACGTGAAGGGTGAAAGCTAGTTCACCCACAATGTCCAGTTTCTTAATTTCGAGTTGTTTCTTTAGATTATCCTTTTAACGGATTGAAACAATAAAACGAACAAAAAATATCAAAGGTAGAGAAATGTGGGAGTATATCTACGCAAGCCATTTACCACTTAAGATGCATGTATGTATGGTTTAATCACAAGTCAATAAGTTGAAGAGATCTGGACTCCAAATTATTAGCTCATCAAAGTGGGGTTTCCTCTTCCTCTAGTGGGGAGAATGGAGGTATATAATAAATTAAAAACATGAAAGGAATTAACAAAACCATATGTCATTGTTAATTTAGGGTGTGTTTGGTATGAAGGAAAATATTTTCTGGAAAATGTTTTCCAATTTTCCTATGTTTGGTTGGCTTAAATGTTTTGGAAAACATTTTCCTTATCAATTCATTTTCCTCCAATTGGAGGAAAATGTTTTCCTTATCAAAAGAAGGGAAAACATTTTCCAAAGCTCATTCTCAACCATTCTCACCCTCACCACCTCACTCCACCCCCTCTCCAAAAAACAGTTTTTTTTAGAAAAATTTTAGTTTTTCCGTTACCATCCACCCACTACCTCTCCACCCCACCCCGCAAAAAAAATTTCTTTTACCTTAATTTTTTTTACTATAATTTTAAATTTCTGTTTTCTTATTTTTTTGCACCACCCACCCCCACCCCCTACCTCCCTCCCCCCACCCTCACCCCCACAACCCACCCCTTCCCCCGCACAAAAAAAAATTACTTTTTTTTTGTAATTTAAATTTTTATTTTTTTTTTCGATTTACTGCCCCCCAACCCCCCCCCCCGCCTCCTACCCCCTAACCCCCCTCCCCCCCCCCCGAAAAAATTTTAAAATATATTTTTCAGTTTTTAATTTTATTATTTATCATTTAAAGACTCAATATTTTACAAGTTCCAAAATTATAAGTTCGGAAGTTTACGGGTTTAGAAATTATAAATTTACCAATTCGAAAATACGTGATTTTTGCGTTAAAAAGTAAAGCATCACATTATTTCCTTTAGATTGTGTCAATTTTTAGAGACTTCGGGAAGGGGAGGGGTGGGGGAGGGGGAGGGGGAGGGGTAGGAGAGTTGCAAAAAAAATATTTTTCTAAAAAAACTATTTTTTACTCTCTAACCAAACATAAAAAATAATTTCCGGAAAATGTTTTCCACTTACCAACCAAACAAGAGAAAATAAGTGATAAAATTACTCATTTTCCGTGAAAACATTTTCTAGGAAAACATTTTCCATGGAAAACATTTTTCTTTATACCAAACACACTCTTAAAGATGGCAGTTTTCCGCATTCTTATCCAAGCACGGTTCTACTAATTCCTACGCGTGTGGAAAATAGTTGGCAAAGCCTATCATTCTTGATTTGCTTATTATTTTTTTTTTTTTTTTGGTTTTTCATCACTTAGCTATTAAATTTGGATCCGAAAGATCTTATATTGGGGTAAATCTTTTAAATGAAAGCGATTATATAATCGAAATCGAGATCTTTTTATGTTACCATTCTCTTTAATTATCAGACCACGTTTTCAACAAGTTTATTATTTATTTTCAGTAAACTTGCACATTGAGGTTGCTACAATTTTTACATAATAAAATAAAGCTCAATGGTGTCTACTCGTAAAAGCTAGATAAGTCAATATCACGATCAAATTTCCAAATCCGGTCGTGATGGCGTTTTTCGTGATGACAAGGCCAACCAACAGACATCAATACCTCTTTAATACTTACTTAGAATGAAATAAATCTGAAATATTAATGAAATTATTATACATGCGGAAGGAAAATGATAAAACATAGAACCATCCCGATACAGTCCGGTCGGGATGTTACAAGTCACGAGCATCTAGAAGGATTTTTAAGTCAACTACAAGGCCTATAATACATGGATTCAAAATTTAGAATCAAAAGAATATATCCGGTGCCGCGAACGCTGATGGTCACCTTTGCTCATCTACAATAGTAAAATCACCTAGTAAACCAATACATGCATCTGCCCGCGAGGTGCGGGGAGTAAAGTGAGTACTCCAACTCAGTGAGTATTAAAGGTAAATAATAACTTAGTGAGTATTAAAGGTAAGCCACTTGGACAATATTAAAATGATAGTTCTCAACTCAAAAAATCAATAAAATACTGTTTAAGTTTTCAAATCATAAAAAGATAGCTGAGTTTGTGAAATAATATTTAAAACCTTGGATCGAGATCAAATAATATGCAAAATAATGCGAAAATACTGATATCAATCCCTAAAATATTCAAATAAATGGCACGAAGCCCAAACATGGCAATCCGCCCAAATTACGATGATAACAAATAGTTTCAATCAAATTTATTGCAATTTCATCAATCAGGACGAACCAAATCACAATCTCCAACGGTGCTCTACCCCACGCGTGCTACCAAGCGTGTAAGACACCTCAATACAGCACTATGATATACAAATCCGGGGTTTCCAACCCTCAGGATATCATGTAGAATCATTACTCACCTCGAACCAGTAAAATCTCTAGCTCTCGACGCCTTTGTCCCTCAAATCGGCCTCCACGCACGTTGAATCTAACCAAAACCACAAGAAATATATTAAAATAGGCTAAGGGAATATAACCCAATCGAAAAGACTCGAAAATTATCCAAAATCACGAAGTTGGCAAAATCCGAGCTCTGTGCCCATTTCTCGAAATATTACAAAATTTACATCACCTGATTCCTCGTCTCGTTACGAGTCCATACATATAAAAATCACAAGAATCGAAGTCCATTTGACCCCTCAAATCCCTATTTTAAACTCTCTTAAGTGCAAGCCCTAAGTCATCATTTTTTACTTTTGATTCCTTGATTATTCAGTCTAAATCCATGCTTTTACACCATAAAATCGTATTCTAAGTCTAAGAATCCATACCTGATTAAAGCCCTCAAAACCCTCTTCAAAATCGCTACAAAGCTCTCCAAGTTCGAAGTACAAAATATTTTTCTTTCAAAAATCGCGAAGAAGACTACTTCATTTACCTGCCCAGGCAATTCTGCCCTGCGGTAAAAATGTCGCTTCTGCGACTTCGGCATTTGCGGTCTACGTCCGCTTCTATGGACCTTCACTTAAGGGCCTTGGCTGCCTCTGTGGCCCAAATTTCGCACCAGCGGGACCGCCTATACGGTCCAAACTTCCGCTTCTACGGAACCTAGCATGCATCTACTTTTCCGCTTTTGTGCCTTCCCGCTCGCTTTTGCGAGATCGCATCTGTGGTCCTATAACTGCAGGTGCGAAAACACAAGATACCAACAAAATTAAACATGCAACAACTCCAAAACTCTCTGTTTAACCAGCCGAACTTACCCCGAGGCACCCAGAACCTCAACCAAAAATACAGACATGGTGCAATACCGTTTTCAAACTTGTTACAATCCTAAAAACACGTCCAACAACACAAATGTCACGAGCCTAGTTCACACTCCATGAACATATCGTGATGGTATGTAGTCCCTACGACTAGGTAAGCCTAACAATGCGGAAGATAACCAAAATTGCGGAAGAAAAGTAAAATAAACGGAATTAGTAAAATAAAATGGTGCTAAGGTGCCGCTTGGCACGTACAATAACAATCTCAAAACTGACAATATTTCCCAAGACTTGGAAACTCACAAATCACAAGCTAAGAGGATACATAAGGGGCTCTGCCTCAAGAATATCTATACAAGGTAAGAAATACTGATACGACTATATTGTTTAAAGAAAAGTTGGAAAGGGACTCCTCGGTCTGCCAACGTAGTAGATATACCTTGAAGTCTCTACCGGTATGCCTCCTTCCAAGGCTGACAGAACTGAATGGGAGTACCTGTATCTGCACAATAAAAAAATGTGCAGAAGAGTAGTATGAGCACACCACGGCGTAGCCCAGTAAGTATCAAGATTAACCTTGATGGGGTAGTGACGAGGAACAGTCACGACACCTACCGGTCAATAAGCAGCATAACAGTTATAATAGAGATTATTATGTAAATATGTAAAGACTGCCGGATAAAATAAGAATGCTACAATTCACAATAAGGATAACAGATAATAAGTAAAATCGAAGATACAATAAATGATAATACAACTAATCAGCAGAAATACTAGTACAAATCCTGAAATCACAACATAACAAGATCAAGAATCGCTAAATCATTGTTCTGCAATGATGCTTACATATGGTCCTTCCAACTCTTTCCACAATCTTATCACAACTCTCAGACTAACCACCACTCGTGAAAAACTTAACATCTGAAGTCTAACACTTGGCATCGTGTGCCCCATCAATAACACGGTCATGGTAACAACTAACTAGTCAAGTAAGGTCACCCTCACACATATATATATAATGGGTAAACGATGGCATATCCCTACCCGTAGCCCAACTCAGAAGGGATTCATCTGTAATTGGAGGGTCCAGCTACGTGTATCCTTGTGCTGGTGTATCTAACAGGAAATCCTACCAACTAGTAAGTATAAGAAATGGCAACGACTAACACCCGACTCATTCACCCCGAATAGAAATAATAAAACTATCAGTCAAAATACAATGAGTTTAAGGGCAACTTCCTGGAATCGAACCCGTAGTCCAGCATACCAAATAACAGAGGATATCCACGGAATTAACCCCTTAGTCCATCATAATAACAATAAAGGATCTCTCGGGAATTGAACCTGTAGTCCATCATAATCATACCCTGACATAGCCCGCCTTATTTTGCCATGTGTGCAATCAATAACAACATAGCAACACCGCCTTATTTTGCCACATGCGCAACCCACATATGAGTATGTAACATATCCCGCCTTATTACGCCTCATGTGAAAAGACATCAATAGCAGCAACAATACGACAAAGACCTCGTGTAAATTCCCAACAATAACCGCACGGTAGAGACCTCGTGCATCATGATACCAATATACACACAGTAATAATAGCATCCCAACAATGGAAAAATCAACAAGAAAAATACAAACGTCCCATCAAGGGATTCAACAATAACTAATGAATTCATGGAACACTAAGGAAAACACAATAACCTCAATGACAATCGAGACGTAACAAATACAGAACAACTACACTGATACCTCAACAGTTGGACATATAATATAATTGCACAAGGTTACAGATAAACTTACCATCAAGGAGTACTTAACAATAAGGAAGTTAATATGAATCAAATAATTTCAATTTTAAGAAATATCTATTATTTATGAGATCTCTATCTTCCTTCCAATTAAGACTGATTCATTAAATGTGATATAACATTTATGATTTCCAATTAAAGGCGAGTAGTTAGAGCAGACATTATGAATATAGAGGGGTACTTGTCTCTAGTTAAATCACGTAAAGGCCAATTTAACAGCAAAAATAAATCAAGAAGAGCAACAAATATCAAGTAAGACATGTAGATGTGAAACTAATAACAGGGGACTCAATCGTATCAATATTATATATCTACTCTACAAATTTCACAAGTCTAGGAGCCTAAAAGAGACAATTTACCACGAATAAATCCTAGCACGCACTCGTTACCTCGCGTACACGGACTACAATTAACAGAGAAGACTCAATCCTAAGGGGAAGTCCCCCACACAAGGTTAGGCAAGATACTTACCTCAAAACTGGCTAAGATCAACTAGCAACCACGTTCTTGCCACGAGTACTCGACTCCAAATGGCCCAAATCTATTCAATTAAATCACATATTGTAATTAATATCTTAACCAACTAATTCCACAATTAACTTCAAAGCCAAAACACGAAATTAAGTAAAATGACCAAAACACCCCTCAGGCTAACATCTCGGAACCAGATGTATTTAACATTTCCAGAACCCTCGAACTCTCACGAATCTAACCATATAATAATATCTCAAATCGGATGTCAAATACTCCCTCAAAACCTAATAATTCAGTCTATAAAGTTCTACCCATTTTCACATTCAAAAACCGAAATTAAAGGGTGAAATTAAGAGGGGATTCATGGAAATTGGTCTAAATCGAATGAGAAACACTTACCCAAGTTTCCCAGGTTAAAGTCCCTCCAAAAATTGTGGTCTCCCAAGCTCATAAGTCAAAAATATGAAAATGGCATAAACCCTCGTTTAGAAGAACATATAATTTGCCCAGCTAACTGTTTATCGCGAACGCATAAATGGGCTCGCGTTCGCGTAGAGGAAAATTTCAGGCTGCCCAAAAATACACATTGTGTTCGCGATGGTGAGAATGCAATCTTGTATAAGAGAAAAACAAAGCTTCGCGATCGCGGGAGTAAGTATGCGAACGCGATAGAGAAAATATGGTTGCCCAGGATTTGCTCATTGCGAACGTATGGAACGACACGCGAACGCGGAGACGGAAATGACAAAGCATCGCGATCGTGTGGAACGACACATGAATGCGTAGAAGGATTTGACAAAGCAATGCGATTGCGGGTGTACCATCGCGATCGCATAGAAGAGTATCAAAAGCAGCAGCTACAACAATACAAAATGGAGGAAACAACGATCCGTAGCCCACCCGAAACACACCCGAGGCCCCTCGACCCCGTCTAATCACACACACAAGTCAGATAACCTAACACAGACTCGCTTGAAGTTTCAAATCACATAACACAACATCGAAACGACGAATTGAACCAAAAATCAAGCTTATGAACTTCCAAATCTTCAAATAATGAATCTCATGCCGAGACCTTATCAATTCAACTCGGAATGACCCCAAATTTTGCAGAGAAGTCCAACATGACATAACGGAGCTACAGAGACTTCCGAAATTCAATTCCGACCCTCGGATAGAAAACTCACTATCGGACCGGAAACTTTAAAAATTCAAACTTCGCCATTTCAAGCTTAAATAAGCTACGAACCCCCAAAATTCATGCTGAACATGCTCCGAACCCCGAAATCACCTAACGAAACAATCAAATTTCCATCCTGAGGTCGTTTTCACATTGTTCCAAACACGGGCCATTTTTCAACTCTTAAGCAGCCATCTAGGGACTAATTTTCCCGAAGCACTCCGAATCCGAACACCGAACATCTCGGCAATCCAATATAGTAGAAATGAACTCATGGGAAGCACTTAATGGGGAATCGAGGCGTAAATTCTAAAAACGACTGGTCGGGTGGTTACATCCTCCCACACTTAAACATTCGTTCATCCTCGAACGAGCATAGAGAACACCTAAAGTCTTCAATTCACCATCTGCACACTTCCAACTTACACCCGCAGGTGATTCCACGTCACCCCAATATACTCAAGCCTGATGACACCATCTCAACTGAAATTTAACCCTTCTAGCAATACCATTAAGCCTTCAAATCAGATTCATCATCCTTCATCAGTTTTCCAAAAAACACGATTCTAAGTCTTTATCCAGTACCAGTCTCACCTAGCTAATTCAACACACACCAACACACACAAGGTACAACCACACAGCATGACACACGAAATATAGTCCCGTAATAACATTCTGATGGCAATAAAATGCCTAAGATCAATCTGTACCGGCCATAAACCTCATATTAAATAGGAACTCTTTTCAGCCACCCATACCACTAGCGATGTGATAATAGGTGAATTTGACTATATTAATGCCCTAAATAATCACTCTTTATTGTTGTTTTGATATTGTTTATGATGACAAAATGCTTTTATTAGTGTTCTTAGTGTGTTATAGGTACACTTGAGCTAATGAAGACTAAAAGAGCAAGTTTTGGAGTCAAAAGATGGTGAAAAAGGCCAAAAAGTGGTACAAGTCAAGAACTTATGTTGAAAGTAGCCGGAAAGGTGTGATTCCGAGTTATATGGATGTTATGGAATGAATTTAAGTGATTTGGAGCTTTGAAGTCTGAGTAAAAGCTCAAGGAATTAAGCCGGGATCGAGTTCGGGGGTCAAATTTGATAAGTGTAGAACAAGCGAAGAATGGATGAGGCATATTATGCACTGTTTAGTAAATTGGACATAACTGTTCGCTCCGATCTCCATTGTGGCTCCATAATATATGGTTGGAAAGATAATTCAAAGGGCTACAACTTTCATGTTTTGAGTTTTTCCAAATTCGCAACGGAACAGGGTGAAAAACCGCGGTTTCTCCGCGACCGCGGATGAACCGCGGAAAAACTGGCTCTCTGAAGTTTTACTGTTCGCGGTCCGTCCGCGGCCACGAACGAACCGCGGAAGTCACCGCTGCAGCAAATCCCAATTGGACTCAAACTTAGTTTTTAAGCCCTAAAACCTCTATATAAACTCCTAGTTTGCCCCATAGAGGCATGTACTTTATTTCTTCAATACTTTTGCGAGGTTTTAGTAGGAGAGATTCCTCTCAAACTCTTTCTATTATTTTATATCAAGCAATTATTTATGATTTCAATTATTATTCTTTTTGTTTCTTCAAGCATGAGTAGCTAAATTCTTTTCTAAGGTTTTGATGGAACCTATTGATTGATGAACTTATCGTTTATGTGATTACAAATTGTGAATTAGATTTCTATTTGTTCAACTTCATTCTTATTGTAGTTAATTGGTAGGATCCCCAATTAGCTGTGCCTATTTAGTGTGCATAACTTGGAAAAGAGTGCATATTTAGGTTTATTGTTGAACAACATCACACCTAGGTTATTAGAGGAATCTATAATTTTAGGCGTAAAGACGGGGTTAGGAATAACGAAGTCTTTGGTGCAATCTAAAGTGAATTATTCAAATTAAAGCTAGCTAGGGTAGCTCGGGAGAGTGCACTAGTAAATTATTGTAATTGCTCGGGAGAGGGTTACGATACACATAGCGTTCATGATTGATAGAATATATTAACAATTTGTATGAGCATAACGATAAGGGATTCCGTCAATAGGGAAATCAATACCTTAGTCTTTCTCTATATTATTTTATTCAATATTCAATTCTTTCGTTTAAAGCATTCTTTAATTCTTGCAAAGTAGTTGTTCGAAAATACACAAATATATATTCAAAGTTTGGGGACTTGATTCGGAAGTACTTTTGGGGTTGTGAAAGTTGCAATTGGTAGGTTAATTCTCTGTGGGATCGATCTTGGACTTATTGAACCAAGTTATATTGACTACGACCGTTGCTTGGACGTGAATCAATTTTGGCGCCGTTGTCGGGGAATTAACGGAATTATCAATTGCCATTGACAGAACTTCAAGATTCTTGTGTATTCAGGTTCTTTCTACACTCTACATTGAATATTTTGACGTTTGTTGATTTGGGTATTCGGGTGCATGCCTAGAAAATCTGCAAGGACTGGAGAACTAATTGAAGGACTCTCAGACCCCGAGCAAACCTTCCGGGCACGTAACAAAGCCATCAAACAAATTCAACAATCTCAACAACCAATCAAACTAGACTTCGACATGGGTGACATGAACGCTCAAAACCAGCAAGCAGGGCTAAACATGCAAGAGGCACAGGAGGCACAAGAAGGTGCATTGTTCGACTGGGCACAACCCACAACGGATAATTTGGCAACTGCCATCGTTGTGCCAGCAATTCAAGCTGAGTCTTTCCAGATTACCAACAACATGCTTCACTTGTTACAAAACAAGGGATTATTCTCTGGGTCTCAGGTTGAAGATCCACAGCAGCACCTCAAAAACTTTCTATCAATATGCAAAACACAAAGGCAACCGAATGTAACTCCGGAAGCTATCGGATTACTACTTTTTCCATTCTCAGTTACAGGAGCAGCACAGATATGGCTAAACTCACTCCCAATAAACTCCATTGCAACTTGGGATGAGTTAGTCAAACAATTCCACAACAAGTTTCATCCACCCAACAAAACAACTCAACAAATTGATGAGATTGTGAGCTTCAAACAAAAACCATTGGAAACACTACATGAAACTTGGGGGAGATTCAAAGGCATGCTTGTTATGTGTCCTCACCATGGGATTCCTGAACAGATGTTGGGTCAAAGGTTCTACATGGGGCTTTCAGATAGTATGAAGAATATTGTAGATGCTTCAGCAGGTGGGGCTTTTCCGAGCAAGACTTGGAGAGAGGGCCAAAATTTGCTAGACAAGATGGCTCAAAATTCCGGGTGGACATCCAGGAATGCTCCTATCACACCAGTAGTACACTCTGTACCTCTGGATCCATCTGACACTCTAGAGGAGAACGTGGCAACTTTATTGACACAAATGAGCATCCTGACAAAGAAGGTGGAAGAATCGGGGGTTAAGCAGCAAGTTCACATTGTAGATACTACCAATGGTGGTTTATGCACATCTTGCATTAGCCAACCCATAGGTAATCCATGGGTTGCAGACCAAGAACATCATCACCAGCATGAGGATATGAACTATGTGGCTAACTATGGAGGACAGCGACAAGGTAATCAAAACTGGGGCCAACAGGCTCCAATGCAGTATAGACCTCCACAACCACAATTTAATGCAGCAGGTATGAGGCCATCACACAACATGGCTCCATATCCTAGACCTCAGAATTTCGGCAATCAGCCGCAGGGATATCATCCACCTCCACCACCACATGGGGGTAGACAAGATGATGGGTTTGCAAGGTTGGAAGCTATGATGCAGCAGGTAATTGGGGCGAATGCCAAAACAAATGAGAGGATAGATGCACATGATGCCGCCATCAAGAATATTGAAGTACATGTGGGTCAAATTGCTATGTCACTTAACAATCGGCCGCAAGGGACATTACCTGCAGATACCAAAACGAACCCAAAGGACCAAATCCCAAAGCAAATAATGGCAGTGACTCTAAGAAGCGGTAGAGATCTTGATGCTGAGAATGAAAGTGAGAAAATTGACAAGCAGGCTGAGACACCTACTCCATTGCCCATTGAACTGGATGAATCCATAGGGTTGACAAAAGTCACAGTCCAACCAGTTGCTGAAAATAAAGAAGCAAAACAGGGAACGGAGAAAGTAGCTGAAAAGGTAGAGCAACAGATTGATGAGAAAGCGATAGACAAAGATAAATCCCAAGTCACCGGGAAGAAGAGGCCTCCACCACCATTCCCCCAAAGGCTGGCCAAACACCAAAAAGAGGAACAATACAAAAAGTTCTTCGACATGCTCAAGCAAATTCAGGTAAACATCCCATTAATTGAAGCCTTAAAAGAAATGCCTGGTTATGCTAAGATGATGAAGGATTTAATGTCGCGGAAATTTGATTTCCAAGACTTGGCCACAGTTACACTCACACAGACTTGTAGTGCAGTGGTTTCCAAACCCATTGCTGAGAAGCTATCTAATCCAGGTAGTTTCACCATCCCATGCACTATAGGGAATTATGCCTTTACTAAGGCTTTATGTGATTTGGGGGCAAGCATTAATCTCATGCCCTTAGTTATCTATAAGAGGTTAGGTATTGGGAGAGCCAGACCCACCTCTATGCTTTTACAGCTTGCTGACAGGACGGTTAAGCGTCCATTTGGCATTATAGATGATGTGCTAATCCAGGTCGGGAAGTTCGTGTTTCCCGCCGATTTTGTTATTCTTGATTGCAGGGTCGACGAAGAAATTCCCCTAATCCTGGGAAGACCATTCCTAGCCACTGGGAGAGCCATAATTGATTGTGAAACTGGGGAACTCAAGATGAGGTTGAATGATGAGGAGATCATCTTCAATGTACAAAAATCCATGAGGCGCCCTAGCGAGTTCGCAAATTGCTCTCTAGTTGATGCGATTGATGTAATAGTGGAAACCGACGATGCAGAATTGACTATCGGAGACCCACTGCAAGCATGCCTGATGAACATGGAAGAGGTAAATGGTGAAAGTCTGGCCGAATGGGTATTATCCTTGGAAGGCAAGGGATTTTGGAAGCGAGAGATCGAATTCGAACCCCTACACCTAAGAAAAAGAGAAAACCCACCAGCAAAGCCATCCATAGAAGAGCCACCGAAGCTTGAACTTAAACCACTACCATCACACCTCAGGTATGAGTATTTAGGCCCTAACTCCACATTACCTGTTATTATCTCATCTAGTCTGTTAGATGTGCAGGCTCAAAAGCTTATACAAGTACTCAAGGAATGCAAGACTGCCATTGGGTGGACCATGGCAGACATAAAAGGGATCAGCCCAGCCTATTGCATGCATAAAATCCTCCTGGAAGATGGACATAAACCTTCCAGGGAACATCAAAGAAGGCTGAACCCCAACATGAAGGAAGTGGTGAAGAAGGAGGTAATAAAGTGGCTAGATGCGGGAATAATCTTCCCAATCTCAGACAGCAGCTGGGTGAGTCCGGTCCAATGTGTACCCAAGAAAGGAGGCATGACGGTGGTGAAAAACGACAACAATGAACTGATCTCAACAAGAACCGTCACCGGATGGAGAATATGCATGGACTACAGGAAACTGAATCTAGCCACTCGCAAGGATCACTTCCCACTTCCCTTCATTGATCAAATGCTTGACAGGTTGGCAGGGAGATCTCACTTTTGCTTTCTGGATGGATACTCGGGGTACAATCAAATCTCCATAGCCCCCGAAGATAGAGAGAAGACCTCCTTCACATGCCCTTATGGTATCTTCGCCTTCAGGAGGATGCCATTCGGACTATGCAATGCACCTGCCACTTTTCAAAGGTGCATGATGGCTATTTTCACCGACATGGTGGAAGACATTATGGAAGTGTTCATGGATGATTTCTCGGTGGTTGGAAATTCATTCGACGAATGCCTGGCCAATCTGAATAGAGTATTACAAAGATGCATGGAAACAAACTTAGTACTAAACTGGGAGAAGTGCCACTTTATGGTTCAAGAAGGTATAGTACTTGGGCACGGGGTTTCAAGCAAAGGCATTGAGGTGGACCGTGCTAAAGTCGACATCATTGCAAAGTTGCCTCCACCAACATCCGTCAGGGCCATAAGAAGCTTTCTTGGACACGCCGGTTTTTACCGGAGGTTCATTAAAGACTTCTCCAAAATATCAAACCCTCTCTGTAAGTTACTTGAGAAAGACCATTCTTTTGTTTTTACTGACGAATGCAGGATTGCTTTTGAGGAATTGAAAAAGAGGTTGGTCACAGCACCCATCATCATTGCCCCAGACTGGGATCAACCGTTTGAGTTAATGTGCGATGCAAGTGATTATGCAGTGGGGGCAGTGCTGGGCCAGAGGAAAGATAAACCGATGCATCCAATATACTATGCAAGCAGAACTCTGAATGGAGCATAGCTAAACTACACAGTGACGGAAAAGGAGATGCTAGCGGTTGTGTTTGCATTCGACAAATTTCGGTCCTATCTCATAGGATCAAAGGTAATCGTCTACACGGACCATGCAGCTTTAAGATATCTAATTGATAAAAAGGACTCTAAGCCACGCCTAATTCGTTGGGTGTTGCTTCTCCAAGAGTTCGACCTCGAAATCAGAGATAGAAAAGGCACCGAGAATCAAGTAGCTGACCATTTGTCAAGACTTGAAGGAGCTGAACTTGTCAAAGAGAGTGGGGAAATTCTGGAAACCTTTCCAGATGAGCAATTGCTCACAACTACTCTCCTGGAAGCTCCATGGTATGCTGACTACGCTAATTATCTGGCCGGTGGCATTGTTCCTTATGACCTATCATCGGTCCAGAGGAAAAGATTTTTTCGTGAAAGTCGGTATTATTATTGGGATGAACCATACTTGTTTAGGATATGTCTTGATAACATGATCCGGAGATGCGTCCCCGAGATAGAACAATCTTCTGTTTTGCAGGCATGTCACGCTTCAGCATACGGCGGGCACTTTGGAGGAATTCGTACAGCTGCCAAAATACTCGAGGCCGGTTTCTATTGGCCGACAGTATTTAAGGATGCACACTTGTGGGTGAAAGGTTGCAACGAATGTCAACGCACCGGGAACATCTCTCGGCGTCATGAGATGCCAATGAATCCAATTCAGCAAGTGGAAGTATTCGATGTCTGGGGAATAGATTTCATGGGGCCCTTCATTAGCTCATACGGAAATAAGTACATACTTGTTGCTGTTGATTACGTGTCCAAATGGGTGGAAGCTGCAGCACTACCTACCAATGATGCTAAGGTGGTAGTGGGATTTTTGAAGAAGAATATTTTCACCCGGTTTGGGACTCCAAGGGCCATCATTAGTGACGGGGGCACACACTTTTGCAACCGAGCCTTTGAGAAATTATTGGCCAAGTATGATGTTAAACACAAGGTGGCCACTCCATATCACCCGCAAACTAGCGGACAAGTTGAGGTCTCCAACAGGGAGATTAAAAGTGTATTGACCAAAACAGTGAACGCTACAAGAACCGACTGGTCCAGGAAGCTCGATGACGCACTATGGGCATATAGAACAGCATTCAAAACACTCATTGGCATTTCTCCTTACAAATTGGTGTTCGGAAAAGCTTGTCACTTACCGGTTGAAGTAGAACATAAAGCGTGGTGGGCACTGAAACAATTGAATCTTAACTTGGATGAAGCAGGTAAAGCAAGGTTGACTGGATTGCATGAGTTGGAAGAATTTCGGTATCTAGCATTTGAAAAATACAAGATTGTATAAAGAGAGGATGAAGCGGATCCATGATCAAAATATCGTTGAGCGTACCTTCAAAAATGGGGACAAGGTACTACTATACAATTCAAGATTACGACTGTTCCCAGGTAAATTGAAATCAAGGTGGTCAGGACCCTTCAAGGTAATTGAGGCATTTGAGTCCGGAGCTGTGGAAATTCAAACTATGGATGGATCACGTACATTTAAGGTAAACGGACAGCGGTTGAAACAATACATAGGCCTGGATGACATGGAGGACAAGATAGAATTGCAGTTGGATGAACCTCAAAGGTCCAGCGAGCCGTAAAATGCGCTAAGCTGAGTCGTGCCGCGACGTTAACTCAGGCGCTACGTGGGAGGCAACCCACGAACATGTTGTAAGTAATTTAATCTTAGTAGTAAGTAATAAGGAATAAAAGAAAAAAACAAAAAAAAAAATCTTTTGCTGAAGCAGTCGAAGTTTTTCATAAAGGAGCACTGTCCGCGGTTCAACCGCGGACCGCGGATGAACCGCGGAAAAATACCCTCTCTGAACTTCTCTGTTCGCGGTCCATCCGCGGTCGCGAACCAACCGCGAAAAAATGCCTCCTCTGAATCTCGACTGTTCGCGGTCCATCCGCGGCCGCGAACGAACCGCGAACAGTCGCGGTCAGTTCCGCGGTCGGCAAAATTTAAAGTTTTTTTTTATTTTTTTTCCCTCCCCCCTTTCTAAACCCTAAAATAACTTAACCCCCCTTTCCCAACACCCAAATCAGCCGCCCTTCCCCTCTCAAATCTCTCTCTCTCTCTCTCTAAATTCAAAACCTCTCCCTTCTCTTTAAAAATCCCCATCCCTCTCTTCTCCAAATCATCCCTTTCTTCCACCCCACTTCTCCATTACTATAACTTGTAAGTTTCTCTACTCCTCTCTTTTATTTTGCTCCATTTTTTTTGCTTTTGATTGTTTAGTTTGTATAAATATTTAGTTAGTATTAGTTAGGGTCCATTCATGAATGTTGCTTGGTTTATCATTGTGCTTTTAATCTTGCCATGAAATTACTCTAAGGAACATTGTTCTACGATTGATGTTTGGTGAAGAATGGGTGTTGGGTTTTCAATTGTGTTGATTTTATGATTTGGAAACCCAAATAGTAGTTCTACCATATATATGTGTTGGTTGGTTAAGTTAGGGCACATTACATTGAGCGTAATAGACTAATGAAAATTAGGAGACATAATGCCAACTCTTAAAATGGTTATTGAATACTTTTTGGGGATGGACTAAGTCAATAGGGTACTAGTATGTGTGCCAAGAACTAAGTGTGGGGTACGCAATTGGGCATGTAGGAAATAGTTAGATAAAGAGTTTGCGGGAATTACACATAATTGATGGTCAATTGTGAATTATCAAGGATGGCGAAGTCTGAGTAGCCTTCCACTAACTAACAGTTTATACACTTTTTGGCTATCTTAATTGTACAGGATCATGGCTCCAAAGAGACCGCGACATGGTGCTAGCTCATCCAGGCAACCAACTTATGATGAATCTCGGTTTGCCGATGAAGGGGCGAAAAATGCATTTCACATCAAAGCGAACAAAAAGTGGCTTCAAGAGGTTGAAGTGGACAGAATAGCCATCCGCTCGGAAAAGCCGGAAATGTATGATGAGATCCGACGGCGAGAGATGGAGTTCCTTTTTGAAACACCCACTAAGGTAAACAAGATGCTTGTCAGAGAATTCTATGCCAACGCCCCGTACTCCTCGGTGAGACGAGTTTTCGTCAGAGGTAAGCAAGTAAATGCTCATATTCCCACCATTCGGCAGGTACTTCGCCTACCACTACACACGAGTGATATTGATTATTACCATGATAGGCCCGGTGTCACATGGGACATGCTAATTGAGGCCTTATGTGTAGATGGTGTTCCAGTTTGGATTAGAAACCAAACTCTGCATTCTAACTGTTTCACACACATTGCCAAATGTTGGTTCTCTATAATTTGCAACCGCATTTTGCCCTCAAGTAACACTACAGATGTTAACTTTAATAGGGCTGTGTTGACTTGGTGTTTGGTAACACACCGGGATGTTGATATTGCCCGGGTTATTAGTGACGAGATGGTATTGAGGGGATCCCTCACTGCCAAGGGTTTCTACTACCCATCTCTTGTCACTACCTTGTGTCTCCTCAACCACACCCCAGTTACTGATACTGACGGTGAGCTACTACCAAAAGCTCCATTTAGAGCTGCTACTATTCGGGTTGGACGAGACACCACACCCATTGACTTAGATGATGATGATGATCCTGTACCGGAGGCTCGGGCCAGCCACTCCATGGATTCAGCTGGACCTTCCAGGCCTGCTCCTCGCGGAGCAAGCATGTCTAGATCCGACTCCACACGACCTATGCTGAGGTCAATGGAGGAGGAAGTGGCTGATCTACGCACTTCAGTTGACGGTCTACACACACGACTAGATGCCATGTCAACTAGGCAAGCCCGGTCAGAGAACAGATTTATGGCATGGTTCAGAGCACTTGGGAGAGCATGCCATGTCGACCCATCCACTGTTTCCGACTCCGAGTGAGTCACAGGTAAGTTTTCTTAAACCCTATTGTGCTTTCATATTGTTTATGCCATGAGGACATGGCATATTTTTAAGTGTGGGGTGGGAAACTTATCTTGTACATGATGTATATATTAGTGTAGTAAGTAATATAAAATAATAAAAATACAAAAAAATCAGAAAATTTTAAAAATCCAAAAATAGGAGTAGAGGACTCTTCCTGATGACGGACTATTTAGGACAAGTACTCTTGAGGGAAGTAGTCCACGTAGGAATTTTTCTTTCTTTTATTTTCTTTTTATAGGTAATGTATCATTCCCCCTTGGTTTTTCTTTTGACCACGGTTCTTTTCCAAGGGTTTTTATTTGAACCGGGTTAGGTAGATTTTTATTTTCTTAGGATTAGAGGTAAAAAGGCAACATGTAACCCCGAATATGCACATTAGCAAAAGCGTAAATTGAACTTGAGAATGTATCTTCTAAGCTTGATTGTAGAATCTCAATATGCCTTAAATTGCACAATAATGCTTGCTTGAACATCGATAGGATTTTGTAGATAAACCGGATTCCAAATGAGTTGCATGCCATGTGTGTGTGAGGTTTTTACTTACATTGTATGTTGTACATGATGCCTAGAACTTGCCCTGTGTGTTTGCAAAGCGAAATAGAAGTTGTTTGGTTGTAGAAAGGATAGAGGCATTTCTTTGTGTAACCCCATATATCAATAGACATGAATTCACCCGTACATTATATATTAGTTAACCCCTTTGAGCTTAAAGCCTATTTTTTTGATAACCCTTGAATGTTCTTCAAATTATTATATTTGTTCTACTTTACCTCCTAGAAGCACTTGTATTGTAATGAATATGCAAAAGTTTAAGTGTGGGGTAAAGGGAAATTGAAAAGGGAAAATCAAGAATGAATGGTAGAAAATAGTGAGCTGGCCAAAATAATGTAAATGTATTGCAAGGCAATGAAAAATATTCTGAGAAAAAGAGCTATATTGAATAAAATTTTAGAAAGGCCAGCTACATCAATAAAAGAAAAGTAGGGGTTAAAATTGAAGAAAGGTGAAGGTATGTTTATGGGAGACATAAGGAAGTAAACAAAAAGGGAAGTTGTGAAAAAGAAAAGAAAAGTGCTTAGGGAGGCTAGTCACTATAACCAAAAGTATCCTACCCGTCCCATAGCCTACATTACAACCCTTAAAGACCTCTTGATCTATGATTGAATAACTCGATTAGTGGAGTATTACACTAGGGGCAAGCCTATGGTGTGTCTGTATGCATATAAATGTTCTTGGTTGAGAGTGAGTGAATTTTTCTGATATCTATAAGTTCCATGTATTTGAATTGTTAATGTGTGGGAACTTATCTCAATAACTTTTGTGAGGGCATGTAATTCAAGAGGAAGAAGGTAAATTTGCAAGATTTTGGTAATAAGTAGAGTAAGTAATAATGTGCGGGCATGAGAATTTACAGTTAAGTAAAGATTATGCATATCTTAGGTTGTTCATGTATAATAGCTTTTGTGACATATTTTGGGGGAGACAAAATTTTTTTAATTGGCCTAAGGTGTGATTAAAGGTTGCTCGAGGACGAGCAAAGGTTTAAGTGTGGGGTATTGATAATAGGTGAATTTGACTATATTAATGCCCTAAATAATCACTCTTTATTGTTGTTTTGATATTGTTTATGATGACAAAATGCTTTTATTAGTGTTCTTAGTGTGTTATAGGTACACTTGAGCTAATGAAGACTAAAAGAGCAAGTTTTGGAGTCAAAAGATGGTGAAAAAGGCCAAAAAGTGGTACAAGTCAAGAACTTATGTTGAAAGTAGCCGGAAAGGTGTGATTCCGAGTTATATGGATGTTATGGAATGAATTTAAGTGATTTGGAGCTTTGAAGTCTGAGTAAAAGCTCAAGGAATTAAGCCGGGATCGAGTTCGGGGGTCAAATTTGATAAGTGTAGAACAAGCGAAGAATGGATGAGGCATATTGTGCACTGTTTAGTAAATTGGACATAACTGTTCGCTCAGATCTCCATTTTGGCTCCATAATATATGGTTGGAAGGATAATTCAAAGGGCTACAACTTTCATGTTTTGAGTTTTTCCAAATTCGCAACGGAACAGGGTGAAAAACCGCGGTTTCTCCGCGACCGCGGATGAACCGCGGAAAAACTGGCTCTCTGAAGTTTTACTGTTCGCGGTCCGTCCGCGGCCGCGAACGAACCGCGGAAGTCACCGCTGCAGCAAATCCCAATTGGACTCAAACTTAGTTTTTAAGCCCTAAAACCTCTATATAAACTCCTAGTTTGCCCCATAGAGGCATGTACTTTATTTCTTCAATACTTTTGCAAGGTTTTAGTAGGAGAGATTCCTCTCAAACTCTTTCTATTATTTTATATCAAGCAATTATTTATGATTTCAATTATTATTCTTTTTGTTTCTTCAAGCATGAGTAGCTAAATTCTTTTCTAAGGTTTTGATGGAACCTATTGATTGATGAACTTATCGTTTATGTGATTACAAATTGTGAATTAGATTTCTATTTGTTCAACTTCATTCTTATTGTAGTTAATTGGTAGGATCCCCAATTAGCTGTGCCTATTTAGTGTGCATAACTTGGAAAAGAGTGCATATTTAGGTTTATTGTTGAACAACATCACACCTAGGTTATTAGAGGAATCTATAATTTTAGGCGTAAAGACGGGGTTAGGAATAACGAAGTCTTGGGTGCAATCTAAAGTGAATTATTCAAATTAAAGCTAGCTAGGGTAGCTCGGGAGAGTGCACTAGTAAATTATTGTAATTGCTCGGGAGAGGGTTACGATACACATAGCGTTCATGATTGATAGAATATATTAACAATTTGTATGAGCATAACGATAAGGGATTCCGTCAATAGGGAAATCAATACCTTAGTCTTTCTCTATATTATTTTATTCAATATTCAATTCTTTCGTTTAAAGCATTCTTTAATTCTTGCAAAGTAGTTGTTCGAAAATACACAAATATATATTCAAAGTTTGGGGACTTGATTCGGAAGTACTTTTGGGGTTGTGAAAGTTGCAATTGGTAGGTTAATTCTCTGTGGGATCGATCTTGGACTTATTGAACCAAGTTATATTGACTACGACCGTTGCTTGGACGTGAATCACGATGCTACAACAACCACGAGAACCACATAGCGAAACACCCGATTAACCAAGTCTCAGTCAATACCAACGAGTACACCCCACAAACTAAAACTCAAATAGCATAGAATGAAAATGAATGAATATGGGAAAAGAAACACATAAGAGAACTAACAAACAATTAAACTAGCACAAAATTCTTCTAAAACACAATTCTATAAGACATCCAACAAGAAGGAATAAAAGCATATAATAGTCTCACAAAATCTCATACTGGTATAACTCTCACCATGGTACACAACCCGGTCTCAACATATCAAATCACGTGAAATCACGAGGGTCCCGCCCTCAACACTGCATAACAAGTAGGGTACATATCAACCCATCCAGAAACTTTCACTAGATCAATTCCGTGTACGATTTAAACATAGACTAGCTCCCACACCGGTGGAGCATAAGAATCATAGCTCGTAGCTAAGAATGCTCGGAAATCACATCAAGCCTACCAGAATCAGACAACTGGAAAAATACCACTAGCCTCATAACTCTCGACAATGGCTAGAACAGACGATAGAAACGAGTATCACTCATTAAATCTCCCAACGGGATAACCACATAGACAGAGTGCAAATCATGAAGCACTCCCATAATGAAACTACAAATAAGGAACTCATCCTAATAAGTAGAATTGCGATGACCTACAGATAGTGCCTTTCTATAACAAACTGAATTCGTACCTGGGTGACATTCGCTGGCACACTGGTCTCAAACCCACTATATGAAACACATCAACGAGCAGGGCCTTCCCCTCTTAGGTGCCTTCTCGCTGTCTGAATACCTCGCTGCTACACATCAATCCGAAGTCTGGGACAATCTCTCACAATATGGCTAGTATGTCCTGCTCTCTGCTGACGAGGTGGTGGAAACTGTGCGGTACGGGTCCTCCGAGACCCATGAACACCTGAGTAACCATGCGAAACCTAAAACGCGAACTGAACTAGCTGACCCTCAAAATCTCTACCATGACGCACCGTACCTCCAAAATAAGGACCAATATATCTCACCGACCTACGAGGCCCCCTCCCCTCCCCCAACTCTCCCTCTTGATCTCATCTGCTCTCTCTCTTATGACTCTATCTGCCCTCTCTCTCATGACTCTTCCTGCCCTCTCCCTCTCTAGCATGCATACTCTCTATATTCCTAGTAATGTTCACCACCTGCTGATATGGAATATCCATTTCCAACTCATGGGCCATGTTGGACCTGATGCTAGGAATAAGCCCCTCGATGAACCGGCAAACCTTCTCGCGAACAGTGGA
This sequence comes from Nicotiana noctiflora, assembly GCA_032618575.1. NCBI lineage: Eukaryota > Viridiplantae > Streptophyta > Magnoliopsida > Solanales > Solanaceae > Nicotiana > Nicotiana noctiflora. Next base: position 135,601 of record JASVEL010007662.1, read on the forward strand.
AACCAAGGCTGAGGCATGTCTAGCCAAACCGGTGTAACGGACAGCATACTCCGAAACGGTCATGGCACCCTGGCGTAAATGCTCAAACTCCGCGCGCCATGCATCCCTGAGGCTCTGAGGGACAAACTCTCTCAGAAACATATCTGAAAACTGAGTCCATGTCAATGAAGCTGCCTTATCTGGACTGTCTAACTCATAGGTGTGCCACCAATCATAGGTGGCTCCTCGAAGCTGAAAGGTAGTGAAAGAAACCCAGCTCGATCCAGAGATATACATAGTACGGAGAATATGGTAACACTCATCAAGGAACCCCAATGCATCGTTTGATGTTAATCCACTGAACATCGGAGGCCTATACTTCTTGAACTTCTCTAATCTCATATGTTCCTGCTCGGACACCGCTACCATGCCTTCGGGATGAACTGGTGCTGCAGGCAGCTCATGAATAATCTCGGGGACCTTCTCAACGTGCGCTCGCTGCTTAGGAGTAAGGGCGGTAGGAGTTTATGCTTCTCCCATGGCCTAGGTTGTGGCTGCAGTAAGGGGAAGCAATTCGGCCTGAGCCAAAGTGGCGTACATACTCATGAACTGTGCCAAAGTCTCCTGAATAGCTGGGGTAATAGTAACAGTAGGCGTGTCAGGTGCCTGGACTCTGGATGGATCTGCTGGTGGTGCGTCGGCGCCAACTCGTGTAGGTTCTCTCGCTGCACCACGTGCGCGTCCTGGAACTCTACCTCGATCCCGGCCTCTGACTTCTGTTGCAGGGGGCACGGGTGCCCGATCACCTCGAATAGTACGTGTCCTCACCATCTGTGAGAGAGTAGAAGATAAGGGTTTAGGATTGTAGATGTCAAAATCTCGCACGACAGAGAAATCAAATGAAGTGAAATTTTCCTAACAGTTACATAGCCTCTCGCAGATAAGTACACACGTCTTTGTACCGATCCACGACACTTATATAAACCGGCTTGTGATCTGTGACTCCTATGAACCTAGAGCTCTAATACCAACTTCTCATGATCCTAGTTCACCCTCCATGAACATGTTGTGACAATACTTAGTCCCTACAACTAGGTAAGCCTAACAATGCGGAAGATAACTAAAATTGCGGAAGAAAAGTAAAATAAACGGAAATAGTAAAATAAAATGGTACTTAGGGTGCCGCTTGGTACGTACCATAACAATCTCAAAACTTACAACATTACCCAAAACCCGGAAACTCACCAATCACAAGCTAAGAGGATACATAAGGGCCTCTGAGTCAAGGATATCTATACAAGGAAAGAAATACTGATACAATATACTTTTTAAAGAAAATCTGGAAAGGGGCTCCTCGGTCTGCGAACGTAGCAGATATACCTTGAAGTCTCTACCGGTATGCCTCCTTCCAAGGCTGACAGAACTGAACATGAGTACCTGTATCTGTTCAACAACAAAATGTGTAGAAGAGTAGTATGAGCACACCACGACAGTGGCCAGTAAGTATCAAGACTAACCTCGATGGACTATGTAAATACGTAAAGACTGCCAGATAAAATAAGAATGCTACGATTCATAATAAGGATACAGACAATGAGTAAAATCTAAGATACAATAAATGATAATACAACTAATCAGCAGAAATCAGCGTACAAATCTTGAAATCACAACACAACAAGATCAACAATCACTAAGTCATTAGTCTGTAATGATGCTTACATATGGTCCTTCCAACTCTTTCCACAATCTCATCACAACTCTCATACTAACCACCACTCGTGAAAAACGGAGCATCTAAAGTCTAACACTTGGCATCTTGTGCCGCATCAATAACATGGTCATGCTGACAACTAATTAGTCAACTAGGGTCACCCTCACACATATATATAATGGGTAAATGTTGGCATATCCATACCCGTAGCCCAATTCCGAAGGGATTCCTCCCTAATTGGAGGGTCCAACTACGTGTATGCTTGTGTAAGTGTATCTAACAGGAAATCTTGCCAACTAGTAAGTATAAGAAATGGCAGCGACTAACACCCGGGTCATTCACCCTAGATAGAAACAATAAAACTATCAGTCATTACACAATGAGTTTAAGGAGAACTTCAGGGAATCGAACCCGTAGTCCATCATACAAAATTACAGAGGATCTCCCGGGAATTGACCCCGTAGTCCATCATAATAACAATAGAGGATCTCACGGGAATTGATCCCGTAGTCCATAATAATCAGCCCCTAACATAGCCCACCTTATTTTGCCACGTGTGCAATCAATAACAACATAGCAATACCGCCTTATTTCGCCACACGTGCATCACAATATTCTCACCTTATTCCGCCATATGCACAACCCACATATGTGTATATAACATATCCTGCCTTATTATACCGCATGTGCAAAGACATCAATAGTAGCAACAACACGTCAAAGACCTCGTGTAAATCCCCAACAACAACCGCATGACAAAGACCTCGTGCATCATGATACCAATAGCCACACAGTATTAATAGCATCCCAGCAAGGGAAAAATCAACAACAGAAATAAAACCGTCCCGGCAAGGGATTCAACAATAACTAATAAAGTCGCGGAACCCCAAGGAAAACACAATAACCTCAATGAAAATCGAGACGTAACAAACACATAACAACTACACTAATACCTCAACAGTTGGACATATAATATAATTGCACAAGGTTAAAGATAAACTTACAATCAAGGAGTATTTAATAGTAAGGAAGTTAATATGAATCAAATAATTTCCATTTATCTATCTTCCTTCCAATTAAGACCGATTCATTATATGTGATATAAGATTTATGATTTCCAATTAAAGGCGAGTAGTTAGGGCGGACATTATGAATATAGAGGGGTACCCGTATTTAGTTAAATCACGTAAAGGCCCATTTAACAGTAGAAATAAATCAAGAAGAGAAACAAATATCAAGCAAGACATGTAGAGGTGAAACTAATAACAGGGGACTCAATCGTATCAATATTATCTTTCTACTATGTAAATTTCACAAGTCTAGGAGCCTAAAAGAGACAGTTTACCAAAAATAAATCCGAGCACGCACTAGTCACCTCGCATACACGGACTACAATCAACAGAGAAGACTCAATCCTAAGGGGAAGTCTCCCACACAAGGTTAGCCAAGATACTTACCTCAAAACCAGCTAAGATCAACTAGCAACCACGTTTTTGCCACGAGTACTCGACTTCAAATGGCCCAAATCTATTCAATTAAATCACACATTGTAATTAATATCTCAAGCAACTGATTCCACAATTAATTTCAAAGACAAAACACGAAATTAGGTAAAATGACCAAAATGGCCCTCAGGCCAATGTCTTGGAACCGGATGAATTTAACATTTTTAGAACCCTCAAACTCTCACGAGTCTAACCATATAAAATATCTCAAACCAGAGGTCAAACACTCCCTCAAAACCCAGCAATTCGGTCTATACCCATTTTCACATTCAAAAACTGAAATTAAAGGATGAAATAAATAGGGGATTCATGGGAATTGGTCTAAATCGAATGAGAAACAGTTACCCAGGTTGCCCAGGTGAATATCCCTCTAGAAATTATGGTCTCCCGAGCTCCCAAGTCAAAAATATGAAATGGCATAAACCCTCGTTTTGAAGAACATATAATCTGCCCAGCTAGTTCATCGCGAACGCGTAGATGGGCTCGCGTTCGCATACAGGAAAATTTTAGGCTGCCCAAAAAAACACATCGCGTTCGCGATGGTGAGAATGCGATCGCGTATAAGATAAAAATAAAGGTTCGCAATCGCGTGAGTAGGTATACGAATGCGATAGACAAAATATGGTGGGCCAGGATTTGCTCATTACGAACGCGTGGAACGACACGCAAATGCGGAGAAGGAAATGACAATGCATCCTGATCACGTGGAACAACATGCGAATACGTAGAAGAATTTTACAAAGCAACGCGATTGCGGGCGTACCATAGCGATCGCTTAGAAGAGTATCAGAAGCAGCAGCTACAGCAGTCCAAAATGGAGGAAAAAAGGGTCGTAGCCCACCCGAAACACACTCGAGGCCCCCAGAATCCCGTCTAATCACATACACAAGTCATATAACCTAACACGGACTCGCTTGAAGTTTCAAATCACATAACACAACATCAAAATGATGAACTAAACCAAAAATCAAGGTTATGAACTTGCAAATCTTCAAATAACGAATCTCATGCCGAAACCTTATCAATTCAACTCGGAATGACGCCAAATTTTGCAAAGAAGTCCAAAATGACATAATGGTTCTAAAGAAACTTCCAGAATTCAATTCTGACCCTCGGATAAAAAACTCACGATCAGACTGGAAACTTCAAAAATTAAAACTTCGACATTTCAAGCCTAAATAAGCTACGAGTCCCCAAAATTCATTCCGAACACGCTCCTAACCCCCGAAATAACCTAATGGGACTAATGGAACCATTGAATTTCCATTCCGAAGTCATTTTCACACTGTTCCAAACATGGGCCATTTTTTCACTCTAAAGTGTCCCGAAGCACTCCGAATCCTAACACCGAACATACCAGCAATCCAAAATCGTAGAAATGAACTTATGTGAAGCAGTTAACGGGGAATCGGGGCGTAAATTCTAAAAATGACCGGTCGGGTCGTTACAACAAAAATCCTCAATTCTCATCAATTTCAAGCCTAAGTTCTTTAATATCTTTCGAAACTCGCATTCGATCGTATACCCAACCAAATCGCCTCTGAATTATCTGAAATTTTGAACACATATCCCAAATCACCTAACGAAGCTGCTGCAACTCTCAGAATTCTATTCCGACCCCCGGATCAAAATTTCACCCATCAGCTGGAATTTTCCAAAATACTAACTTCGCCAATTGAACCATATGTGTATACCGGACCTCCAAAATCAATTTTGATCACACTCCTAAGTCAATAAATCACATCTCAAAGCTAACCGAATCACCGGAAGTCACATCCTAGCCTTCTAACTCTTAAGTCAACATCCGATTGACTTTTTCCAAACCAAACCTTCCTCAAATAGACTAAGCCTTATCTTCCACCACAACCAATCCAAATCAACTTTAATACACCAAATACTAATAATGAAACACGAAGAAGCATAAAATGAGAGAAACGGGGCAGTAACTCATGAGACAACGAGGCAGTAACTCATGAGACGATGGGTCAGGTCGTCACATTCTCCCCAACTTAAACCAACGCTCGTCCTCGAGCTTACCTAAAGTTGTGCTAGAAGCCAACAAATAGATAAATAACATTATAAAGAATATACTGGGGCGTGATTCCACGTCACTATCTCGCATACGTTCGATAACACAACATAGCTAAAATTACACAATCCAGTCTCGCCCATAAATCATAGAACTACCTTTCCACTTCTGAAACCATCAATACAATCAAACCTCACACCTATACTTTGAATAGTCTAAATCAACTGTAATAACCCATAACTGCAACCTCAGGTGAAATCATATGATATACCACATAATCCAAGTACTCGAAATGATAACTTATATTCAAAGCAGTTGCCCACAATACCCAAATACCGGTAGAAAAACCTCTTATAAACTAAGGTCTTATTCCAACAGTTCCATATACTGCAAACGATAAATGAAACACGCAATAAACCGTAACCATTTCTCAGATCAACCATTCATGAAGCCACTCCCCTTTGCCTAATACCACAACAGATTCCGAACTGAACCTCAATATTATCCTTCCAACAAGCTGAAATCAAATTCGTGCGTATTCATTAATGATCCCGACGATTAGCTCAAATCCAACACACCACTCTGGTGATATGACACATCAATACAGTCCTAAGCCACAACTTGCATAATACGCGCAGCAATAAAAAATTGTCCGAATATACTTAAATCATGACAAACGACTCAAACGAAAGAGTTGTACCTCAAGCTCATCAGTACCATTACAACACAAGGCTGAGACCCCATCTCACATCATAGAAATAGAATACCTGAATCTACCTTGAAGGGTCATACCCCCACGTGCCTTCGCCACCATGCGCGATCCTATCCAAATGCTATTACACATGAAACACCTGAAGTAGCCATGCTCAAAATCGACAGCTACGCATAATTTGATGTTTGAAACCAAAGCAATTCATTACACCCATGGTGAAAAAAATAACATATGACACGCATCCCGATAGGTCTTAACTAATACTCCATTTACCGAGCAACACTTAATTACTCTTCCCGATCGACTATCACTATGGATTTCCAATAGAACCGCACCACATGTGCCCATAACTAACAATTCATAACATCTCACAATACCGAAAAACAACTCATAGCTCTCCTCAAATCACTAACAAGCTCAATAACGATCGAATCAACCTATCCCTCAACAGTACAATTTGGGGTCAACAAGCCAACTCAAGATAAACACGTATCCATATCGGCCTACCAATGAACTCATCACAAAGAAAGCCTGAAGCTTCTCCTTCCACTACTATAACTCCAACCGGAGCCGGACGATACCATGCCCGGCACAAAATCAATACCAAAATCCACAATCTTTCCTGGTGACATGCCCAGCCACACAAAATGTATTCGAAAAATAGTGCCTCAACACCGGAACTGAATCGATGGTAGAAATCTCTACACTAACATCCATCACGAAGGCCCTAGTAAGAGAAGCAGTCCTCCCCCAACCATGCGTTGGTCTATGGAATACAAACCACTCAACTGGAACATAATCTGATGCATCTCGCCACTCACCCCGTGGCATTTCCCAGCATAGCCCATAGTGCAATAGACTAGAATAACCTAACGCTGAGACAACCAGTCCACACCCCAACGTCATATCCAGAATCTAACATACCAAGCAAAGAAGGATCTACTCGGGCCTCCAAATCCCAACAATCGCTAAACGGTGCCGATCCACATGATCCACACCCACTACACAACCTGAAAATGAGAACTTCCTATCTCCAACTCCATATAGCACACGAATCACCATACCTGATCCCAAATTCTGTTGTACGAATACATATCACATCACAAGTACCCAATCATTCCACAAAAGACATTCTAAAATTCCCCTGTGCCATCAAACAAACTCAGATATCAGCAGTCGATCTAACAATAAAATGCCGCAGTACTACCGAGGTATCATCAGTCTAATCACTTTACCCTTTTCCGAGACATATACTCTCATCAAATTACTTCCAGTTAGCAGTACCATTTCTTTGATTACCTGAGACTACCTGTTACCTAAGTATTTTATGAACTTCCTTTTAGAACTAAACTGAAACCTCGAACACGCAAATCTCAATCCACCACCATATACCGCGTATACCATACCATCCAAGGATAATAATAAAACCTTTATCTCCCTTCCGAGCTATAGACATCTACTCACTCAACTAGTCAAGAACTCCCATCGATCCCATCTAGAAGAAAAATCATTACACATTCCATGCTCCACATGCCCATCGAAAATATACATCTCGAAATCGCGGAAAAACCCAACAAGAACTCTCTCCCGATTACATTTGCACGAGCTAAACTCCAGGACTTAATCTTTCTATCCAAATCGAGCTAAGAAAACTCTAACTCAAGAGCTTTGCTGCACAATACCTGCAAGGGCTCATTACCTCGAACACATACAGCGAAATTAATCATATCCTTACCATACCGAGGCGGTCTACTATCAAGCTATTCCATCTATCAAATTTTCCTTCTGATTTATCATCCACTTGATATTTTCTCTTTCTGTAGCACCACAATGTCTCAACCCAGGCTTACCACAGAAGACCCGAGCATAAGCCCACACTGTCTAAGACCCACGAACCACTGAATACTCTCTCAAATATTCCTAGATACATCATATTCTAGGATGCTAACTTAGAAGAATTTCCTGCAAATCTGAGTTTGTTACCTTTACTTTCCAGATACCGATACATAGGATCCCATAATTAATAGAAAAAAAGAGCACAAGTCTTGATATTTTGAAATGAAAACACAGTCTCTAACCACACGCACAACCTTAAGACATCGGATTGTTATATGTAGAATCTTGAACATATTAAAACCATTCTCGAGAGATATTCACTCTCCTTCAAACTGCCATTTACCTGATCACACGAATAGAACCACCAGTGCTTTATTAGCACTCTAACATCGCAGGATATGATATCATCCCAATACAAACAAACATCTTCCTGCTCCATGCACAGAGCATTCTTTACAAACAACAACTTAAGACATCATGTGATTCTCACACATCTAAGAAGCACCATATACCCTTTGTCAAAAGTTTGCTTCACTCGTGCCATTCTCAGCTCAATTTACGCAACCAGAACTTATTTGCCTACATGCCTCAGACCGAAACTAACATAGTACATAACAGTGCAATTAGCTAATCAATAGCAACCTCCCCTACTTGGCTCGAAGCCATATATAAGGACACGCTCAATAACCTATAACACTTTTACTCTAATGATACCACGATACCATAGTGAGATTAAACTCAAATCATTTACAAGTTTGTGAAAATAGAGATCATCAATAATCTTCTATAAACCTCGCATTCATCTCCGCATTAGTTGATTCTACTCTCTTAAGCGACCCAAATATTTCAAATTTCAACCCGTACTTTTCAATTACACATGAGATCTTCTAACATACACCTAGGGATCATACCACTTAAGAACACTTAGCAGGAGAGAACCCACCTGTTTCGCCTCAATTTAGTATTTTTGCATACCTTCCACCGTTATACACATTACACAGTCATTTAGTCTTCCTGGGTATGAAATCACACCACCACATGAAATGTACTTCACTCCCCAACTTGGAGACACAAAAATATTCTTCACGCACCCATAACTTAGGCTACACATCAAATCATATAGGAATCGAACACTTAACAGTTCATCTATTATCCAGCAGACTTCTCCATCGCTACCAAGTCATATAGATATATCTCACAGTACTATCATACTCATCACATAGCTATCCAACCACCATTCCCGCTAATAGGGACCATACCGAACACATAAATCCAAAACACTTACTCACACAATCAGCACCTCAGTGCTCAAGCCATAGGCAAAGATCCAGCCAATAGTCCTCCAGACTAGCCCAACATATACTCACGGAGATCACATCTCGTCCCTTGATCGGGGAATTACAAACTATCAAGGCACATATAATATTGAGCACTCACGTGCGCATACAATCATGTGGAAGAAATTCCAAGAATTTCTTTTCAAGCTAAATCAAGGACACACGATAAGAATTCAAGAATGTGAAGTTTTCCTAATAGTTTTGCAGCCTCTCGAGGATAAATACATGCATCTACATACCAATCTACGAAACTCTACTAAACCTGCTCATGACTCGTGAGACATAGTAACCAAGGCCCTGATACCAATTTGTCACGACCCAATTTCCAAACCCAGTTGTGATGGCGTCTCTCATGAAGAGAAGGCCAGCCAACCGACATCAATATCTCTTTAATACTTACTTAGCATGAAATAAGTCTAAAACATCAATAAAATTATCATATATGCGGAAGGAAAATGACTAAACAAGGAACCATCCTGATACAGCCCAACCGGGGTATCACAAGTCACGAGCATCTAGAAACATTTTTAAGTCAACTATAAGGCCTCTAATACATGGATTCAAAATTTAGAATCAAAAGAAGAAATCTGGTACCGCGAATGCTGGCGGTCACCTTGCTCAGCTACGATAGCAAAATCTTCAACCAACTCAAACCTGCTACCGGGTAAACAAATACCTGCGTCTGCACGCTAGGTGCACGGAGAAAAGTGAATACTCCAACTGAGTAATTAATAAATTTAAATAATAACTTAGTAGCAAGAAACCACGTAAAGCAAGACATCATGCTATATAGAACAGTGTAACCCTTTGAGAAAATAGTGAAACCGTAAAATCTTTAGAAATATCTGGACTCGGTTTAAAACCTCTTTTGAAAATATCTTTTTCTAACAGTTAAGAAAATGAATGCGAAACAGATAGTGCAAGTCAGCACAAAAGTCAGCCATTCGGGCACAACACTTCATTAACAAATAAAATCAGGGTATCAGGTAAGCAGTGCAAGAAGTAGCATGAAAGCCAATAAAATGCGAGTGCTGAAATATCATGATAAGTAATACATATAGAAACCAATGCATGAGTTCAATGAAATGCGTAGGACAGTACGCTCTGGTACACGCTGCGGCATGCAACCCAATTCATTTAAAATCGACGATGCTTACTAGGGGTGTGTACAGACATCGAAGAGGCTTTTACAACCTAAGCGCAATATTAAGACATCTCATGGGATCAACCAGGCCTTCGACCTCATTATCAATATAACACCGCTACGGTGTGCAGCCAGATCCATGCTCAATCCATAAATGCACATATAACAATGCTACGGCACACAACCTGATCCATGCTCAGTCCAGAAATGCACATAAGCCACTTGGGCAATATTAAAATGATAGTTCTCAGTTCAAAACATTAATAAAATACTGTTTAAGTTTTCAAATCATAGAAAGACGGCTGGTTTGCGAAACAGTATTTAAAACCTTGGACCAAGATAAAATAATACGCAAAATAATGCAAAATCAGTGATATCAATCCTTGAAGGATTCAAATAATTGGCACAAAGCCCAAACATGGAAATCAGCCCAAATTATGATGACAACAAGTAGTTTCAATCAAATACTGATAGCAACACGATAGGGATTCAAGAATTACTAAAGAAAAAAAAGAAACGTGCGGAATCTAAAAGAAAATAAAGAAACAAATAAAAGACAAAAATTAAAGATAGATTGAATTGAAGAAAGAGTTTCTTGAATTCAAGAAGTCTATTCTTGAAGTTGAATCCTAACAACAACAATTAGCTAACAAAGAACTAATCGCCTTTGGTAGAAATTAAAAACAAGAAATAGATTGTGAAACCCGACCCTTTAGAATAACAAGAACAACAATAATCCTCAACTTATCACCTTTCTTGAATACCTAGAAGTGATCTAAGATTTTGAAAAGAGTTTAATTCTTACCACCTTATGTTGAGTCTTAAAGGTTGAAGAATAAATCCAAGAGTAGCCACACAAGAGTGCAAGAAAAATCTCACAAGTTTTATTGATAATAATCTGAATGATCTACCTAAAAACAAAGAAGATACCCCATTATATAGAGGGTGATCAAGAAATTATCCTTAAATATTAGGAAATAAAGTCCTAAACTACTTTGGACAATAAGTCCAACTAAAATAGGAAAAACATTCTAGGAAACCAAAACCAATTCAATCTGGGAAAGTAATTCTACCTAACTTAGGGAAAGGAAACTATTATTCTTAACTAACTATGAAAGCAATAAATATGTCCTAACAAACTAGGAAAATCCCTTTATCGCTGGTGCTTAATTCAGGTGACTTTAAGGCTCTTGGACCCCAATCAACCTCCTCTTAGACTTGGACTTGGACCACGAAATGAGTGTAGCTCTTAGCTAAATCCTCTACATAATTTTGTAGATCTTGTTCCACCATTAGCGCTTTCTTAATCTCCCATTGAAGCCCAATAATCTTGTCTTGCTTCTCCTTAGTTTGAGACCTCGTGAATGGCCTTCTTGGAGCTTCTACAGCTTTATCATTGTCCATGAAGCTATCATTCCCCTCCTCTTGAAAAGAATTCGTCCTCAAATTTGAACATATATCGAACAAGGATAAGTCAGAAACATTAAAAGTAGTACTTACTTGAAACTCACCTGGAAGGTCCAATTTGTAGGCATTATCTCCAATTCGTTCATGTACTTTAAATGGTCCATCTCCTCTAGGGTGCAATTTTGTCTTCCTTTTTGAAAGAAATCTCTCCTTCCTCATATGAACCCAAACCAAATTACCAGGCTCAAAGATAACTGATTTTAGACCTTTATTCCTTCGTTTAGATACTTGCTCATTCCTTCCCTCAATTGCAAGTCTCGTATGCTCATGAATAGTCTTCATAAAGTCAGCTTTCTTCTTTCCATTAAGACTAACTATCTCATTAGTAGGCAAGGGCAATAAGACAAGGGGTGTAAGGGGGTTAAAACCATAAATAACTTCAAAAGGAGAATAACGAGTATATGAATGAACAGTTCGATTGTAAGCAAATTCTACCATAGGCAAATGCTCCTCCCAAGAAGTTAACTTTCCTTTCACAACAGCCCTCAACATATTTCCTAAAATTCTATTTACTACATTAGTTTGCCCATCAGTTTGTGGATGACACGAAGTAGAAAACAACAACTTTATGCCCAATTTCCCCCAAAGCACACGCCAAAAGTGGCTTAGAAACTTAGCATCCCTATCGCTAACAATAGTTCGAGGTATACCAACTTCTCTAACAAATAAATCAGCAACATCAGAAGCATTATTAGTCTTTAAACAAGGAATAAAACGAGCCATTTTTGAGAACCTATCTACCACAACAAAGATGCCATCCTTACCATACCTTGTTCTAGGCAGTCCTAACACAAAGTCCATAGAAATATCAATCCAAGGTGAAGTAGGCACAGGTAATGGCGTGTATAAACCATGTGGCAACACTTTAGATTTAGCTTGTTTGCATTCAAGGCATTGAGCACAAAATATTTCGACATCTTTTCTCATATTAGGCCAAAAGAAATTTTCAGCAAGGATGTCAAGTGTTTTAGGCACACCAAAGTTCCCTATAAGTCCCCCACAATGTGTTTCCCTCACAAAAACTTCTCGCAAAGAACAATTATGGACCCAAAGCTTATTCTCTTTAAAAGGAAACACATCTTTCATATTATACATCTCAAAAGGCCCATTTAAACATGCTAAAAATACTACATTAAAATCAGAATCATCAACATATAATTCCTTAATATGATCAAATCCCATCAATTTAGAAGTAAGAGTAGAAACAAGAGCGTACCTTCTTGAAAGCGCATCAGCAACTATATTGACTTTACCTTGCTTGTAGCTAATCACATAAGAAAATGTCTCAATGAATTCGACCCATTTGGCATGTCTTCTACTCAATTTCCCTTGGCTTTTCAAGTATCTTAAGGACTCATGGTCAGTTTTTATCACAAACTCCTTTGGCCACAAATAATGCTGCCATATAGCAAGAGCCCTTACCAAGGCATACAATTCTTTATCATAAGTAGAATAATTATATGCATCCCCATTCAGCTTCGTACTAAAATAAGTGATTGGTTTCGAATCTTGCATTAAAACAACCCCAATACCTCTACCAGATGCATCACATTCAATTTCAAAAGACTTATCAAAATTGGGTAATTGTAATAAGGGAGCAGAATACAATTTATCCTTTAAAATATTAAATGCAAGCTCTTGATCTTTACCCTAATTAAAGACCTTATCCTTCTTAATGACTTCAGTTAAAGGTGCAGCAGTTGAACTAAAATATCTAACAAATCTCCTATAAAAATTAGCAAGTCCATGAAAATTTCTAAATTCAGTAATGCTATTAGGTGTAGGCCAATCTTTAATTGCTTTGATTTTATCTTCATCTACTTCAACACCTCTAGAACTCACAACAAAACCCAGAAAAACTACCTTATCTACACAAAACGTGCACTTGGATAGATTTGCATACAGTTGTTGCTCCCTAAGCGCATTACAAACTTGTTTCAAATGTTCGACATGTTCTTCTAAAGATTTAGAAAAGATCAGAATATCATCAAAATAAACGACTACTAATTTTCCATGAAAATCCTTAAAGATATGGTTCATTAACCTCATGAATGTACTAGGTGCATTAGTTAACCCGAACGGCATCACTAACCATTCATACAATCCATATTTAGTTTTAAAGGCAGTTTTCCACTCATCTCCAGGATTCATTCTAATTTGGTGATATCCGCTCTTCAAATCAATTTTAGAGAATATTTGTGAACCATGAAATTGGTCAAGAATATCATCTAAACGAGGGATAGGATGACGATACTTTACCATTATTTTATTGATGGCGTGGCAGTCCACACACATCCTCCAAGTGCCAACCTTCTTTGGTACCAAAAATACGGGTACATAACATGGACTCATACTTTCTCTAACAAATATCTTATCAAGCAGCTCCTCTACTTGTCTTTGAAATTTCTTTATTTCTTCCGGATTGCTCCTATAAGCAGGCCTATTAGGTATTTGTGATTCGGGCACAAAGTCAATTTGATGCTCTATTCCCCTTAAAGGTGGTAAACCTTTAGGAAGATCCTCAGGGAAAACATCTTCAAAATTCTACAAAAGGTTAGAAATAACAGTAGGCAAAGAGGATATTAATGAATCATTGTTAAGTAGAACTTCCTTATAAGTGAGCAAGATAATAGGCAGCCCCTCCTTTTTCGCAACTAAACACTCTTTGGCTTTTGCAAGGCTCACTTTCTTTTCAATCTTAGCCTCTTTCCTCTCACCAATGCTTTATTTTTTATCACTCTTTCCCACCTTTTCTTTCCTCTCATTGCTGCCCTGTCTCTCCTCGGACCTCACTTCAAATTTTCCCTCTTTCTCTTTTCCCTTTAGTCTCTTGTTTTGATCCCTCCCCATGCTTCCCCATTGATTCTTTCATCTTTTTTTGATCTTCATATACTTGGGAAGGAGTTAAAGGTGCAAGAATGTATTTCTTGCAATTATGCTCAAGAGAGTATCTATTTTTCCTCCCATGCATTGTTTATTCATCAGCATACCTTCCAATCTTAAAAGAGACCATGCATTGTTTATTCACCTTGACCTCTCCACTATCATTAAACCATTGCAAACTATAAGGCCTAGGGTGTTTTGTCCATTCCAGCCCTATCCTTTCCACCAAATATGCACTCACAACATTAGCACAACTCCCATTATCAATTATCATAGAACAAATTTTACCTTTAATCCCACACCGGGTATGGAATATATTTTCCCTTTGTTCTTCATTAGAGTGCCCCAGATTAATATGCATAAGCCTCTTAACAACAAAATTCAACCCACTATCCATGAACTCCATCTCTTCTCCTTCTTCATTCTCGACAAAGTTTTCTTCTTGTTCTTCACCTGGTGCACTATTTTGCTCTCATATCCCCATCCTCTTTGATTAGGATGTTTCTTCTACTTGGGCATTCATAAGCCTTGTGCTCTCTCCCTTGACACTTGAGACATTGAATAGAAGAAGTAGAAGTAGAAGTCTTAGGCATAAAAAGCTTACCCCCATCCTTGGATTCCAATTTGCTCTTGCCCTTGTCTTCATGTAATTTAGGAGTAGATGTCTCCTCAGATTTCGGCCATTGTTTATTTTCAATAGTAGTAGGCCGGCTTCTCCATGAGCTAGATTGCTGTCTCCTTTTGTTTTGTCTTTCTACCTTTATGGCTAGTTCAACTAACTCCCCTAAAGTTATATATTGTTGTAAATCGACTACATCAGCTATTTACCTATTTAAATTATTAAAAAAATTAGCCATTGTAGCCTCCTCTTCCTCCACACAATTAGCTTGGATAATATCCATATCCATAGCCTTAAAATACTCATCTACAGACAAGGACCCTTGCCTCGAAATTTGAAGATGCTGTTGAAGATCTCTTTGAAAGTGTGATGGCACAAATCTCTTCCTCATTACTCTCTTCATCTCAGCCCACGTAGCAACGAGTGCTTGTCCTTCTTTCAATCTTTCTCTAGAAAGCTTTTTCCACCAGATTGCTGCGTAGTCAGAAAACTCAACAACAACAAGTTTACCCTTCTTGCCCCCTGAATAGTTGTGGCAGTCAAAGATAGCTTCCACTTTTCTCTCCCAATCAAGGTATAAGTCTGGATCCCTTGTTCCCTTGAAAGATGGCATCGCCATTTTTATTCTATTTATGTAATCATCTTCAAATCTTTCACTTTGTCCCCTTCTATCTCTTCCTACCCGATCAAAATCAATATCATCATTAAAATCATCGATTGGGTTTCCTTGATTTTCAATGGCGGCGGGTATATTTCTCGTAGCTTGGGGTCTTGCACGATTTCCCCTCCTAAGTTCAGCTATTGTAATATTTTGCTCAGCAATGATGACCCACATCTCTTGGAATTGCAAATTCCACCTTTCAAATTGTTGATGCATAGCTTTCAAGGTGAAATAAGTCCTTCCTTTAATTTCGGTTTCTTGAAGATTTCTTTGTTCAACATCACTACCAGTATGAAACATCTTGAACAAAGCAATATATATCTCTCTCAATGCAACCCTTGGTCGTTAATCTTTAGATTTATTAATAAACTTTACTAGTCACAACCCATTAGTGATATGAATTTTGAGTTTGAAAAAGAAAAAGGAAAGTGGAAGATAAAACCCAGAAAGAATAGGAATTGGTTAGTAGGAAAAAAAAGGAAAGAATTTAAGAAATCCAAAACCCACAAGAATAAGGAAGAATTTTTCTTAATCTTCAAGAACTAGGATCCCCTCTTCTTGTTTCCTTTTTTGACTTGGAAACCAAATAGTATAAGAACACTTTTTGTAGGCTAAAACTTGTTTTTTTTATCAAGAACCTCCCAAGATTATCAAGATTGAAATATTGATTAGCCTAAGCTCTGATACCACTTGATAGCAACACGATAGGGATTCAAGAATTACTAAAGAAAAATAAAAAACGTGCGGAATCTAAAAGAAAATAAAGAAATGAATAAAAGACAAAAATTAAAGATAAATTGAATTCAAGAAAGAGTTTCTTGAATTCAAGAAGTCTATTCTTGAAGTTGAATCCTAACTACAACAAGTAGCTAACAAAGAACTAATCACCTTTGGTAGAAATTAAAAACAAGAAATAGATTGTAAAACCCGACCCTTTAGAATAACAAGAACAATAATAAGCCTAAACTTATCACCTTTCTTGAATACCTAGAAGTGATCTAAGATTTTGAAAAAGGTTTAATTCTTGCACCTTAAGTTGAGTCTTGAAGGTTGAAGAATAAATTTAAGAGTAGCCACACAAGAGTGCAAGAAAAATATCACAAGTTTTATAGATAATAATCTGAATGATCTACCTAGAATTAAAGAAGATACCCCTATATATAGAGGGTGATCACGAAATTATCCTTAAATATTAGGGAATAAAGTCCTAAACTACATTGGTCAACAAGTCCAACTAAAATAGAAAAAGGTAAAATTCTAGGAAACCAAAACCAAATCAATATGGGAAAGTAATTGTACCTAACTCAGGGAAAGGAAACTATTAACCTTAACTAACTAGGAAAGCAATAAATATGTCCTACCAAACTAGGAAAATCCCTTTATGGCTGGTGCTTAATTCAGGTGCCTTTAAGGATGGTGTTAGGACCCCAATCAACCTCCTCTTGGACTTGGACTTCGACCACTAAATGAGTGTAGCACTTAGCTAAATCCTCTACATAATTTTGTAGATCTTGTTCCACCATTAGCGCCTTCTAGTCTCCCATTGAAGCCCAATAATTTTGTCTTGCTTCTTCTTAGTTTGAGACCTCATGAATGGCCTTCTTGGAGCTTCTACATCTTTATCCTTGTCGATGAAGCTATCAAATACGTTGCAATTTCATCAATCGGGACGGACCAAGTCACAATCCCCAACGATGCTCTACCCCATGCACTCTACTCGGCGTGCAAGTCACCTCAATATAGCACGTTGATGTGCAAATCCGGGGTTTCAAATCCTCAGAATATCATTTACAATTATTACTCACCTTGAATCGGTAAAATCTCAAGCTCTCGATGTCTTTGCCCATCACATCGGCATCCACGCTAACCAAAACCACAAGGAATACATTACAATAGGCTAAGGGATCATAACCTAATCGAAAAGACTTGAATATTATTAAAAATTATGAAGTTGGCAAAACCCGAGCCCCATGCCCATTTCTTGAATTACAAAATTCACATCAATGGATTTCTCATCTCGCCACGACTCCATACATATCAAAATCACAAGAATCGGAGTCCATTTGACCCCTCAAATCCCTATTTTAAACTCTCTTAAGTTCAAGCCCTAAATCACCATTTTGACCTTTCATTCCTTGATTATTCAGTCTAAATCCATGTTTTACACCATAAAATAGTATTCTATGTCCAAGAATCCATACCTGATTAAAGCCCTCCAAATCCTCTTCAAAATCGCCACAAAGCTCTCCAAGTTCGAAGTCCAAAATATTGTTCTTTCAAAAATCGCGAAGAAGACTATTTCATTTATCTACCCACGCAATTCCGATTCTGCGGTAAATATGTTGCTTCTGTTACTTCCGCATCGGCGATCCACGTCCGCTCTACGGACCTTCACTTAAGGGCCTTGGCCACCTCTGCGGCCCAAATTTTGCCCCAGCGGGACTGCCTATGCGGTCCTATCTTCTGCTTCTACGGAACCTGCCATGGACCAACTTTTCCACTTCTGTGCCTTTGTGCTCACTTCTATGAGACCATGCCTACAGTGCCATAACCACAGGTGTGAAAACACCAGATACTAGCAAACTTAAACATGCAACAACTCCAAAAATCACCATTTAACCACCCAAACTCACCATGATGCCCCCAGGACCTCAACCAAAAATACAGACATGGTCCAGTACCCTATTGCAACTTGTTCCAATCCTAAAAACACATCCAACAACACAAAAATCCTCAATTCTCATCAATTTCAAGCCTAAGTTCTTCAAATTCTTCCGAAACTCGAATTCGATAAAAAACCCAACCAAATTGCCTCCGAATTATCTGAAGTTTTGCACACACATTCCAAATCACCTAACGAAACTACTGCAACTCTCAGAATTCCATTCCGAACCCTGGATCAAATCTCACCAATCAACTAGAATTCGCCAAAATACTAACTTCGCCAATTCAATCCTAATTCTACACCAAACCTCCAAAATCATTTCAGATAACACTACAAATTCACAAATCACTTCTCGAAGCTAACCGAATCACCGAATTCACATCCGAGCATTCTAACTCATAAGTCAACGTCCGGTTGACTTTTTTTAAACTAAACCTTCCTTAAAGAGACTAAGTGCCTTATCTTCTACCAAAACCAATTCAAATCAGCTTTAACACACCAAATACTGATAATGAAACATGAAGAAGCATAAAATAGGGGAAACATAGAGGTAACTCATGAGATGACGTGTGGGGTCGTCACAGCCAACCAACTGAACTCTTACCTTATTTTCATTTTAAATCTGTTAACAACTAAGATCAAAAAATTAATAAACAACATATCTTAATGAGCGAAAGACTTAATTTCAAGTTTTAGTAATGTCACCAACATCAATCCAAAACAATCTACCCAAGATTGTTGTCACAACTTTGCAGTCTAAGAGTACTACAAATAAAGTTCTGAACGAAATAATACAAATAAAAAACAGTCTCATGAGATACAAGAAAGAAACATGAATAATAGATGGAAGGAGATGTGAAGTCCTACCGACGCCTCCAAGACTACCTCGGGTCGCCTGATCAACATGAAATAGCTATCTCACTGCTGTCCGTAATCTACAATACTAGGATCTGCACCAAAGAGTGCAGAGTGTAGTATCATCACGATCGACCCCATGTGTTGGCAAGTGCCTAGCCTAACCTCAGCAAAGTAATGGCGAGGATAGGATAAACCTGTGTAGATAAATCATATACAACTGAAGAATAAAAGCAGATATATACAGTCAAGGATGGGAGGGGGAAACACGCTACGCAGAAACAACAAATGATAACAGGAGAATGGCAAGTAAACATAAGGAACATCATAACTCAATTCTTAACAAGAATCGAAAATCAAACAAGTGCACGACATTACCTTTCGTGCTTTTACTCTCATACTCACAATAAAATCAATATAATCGGCACAAAATTGTAAATCGTGCAGCACGACATCATCCTTCGTGCTTTACACGCCTCCTCACAAAATTCATACACGACATCACCCTTCGTGCTTTAACACTCTTTCACAAAAATAATGCACGACATCACCTTTCGCGTTTTACACTCTTCATCATCCAAACAACATTCAAAACAACAAGGTCAAGGAAATAAATGAATCACAATAAAATCCTGGCAAGGGAAACAATGTCAAAACAACAACGTTCCGGCAAGGGAAGCAATGTAAAAAGAACAACATCCCGGTAAGGGAATAATACCATAAACCTCTTCTCTTTTCACATTCATTTCACAACTCGATTCACAACTTGATACATTGCTCTATAAGGTTCAACTGCCAATTATTCTTTCACAATTCACTTCACAACTTAACCAACACACCTTAATGTTCAATTATCACTATTTCTTCCACAAACTTTTCCCAACAATAGAAAGCATCACAAAAGGCATGAACAATACAAATAGAGTCATGTTTACAATAATAAAAGACTCACGGGCATTCTTGACACCAACGTATAGATACTCGTCACCATGCCTATACGTCGTACTCAACAAATAACACATAGCAAATATAATACAACTCCTAATCCATCCAGCTAAGCTTAGACCAAACACTCACCTCGATGTGTCAAACATAATTCAGACCTCAACTATCGCTTTAACTCTTGATTCCACAGCCAATTCGCTCGTATCTAGCCCTAAGTTACTTAATTATACCAACAATTACTAAATGAATCAAGTCTAGTGTATGGAAATAAGTTTTCTAAAGTATTTCCCAAAAGGTCAAAAATTGACCCCGGGCTCACATGGTAAAGCCGGAGGTTCAAACCAAAACCCGATTACCCGTTCACCCACGAACTCAAATATATAATTTGTTTTGAAATTGGACCTCAAATCGAGGTCAAATCCCCAAAAATTGAAAAACCTAGGTTCTACCCAAAGCACCCAATTGTCCCCATCAAACCTTTTATTTTGAGTTGAAATCATGTGAAAAGATGTTAATAATTGAATAAAACGAGATAAAAATGACTTAGAATCGATTAGAACGAGAAGTTGTCTTTGAAAAAATGCCCAACAATGTTTTGGTTTTGAAAGAGTGTGAAAAATGATTTAAATGCGTCTAAGTTATCAATTTACAGGTCTCTGATATCGCAATTGCGACCAGGGTTCACAAAAGTGAACCCCTAAAATAATTGACACTTTCGCATTTGCAAATGAAAGGTCGCACTTGCGACCAAGTGAAACTTTTGGTCATCTTTGCATTTGCGATAAACCTTTCGTAGATGCGAAATCGCATTTACGATAGTAGAGTCGCATTTGTGAAGCCTGCAGAACAGATCATACCAGCTGAAGAAACAATAATTTCCTAAGTTAAAATTCCACTTTGTGGCCTATCCAAAACTCATTTAAGCCGTCGCGGCTCCAAACCAAACATGCATACCAACCTCAAACTATCATACGAACTTGCTCGTGCATTCAAATCACCAAAGTAACATCAACAACTATGTATTTAGCATCAAAATCATCAAATCACTTAGTAACATAAAAAGAATTCCAATTTTCTCAAATAAGGTCCGATTCACATCATTTAGAGTCTGTTGCTTACCAAATTTCAAAAACTTAACTTAAATTATGTATATGACCTGCACGGGCCCGATACCATCAAATTTCAAACACATTTCATTTCTAAAAACTCATATATTTTCTAGAAAATATGTTTTTTAAAAATTCATTTCTCGGGCTTGGGACCTCGAAATTCTATTCCAGGCATACGCCTAACTCCCATTATTCGTACGGACCCTCCGGGACCGTCAATTCATGGGTCCGAGTCTGTTTACCCAAAATATTCACCAACGTCAACCATAATCAAATTTTAACTCTATAAATTTCTATTTATCATATTTCGCATAGAAGGCTTTCCAGATATAGGTCCGGACCATGCACGCAAATCAAGGTGAGGTAAAAAAAGAGGTTTATAGGCCTCGAAGTACTGAATTTTTTCTGCAACAAGTGATGATCTTTTGGGTCATCACATCCTCCACCTTTAAAACAACTGTTCATCCTCGAACGGTTATAAGAAAAACGTGCCTGAGTTAGGGAAAAGATAGGGATTACGACTCCACATATCGGACTCAGACTATTGGACAACGCTAATATCTAACACGTGGGATGAATCGTCGTGATACTTCCGAAGCATGGACACATGAAACACTTGATGCACGACAGATAAACTCATCGGCAATGCAAGTCTGTAAGCCACCTCTCTCACTCGATCAAGAATCTCAAACGGGCCAATTAACCTAGGGCTAAGCTTTCTCCTCTTCCCAAATCTCATCATGCCCTTAATAGGCGACACCTAGAGCAATACCCGCTCACCGACCCTGAATGCCAAATCATGAACCTTACAGTCGGCATAACATTTTTTCCTGGACTGAGCTGTACGAAGCCTATCCTGAATGATCCAGACCTTGTCTAAGGCATCTTGTACTAGATCCGTACCCAACAACCGATCCTCTCCTGGCTCAAACCTTTCAACTGGCGACCAACACCGCCTACCATATAAAGCCTCATAAGGAGCCATTTAAATACTCACTGGTAGCCATTATTGTAGGAAAACTTTGCTAAAGGCGAAAACTTATCCCAAAATCCTCCAACGTTAATGACACAAGCTCGGAGCATATCCTCCAAAATCTGAATAGTCCACTCGGACTGCTCGTCCGTCTTAGGATGAAATGTTGTGTTCAACTCAACGCGTATGCTGAACTCTCAATGAACTGCTCTCCAGAAATGTGAGGTAAACTGCATACCTCAGTACGAGATAATATACACGGGCACACCTTGAAGACGGACAATCTCCCGGATATAGATCTCAACTAACTTCTTGGAATAATAGGAGACTGCCACAGGAATGAAATGTGATGACATAGACAGCCTATCAATAATAACCCACACTGCATCGAATTTCCTTTGAGCCCGTAGGAGCACAACAATGAAGTCCATAGTGACTCGCTCCCACTTCCAGTCAGGAATCTCAATCTTCTAGAACAGACCACCGGGTCTCTAATGCTCAAACTTAACCTGTTGACAATTCAAACATCGAGCCACATACACAACAATGTCCTTCTTCATTCTCCTCCACAAATATTATTGCCGCAAATCTTGATACATCTTGGCGGCGCCCGGATGAATAGAGTAACGAAAATTATGGGCTTTCTCTAGAATCAACTCCGAAGTCCATCCACATTAGGTATACTAATATAACCCTGAATCCTAAAAAATCCATTATCTCCTAATGTGACCTGCTTGACACCTCCGTGCTACCATGTCTCTGAGGGAACATAAATGAAGATCATCATAATGCCGATCTTGGATACTCTCCAATAAACAAGAGCAAGCAACTGTGCTATCTAATACACGGTTGGGAATAGTAACATCCTACCTCGTGAACTGATACGCCAAAGGCTGAACATCCAAACCAAGAGGTCTCTCACCAACCAAAATATACGCAAGACTGCCCATACTGGCAGACTTCCTACTCAAACCATCAGCCACCATATTGGCCTTTCTCGGATGATATAAGATGGTGATATCATTGTCTTTTCACAGCTCTAACCACCTTCTCCGCCTCAAATTTATCTCCTTCTGCTTGAACAAGTATTGCAAACTCATGTGATACGTGAACACCTCACATTCCACGCCATATAGATAATGCTTCCAAAGCTTCAATACCTGAACAATGGATGCTAACTCCAAATCATGGATTGGATAGTTCTTCTCTTGAATCTTCAAATGAAGCGAAGCATAAGCAATGAACTTGTCATCGTGCATCTACACTGTACCAAGTCCAATATGAGATGCATCACAATAAATTGTATATGCCCTTGAACATGTGGGCAAAACCAACACTGGCGCTGTCGTCATGACTGTCTTGAGATTTTGAAAGCTCGCCTCACACTCGTCCGACCACCTGAACTAGCCATCCTTCTAGGTCAACCTAGTCATCGGGGTTGCAATAGATGAAGACCCCTCCACATACCGACGGTAATAGCCTACTAAACCAAAGAAACTTCGGATCTCTGTAGCTGATGTGGGTTTATGCCAGTCCTTGACTGCCTCTATCTTCTTTGGATCTACCTAAATACCCTATGCTAAAACAACATGATCCAAGAAAGCAACTGACCCCAACCAGAACTATAGAATTCATAACCAACGCTTAAATAGAGGTTTTCTACCATTTTCCCCAAAAAGTTAAAAATTGACCCCGGGCCAGCTTGGTCAAAACATGAGGTTCAGACTAAAACCCAATCACCCATTCACCCACAAGCCCAAATAAGCAATTATTTTTGGAATTCGGCCCCAAAAAGAGATCTAAATTTAAATTATTCAAAAAGCCATAGCTCTACCAATATCCCCAATTTCTACCATAAAGAATCATGATTTAGGCCTAGAAATCTAATTGATGTTAATGAAAAATCGAAGAAAACAAGTCTAAGAACACATACCTATGTTTTTGCAGTGAAATCCCTCTTCAAATATCGCCCAAGTTCGAGTTTAAGTGAAAAAGTTATGAAGTTTTGAAGAAATTCCATTTTGTTACTGTTTTAAAATTACCAAGCAGGGGACTTATGCAATTGGATGCATTCGCATTTTTGAGACAGATTCGACCTATGGAGGCAGAGACACAATATGAGCAAGGCGGAGAATTCTTCTACGAGTTTTTCCTTCCCTTTCCTATTTTTTCATTCTAGATTATGACTTTTAGTATTATAGTTTTACATACTATTATGAATAGCTAATTTGTTATCTTTGGTTTTGAAGGAACCTTTTGTATGATAAATTCTTGTTATGTTTTTATATAATTGAGCCGTTGGATTTCTCTAATTGTTCAACAACGTGTTTATTGTTGTTGATTGAATGGCCATCAATTGACTGTGCCTATTTAGTGTGTCTTGATCGAGAGAGAGAGAGAGAGAGTAAATATTTAGGTAGTTGTTGAACAACATCACTATGTACATATGTGAGAAATCAATATATTGGATTTAAAGGTGTAGAAATAACAAAGACTTGACATGGTCATAATGAGCGGTTAGATAAAGACAACTAGCGTAATTCGAGAAAATATGTGCAGTAAACTATTGAAGTTACTCGAGAGAGAGAGAGGCACCTTAAGTGCTCACGATCAGTAGAGAATACATTCGCAAAATTATAGGGAATATAGCTAGAAGGATTTCGACAATTGGGGAAATCATAACTCTAGAACTCCTTAATTTAGTCTCCAACCCTTTGTCTCGTTAGTTTATAATTTTACCGCTTTGTAGTATTTGCTAGTTAATTTTTTAGAAATATAAATCTCAATCTTGTCTTCTTAGTGATATTAAACAAATACAGCTAAGCCTTAGTTCTCTGTGGGATTCGACTTTGGACTTTTAGACCAGATTATATTTGCAGTGACTGCTTATCCTTTTTATGACTAGAGTTGGGCGTGATCAATAATTGGCACTGTTTCCGGGGAACTAACAGTGTAGTTGCAGTTGTATATATTGATAGGGTTCAAGTTTGAATTTTTTTGTGTTTTTTTATAACTACTGATTTGAGAAACATGACATCTTGGAATTATGGGAATTTAAGAAGTATGGGAATTATTAAATAAAGTCAGAACAAGGTAGCTGTCATATGGTGAAGAATTGCAGATGAAGAAAATACATTGCAGATGACTTGCATATACTGTCTCTCAAGATCAGCCACCGCAAACCGCGGAAAAACAGGCACCGCCACGAAAAGGCCACCATTGTTCGCGTTAAAAAGAACGCGACCGTGAAAAGCTGGGGATCATACTACCCATATCTATAGTTAAGGTACTGCTGACTGTAGAAAAAGGGCGTGCAACCGTGAAATAGACAACACAAACAGCTTAAAAGCGACCACGACCGTGGAACCAATTTACAAACTCTATAAAACTCATTAACGCTGACCACGGAAAAATAGAGACGACTTATTAAAGACAACCATGGACCGTGGAAAAAGCATCGCATCCACGAACATATAATTAATCAGTTCTCACAAAGCATGAACACGAACAATGGAATTGAGACCGTTGTCCGCATTCAAACCAGACGCGCATTTTTGAGTTCTCTTAGACCTAGGGTTTCACCTTTTTAGCAATTATTCGGCATAATGAACAACCCTATCTCCTATTGTGCATGTACAACAAGTACCCACATGAATTATTTTAACATTAATGCTTACATTATGGGAAGTAATCAAACCCTAATTGAAAAAAGGAAAAAGTTACAACTAGGAAAAAAGAAAAGCAAAAATATAAAAACAATGGGATGATTTGAACATATCAGCTGTTTGACTTGTGGTAGAGACTAATTCCCGGTTAATGCTATAAAATTGGGATTATATTAGTGAGAGATGAACAATGGTCTATAGATGTGAGAGAGAACGGTTCGAAAAGTGTTACAGGAGAAGGGTCCCTCTATTTATACAAAAATTAAAGAGGCCCACACTCTTACCTGAGCGTGGTCCTTGGAATTCCACCGTGGTCTGTGCTTTTAACTTTTTTAAGGGCTGTTACCAAGCAAGAACCGCTGAGATAAAAAACATAAGAGCGCCCGCAAAAGAGTAACACATATCACGAAATTTCCACCGTGGTACGAATACAACATCAGAGAATTGCTATTCTAGACTTTTGAAGTTCACGCACGCTGATCATTTACGCCCCCGTAAAAAGCATCCGCTGAGCGTGAAATATGAACGCGTTCAACATAATTGTTACATTTAGGACAATTTTTCTAGCAACAGTCCTGCACTGCACAAATTATTCCTACACAAACTTCATAACTAGTTAGTTGAAAATAAATCCTACACTAAGAATAAAATCAAAAAGAAAGAAAAATACACGGGTTGCCTCCCAAGAAGCTCCTGATTTAACATCGCGGCACGATGCAGGTTAGTATCAATCACTTGAAATGGATCATTATCGCCACGTGGCTATTATCAAACATGACAAGATAGTCCTTCACTCGATGCCCATTAACTCGGAAGATTTTACCATTTGTTTTTTCAAATCAAGTGCACCAAACAGAGAGTTACATGCACCACTTCAAAAGGGCCACTCCATTTTTACTTGAGATTTCCCGGAAACAGACATAACCGAGAGTTGAATAGAAGAACCAAGTCACCCTCCTTGAATTACTTGTTCCAGGCTTGTTTTTCATCTAAGTACTTCATATTATCCTTATAGAAGAATGAGTTGGAAAAGGAATGAAACCTAAACTCTTCAAGTTTATTTAGTTGCTCTTCCCAGAGATTTGCAGCAACATCGCATTCAAGGTTTAACGTTTTTAGCACCCACTTGGCCTTATGATCTAACTCAACTGGATGATGGCATGTTTTAGCAAGTACCAACCGATACAGAGACATACCAATTGGAGTCTTGTAAGTAGTCCTGTAAAGCTCGCAAAGCATCATCCAATTTCCTTGACCAATCGACCCGGTTTGCATTGACAGTTTTTGATAATATGCTCTTTATCTCTCTGTTGGAGACCACAACTTGTCCATTAGCCTAGGGATGAAAAGGGGTTGACACTTTATGATTGATACCATACTTGGAGAGTAATGTATTTAAGGCCTTATTACAAAAACGAGAACCCCCATCACTAATGATCGCCCTTGGAGTGCCAAACCTTGTGAAGATATTTTTTTTAAGAATGCCACCACACTCCACGCCTTATTGTTGGGTAAAGCCACAACTTCAACCCATTTGAAAACATAATCAATAACAACCTGAATGTTAGTGTTACACATGAACTCACAAATGGTACCATTAAGTCAATGCCCTACACATAAAAAATGTCAACCTTTAGAATTGTGGTTAGAGGCATTTCATCCTTCTTAAAAATTCCACCAGCTCTCTGACACTCATCACATTTCTT
Organism: Nicotiana noctiflora; assembly: GCA_032618575.1. Classification (NCBI taxonomy): domain Eukaryota; kingdom Viridiplantae; phylum Streptophyta; class Magnoliopsida; order Solanales; family Solanaceae; genus Nicotiana; species Nicotiana noctiflora. Next base: position 163,402 of record JASVEL010007662.1, read on the forward strand.
TACAAGTTCACTTCCATCTTTATACAGAGTAAGCCAATAAAATCCACTGCTGAGAACCTTTAAAGTAGTTCTCACCCTACCAAGATGACCACCATAGGGAGAAGAATGGCACGCATCAAGAACACTCATTTTCTCCTCTTCCGGAATACATCTCTGGATCACACCATCATTAAAAATCTTGAAAAGATAAGGCTCGTCCCAGTAATAATCCAAGTTGTCCTGTTTAAGCTTCTTCCATTGGTTAGAAGAGAGCTCAATCGGAACAATGCCAGTCACAAGAAAGTTAGACACATCGGCGAACCAAGACATACTATTCAAAGAAACACAGAGGATTTGTTCATCCAGAAACGAATCTTGAGGCCATCACAAGGCCTCCCCTCCTCTTCCAAGCGGGACAAGTGGTCCGCCACTTGATTTTCACACCCTTTTCGATCAATAAATTCAAGGTCAAACTCTTGAAGCAAAAGAACCCATCTCATAAACCTAGCCTTAGAGTCCTTATTTGTCATCAAATAACAGAGTGTCGCGTGATCGGTGTGCACAATCACTTAGATACCCATGACATATGGCATGACCTTTTCCATGGCAAAGACAATGACTAGCAACTATTTTTCGGTCATAATATAATTGACTTGGGCATCATTCACCATTTTACTTGCCTAGTAGACCGGGTGAAATATTTTGTTGATCCTTTGCCCCAAAACCACTCCTACTGCAACGTCACTAGCATCAAACATGAGCTCAAATGGCAAGTTTCAATTGGGTGTAGTGATCAATCTATACTTGAGAAGCTCAAAGTCTTTCATGCAATTATCATTTAACACAAACCTTGCATTCTTTTACAAGTCCTTGATGAACCTTCAGTAGAACCCCTCATGCCCAAGAAAACTCCTCGCTCCTTTGATGAAAGTACGGGCGATTTTGGAAATCACTTCATGCTTCTCCTTGTCCACTTCGATATCGTTTATTGAGATCTTATGGGTGAGGACAAGGCCCTCATCAACCATAAAGTGGAACTTTTCCCAATTAAGCACTAGGTTGGTCTCTTCACATCGGGCCAAAACTTTGTCAAGATTATTCAAGAATTCTTCAAAGGAGTCACCCACAACACTATAAACATCAATGAACAGTTCCAAGAACTCCTCTACCATGTCCGTGAATGTAGCCATCGTACACCGGTGAAATGTAGCCGGTGTATTTCACAAATCAAATGCCATCTGTGAGAATGCAAAGGTGCCATACAGACATATGAAGGTGGTTTTCTCTTGGTCCTCCAGTGCAATTAAAATCTGGTTGTAACCTGAGTAACCATAAAAAAACCAATAGTAGGCATGCCCGGTAAGTCTATCCAACATTTGGTCAAGAAAGGGCAACGAAAAATGATCTTTGCGGGTCACTTTATTCAGTTTACGCAAATCCATGCATACCCTCCATCCGATGACAGTCCTAATGTGGATTAACTGATTTTGCTCATATGTGACCACAATCATACCTCCTTTTTCGGTACACATTGTATCGGCGAAGTCCATGAACTATCAGAATGGGGTACACAACCCCTACATCCAGCAGCTTGATAACTTCCTTCTTCACGAACTCTTGCATAGCCTAATTCAACCTCCTTTAATATTCCATGGTGGGTTTGGCATCAACCTCAAGTATAATCTTGTGCATTAAAAAGGTGGGGCTTATCCCCCAAATATCAGCTAGAGGCCATCCAATTGCCTTCTTCGGCATTTGGAGCACTGCGGGGATGGCATCTACATGCACAAAGAAACAAATAACAAATATAGTTGAACAAGGTCCCAAGAATTCACACATGAGGTGTGAAGGCAAAGGCCTCAACTCCAATACGAGAGGTTCCTAGAGTGAGGGCTTTGTTGGCGGAGTCTTTCGCTTCTCAAGATCCAAGGAAAGTTTTCGGGGCTTATATATGTAAGAACTCATTCTTTTCTAAGCATTGACATACTCTACCAAGCCTTCATCCTCAGTCACATCACTGTTCAACAACACCACTTCCAAAGGGTCCTCCACATTTATCACAACACTGTATTTTCAACCATCACATCAGTCACAAGATCAACAAGAACATACTTGGTCGCTATTAGGTTGCCTCATTGATTTGTAAACATGGAACATAACTTCTTCATCACCCACCCAGAAGGTGAGCTCCCCTGCTTCCATATCAACCCAAGCCTTCCCTATAGCTAGTAAATATCTCCCCACTAATATTGACATCTCATTGTCAACCTCACAGTCCAGAATCATAAAATTTGTGGGAAGTATGAACTTGTCGACCCACACAAGAACATCATCAATAATACTAAGAGGCCTCTTCATTTTTCGATCCACCGTTTGCAATCTCATTGAAGTAGCACTCGGTCCACCAATATCCAAAGTTTTGAATACATAGTAAGGCATCAAATTTATACTTGCTCCCAAATCACACAAGGTCATTGCGAAATCAGCACTCCCAATGGTACATGGAATGGTAAGTGCCTTGGGGTCTTCAAGCTTTGGAGCCATCGAGTGTACAATGACACTCACTTGATAAGTCATTTTGATGGTCTTAGAATCCATAGATCCCTTTTATTAGTCACCAAGTCTTTTATAGACTTGGCATATCTCGGCATTTGCTCAAGAGGTTCCACCAAGAGCATAGTGATCGACAAGCTTTTCATAATATCAATAAACTTGTTGAATTGGTTTTCATTCTTTTACTTTGATATCTCGGGTAACGTAGAGGAGGCCTTAGCAAACGAGCCTTGGCTTTAGGCATTATGATTTCCAGTATGTCTATCACGTGTTCCCTAGATGAGCTCACGTCATTTTGAGTCTTCACCTCAATGTCATGAATATCAATTCACACCTCACCACTCAAATTCTCTTCACTCACTTACTCATCAACTATTGGATCATCGTCATTTTACACTTTAACACCGTCACTCACAACTTACTTTTACTTGGAGGTACTTGCTTAACCATCACCTCTACCGCTCCTTGTAGTCACCGCCATAGCGTGGCCTGTGTTGTTACCTACCTTTGAGTTTTCTACCATGTCACTAGGCACTGCCCCCTTAGGGCGAGTGTTCAAAGCTTGCGAAATCTAACCAAGTTGGATCTTCAAGTTGCGGATAGAATTATTATGTGATGCCAATTGGGTATCGGAGTCGACATTTTTATTCATCATTTGCTTAAACATTGACTCAATCCGTCCCATCTCATTGTTGGACAAGCTAGGTCCTTGAAACGGAAACGGAGGTGGTTTGTTTGGTTGTTGAAATATCGGAGGCCTTTGAAAGCCCGGATCCTGATTACTGTTATTCCACCCCCTTGGTTATTGTTGCCACCCTAATTATTATTGCCACCCCAATTCTTGTTGTTATTTCCCAATTGTTTGAGTTGTTGTTATTGTTCAAATTTCCTTTGTCATGGTTGCCCTAGTTCTGATTATTCCCTTGCGATCTCCATTGTTGATTTGGAGCATTGCCCCGTTGTCCTTGATAGTTGCTCACATAATAAACTTCTTCACTTTTCTCATCATACCCGTCATCTTAGTTGTAACCACTACTACCTTGCTCATATTGATTCGAATTTACCTTGCTTATATTGATCCAAATTTCCTTGACTTTTTTGACCACTTTATCGCTTCTTGTTAACCATCATATGTACCCCTTCCATGGCATTCACTTGTCTTGGGGCTTGAACTTGCTGCAATTGAGCTTTTGCCAACTGGTTCATGGTGGTAGTTAACTTGGTTAATTCTTGGCAGTGGTCATGGAGCTCTTTGCGCAGGTGAATGACATCGGGATCACCTTGTGGCACATTAGCAAGACTTTGCCACACCGAGGAAGTATCATACATCTCATCAAGTATATCACATGCCTCAGAATAAGGAGTGTTCATAAAGTTTCCCCCGGTGAGTTGGTTAACTACACACTGGTTGGTAGTGTCGATGCCATGGTAGAATGTTTGCTGGATAACTACTTCGGTCATGTCATTGTTTGAACATTCTTTCAACATTGTCCTATACCTTTCCCAGATCTCATGAAGTGGTTCATTTGGATCCTATTTGAAGGAAAGGATATTATCCCCCAATGTCTCCATATGCCCTGGTGAGAAAACTTGACTATAAATATATCGGCCAACGCATCCCACGTGATGATAGAGCTAGTCCAAACCTTCGCTCTAAGTGAAAAAGGGAACAATATCAGTCTCAATGCATCCTCCGACACATTTTTCTATTTGCTTCCCCAACAGGTATCCACAAATCCCTTTAGATATCTATATGCATTATGATGGGGAGCACCTGTGAAGTACCCTCTTTGCTACATTAAGGCCAGCATGACATTATTTAATTTGGAAATTGCCCGCCCAAATTCGGGGTTGGAAAATTGTACTCGCATATCCTTCATTTTGAATCACCCAAGGAGTTGCTCGTGGAGGAGCTAGGGGATGGTCTGGAATGTTTGCATTGGCCTGGCGACCTCTTCTCTAAGTTTAAGGTACTAGAGGCACCTCATCTTCAGCATTATTATCTACCTCTTCCCCCGAGAGAACATTTTCAAGAGGATCATAATTTTCCATTTTATACCCAAATCAATTAACTCGCACAAGTTAGTAAATTAGAAAGAAATAAAAATAAGACACACAACTAGTCAGATAGATAGACAAAATCGTTTAATTCCCTGGCAATGGTACCAAGAGAGATAAGCTCCAACCCTGAACCACTATATAATGGTGAGAAGTGATCGATGCAGCTTGTACCCAAAAGATCGGGATCGATATCCGGAGAGAGTTAATATTTGTTGGGAGTTGGGTTTCTATCTAATCTAACTACACGTGTTGCTTTTGATTTCACTTCTATCCATGCTTAGATTTGTTTCTATTATTGTAGGAGTTTCCTCAGTTGATAAAAAGCACTAAGGTAGTGACTTCCACCTATGTGGATATCTAACGAGTATTGAGAATTCATGAAAAGCTTATTATGATTGGGGCCGTGACATAACTATTACACATAGGTTCACACTATACCTCTTAGTAGTTTGAGTGACTTTTTCCAATTTGGCTTTCTCAAGTCCAAATGGTCGTTCATTCATAACAAATGATATTGGCTCAAGTCGTATATTACTATCCCTAGGTTTAACCCTTTAATTAGGGCTATCATTCTCTTGGGTGCACCCCAAATCCTTGTTAGCATAATTTTCCTAGACTTAGTCCCTCTTTCTCAATAAGAGTCTAATTCATATAGGCACAAATCAATGTTTGCAACCCCCAATTCTACAATTAAAGCATAAATCGAGCAAAATATCACCAACCCATAAACAATTAATTCCTAAAATTCAAGACCCATTAAAGACCCACAATAAGGTTGGGTCACAACCCTAGCTGATGGGTTTATCTACTCATAATCAAGGTAGAAATCAAAGAAGGAGATGAATTATAAGCCATAAAAGTTGATCACAAGAACAAACTCTAATAATATAAGCTAAAGCTAATCTAACATTAGTCTAAATTGTGAAGTACGACTGTTCACGAGCTTGCTGATACAAAAGATAACATAAAATATTTATAATTTTTTATTTATACACAGCTAAAATTTCTGGATAAAAATACCCCTACGGAGGTTGTGATGTTATCGAAATACTGGCCGCCTCAATGCAGGGACTTTCTCGGCCGCGCAATAACAAGCGCGGACCGTGTTTCTTCATAATTGGACTTGGACTAAGCTAGGTTTCATAGACAACGTAAAGTCTACTGCAATCACATTTTTTTATCTTCTTTTAGCTTCCGCACTTTTCTTGTTTTTTCTTTGGTAATTCTTGAACCCTTATCGTGTTGCTATCACTTCTAACTGGACATCTGATACTGATATTAAGAGTGACTCTGCAATGTTCTATATCACTATGTCTATAATTTTCTGGGTTCAATAATCAATCTCCTGATTTACTTACTTGATGTAACTCTTTAGTTTCCTTTTTCCTCCGATCAACCTTAATGCAAGTTTAATCTATCTTCCGACCTGCGGCTCATGTTAGTTATTACTTTTTGACTTTCATGGTGCTATGGAATATTCATGATACAGTTCTTCAACAATTCAACCCTTTGTTTATGACCCGGGCTCATGATAGCATTCTAGGAAGCTCAAATCTTTTTAAGGATAAGTATTTGGTTTCCAGAGTTTTACCTTTTCCTATTTTAGTTGGACTTGTTGTCCAAAGTAGTTTAGGATTTTATTTCCTAATATTTAAGGATAATTTCGTGGATCACCCTCTATATAAAGGGGTATCTTCTATGTTTTTAGGTAGATCATTCGGATTATTATCAATAAAAACTTGTGAGATTTTCTTGCACTCTTGTGTGGCTACTCTTGGATTTATTCTTCAACCTTCAAGACTCAACTTGAGGTGGTAAGAATTAAACCCTTTTCGAAATCTTACATCACTTCTAGGTATTCAAGAAAGGTGATAAGTTTAGACTTATTGTTGTTCTTGTTATTCTAAAGGGTCGGGTTTCACAATCTATTTCTTATTTTTAATTTCTACCAAAGGTGATTAGTTTTTTATTAGCTAATTATTGTTGTTAGGATTCAACTTCAAGAATAGACTTCTTGAATTCAAGAAACTCTTTCTTGAATTTCATCTATCTTTAATTTTTGTCTTTTATTCGTTTCTTTAATTTCTTTAGATTCCGCACGTTTCTTGTTTTTCTTTAGTAATTCTTGAACCCCTATCGTGTTGCTATCAAGTGGTATCAGAGCATAGGCTAATAAAGATTTCAATCTTGATAATCTTGAGAGGTTCTTGATTAAAAAAAAAATATGAAAATAAAACGAAATTCAGCCCCCCAAAAAAATGTTCTTGTTCATTATTACTTTTATTATTCAAGTATTATTTGGTTTCCAAGTCAAGAAAGGAAACAAGAAGAGGGGATCCTAGTTCTTGAAAATTAAGGAAACTTCTTTCCTAATTCTTGTGGGTTTGGGGTTTCTCAAATTCTTTCCTTTTTTTTGACCAACCAACTCCTATTCTTTCTAGGTTTGGTCTGCCACTTTCCTTTTTCTTTTTCTAACTCCTTATTCTTATCACTATGGGTTGTGACTTGTTAGATTCATTGATAAATCTACAGATTAACAACTAAGAGTTGCTTTGAATGGAAAAATGTAAGAGAGGTGAGAACATTAGAAGAAAAAAGCCAAATATTCAATACACTTATTTCTTTTAATCTTTGTTCAAGATGTTTCAAAGAGGTAGTTATGAAGAAAGGAGGCGAGCTATGACTCAACAATTTGAAAGGTCAAACTTAAAACATGTTGAAGCTAATGAAGACAATGGTAAAGTTGTTTTTCAAACAAGAGCTAAAGTGATGTCTCATATTTGTGCCCTTAGAATTGACAAAGAGTTTGGCTATAACTCAATTAACACTTATATGGTTGAGAAATTGAACTTGCATTATGTTGAGCATATTGAACCCTACATGTTTGGAGGAGTATAGGTAGATAAGTGAGTCTTATTGCTATTCTCAATTGGAAGGTATGAGGATGCGGTCTGGTGTGATGTGATTCCCATGAATAATTATCAATTCTTGTTGGGAAAACCATGGTATGTCTATAGAAGAGCTTCATATAACATGAAAAAAAAATAGATACTCTTTTGAGGTTAGCGGGAAGAAACTCATTCTTGGACCTTTGACTCTCTCCCAAATTCATGAAGATGAAAATATTGTTAAAGAGAATATAGAAAAATATGAGAGAGAAAAGAATGAGAGGAGTAAGGGAGTGCATGTTGACATCCCAAGAGAGGAATAAGGAGAGGATATGTTGAGTAAAGAGAGTGTGATGTCAAGAAAGGAAAAGAGTGAGCTGGAGAGGAAAGAAAAGAGAGAAGGCCATGAGATACAAAAAGGCTTTGAGGTAGAGAGAGAGAAAAATGGTTTGAGAGATGAAAAAGAAGAAAACTTTAGTGAGAGAAAAGAGGCTAAGGATGTTGAAAAATTTATTCTTGAAGTAAAAGCCAACGAGAGTGTAAGTAAGAAAATATGTTCTTTACTTCTTAACCCATTAACTCTTTCTTGTTTTAGTTCTTGTATTTTTGTGCAGCCACATGTTGAAAGATCTCCTAAAGGGATAGGTGAGGTGAAAGCGATGGTGGCAAATGATCCTAGTGGATTCCAACATGAATTTGGCAAAATCAATTACTGTTTGATGATGGAAGATAAAAGCTTGGTTTATGACACGGAGTTCCTTAAAGCCATTGCTAAGCTCGAATCATTGCAAAAAAGAATATAAGGTGATGTTGATCCATTATTCAATAAATCCAAGTATGGTATGTATAATTGGTTTATTCGAATTCTTGGCCTTTCTAGGACACCTAAGGTATGTTTGAAGGTAATGAATTATACTCTAATTTCTTATGTTGATGAATTTATAATGGTTAAGGATGATGGTCTTTTGATGCATATCAAGTCATTAATAGTAATATCTAAGTTCAAGTGCAAGAGTAATTTGCTTCTTTCTGAAATTGAGTTCGACTTGGATGATTATGAATTCCAACTTGGTAGAACGAGGCTTGCGAATGATTTAAATATTTCTTCTTCTCTTATTCAAGAGTCTAGTGGACTTTCATGTGATAAATTGCTAGAGAGTTATTCTTTAAGCCATGTTGACTGTGAGCTTGTACAAGTGTTTGCTACTAGTAAAGAGGATATGCATGATTATTGTGACGCTTGTGATCAAGTACTATTTCATAAACCTATGCATGACTCTTTGTGTAATAGCTTGAGTAATTATTTAGGATCCATTGATGTTACGAATATTATTGGGGAAAGTTGTAATCATGAGTTTGAATGTATTGAAACTATTATTTTGGGAATTATGGGTTCATCTAACCTTCTTGATGATTTATGTGCTTCTTTGAATAGCTTATATGTTGAAGAATCTATGGAATTTGTAATTGATACTTGGCTATATCATAAATGTGTCTTATTTGATACATGCAGCAGAGATACTTGTTTTAAATGGACACATGATCAATCTTTTCAAATTTTATTGTCATGCAATTTTTTTACTACCTTAAGAGAGGTATTTATGTGACAAATCTTAGTAGGTATAAATTTTATTGGGATGATGATGTCCATATGCTGTATAAAGGAGTATTTACACCTATTAGGATTAATTGGGTTAAGTGGACACATGGTCACTATCTTGTTTTATTCTTACAAATTTTTAGTGGATGCCATTTTTTTAGTGCATGTCTTTGTTTTCTTGCAAGGTCGAAATTCGAGGACGAAGTTTCTTCAAGAAGAGGGGAATGATAGCATCCTAGGAAGCCCAAATCTATTTAAGGATAAGTATTTGGTTTCTAGAGTTTTACTTTTTCCTATTTTAGTTGGACTTATTGTCCAAAGTAGTTTAGGAGTTTATCCTAATATTTAAGGATAATTTCATGGATCACCCTCTATAGAAAGGGGTATCTTCTTTGTTTTTAGGTAGATCATTCAAATTATTATCAATGAAAACTTGTGAGATTTTCTTGTACTCATGTGTGGCTACTCTTGGATTTATTCTTCAACCTTCTGTCACGACCCCAAATCCGGTCGTGATGGCGCCCAGCACACTGCTAGGCCAGCCCGACCAATCAACAACAATCATAGAGCTATGAGCTCGCCTTATCACTTTTAAGCATAATAATTGTAAAATAACAGTGATGGATATATCGAAACAGGGGAACCATGTCCCAACACATACCAACTCCAATAGACCGAAGGGTCAAGAGTCATGAGCCTCTACAGAGTATACAAAGTGAAAATAGTGAAATAACTGTACACAAGTGTGGGATGGTCAGAACAAAAATATAGACAAACTGGAGAATTAGGTCCTGCGAACGCTGGCAGCTACCTCGACCGTCCAAAAGCACTCCCGAGCCGCAATAGAATCAGCCCTGCTGTGATGTACCTGGATCTGCACACAAGGTGCAGGGAGTCGGGTGTGAGTACTTCCAACTCAGCAGTAATAAAAGTAAAGAATGCTGAAGGGAAGAAAACCACGATAGGAACTATCTCATGCTACACAATACAGAACTATCTTTTTATCCCTTTCCAGCATATATGAGTAGATTATTTAGAAATCTCAAATTTTAGCTACTTTCTTTCATGATAATATACCAATACCTGGATACAATCTCAAGCAGTGCAGGTCCGCACTCAAATCAGCCCCTCGGGCTCAGCAGTCCTTATCAATTTACACGAGGAGATTTGGCCAATAAGGCAACTAATGCATGTGTGCCAGTAATGTATGAGTGCTGAATGTTATGCCACGTAGTACACGTAAACCAATGTATGTATGCGATGCAATGCATATGACCGCTATGGCGCGTAGCCCGATCCAATTTGGGTACCCGTGCTCACTGTGGGGGTTCAGACTCCGGAGGGGCTCCTACAGCCCCAGCACAATCTTAATATCACACCTGCTACGGTGCGCAACCCAATCCGTACACCACTGCGGCATGCGGTCCGATCCATGCACGTGTATGCATATGCTCACATAAATTGTAATGCCCTAACATATGGCCCTCGACCCCAATCAGTCTAACAAATAATCAAGAAAAACCCTTGGGCAACAATATCATATTAGCTCATAGCAAAAAAAATGTCATTAAGACCTTGTTCAAGTTTTTCATAACCTTATAAGAATGCTTAATAGCAAAATACCATTTAAAAACTTAAATTTAGATAAAAATATGCACAGTGTTATCAAGACAATGATACCAATCCCTGAAGGATGCAAATAATCGGCACGAAGCCCAAACATGATAATTAGTCCAATTCATTTCAACAATTAGGTGTTATTATTTATTATGCGGGACAGACCAAGTCACAATCCTCAATGGTGCTCTACCCCACGCCCGTTATCCGGCGTGCAAGTCACCTCGACACAGCACTAAGATGTGCAAGTCCGGGGTTTACTAACCCTCAGGACATCATTGACAAGTATTACCCACCTCGAACCGACGAAAGCTCATGCCCGCAATGCCTTAGCTCCTCGAACCAGCATCCACGCACGTCAAAACTAGCACAAATCAGCCCAAATATATCAAAATAGGCTAATGGAACATCACCCAATCGAAAGAACTCGAAAAATATCAGAAATCACGAAATTGGCAAAAATCGAGCCCCGGGCCCACATCTCTAAAAATTTCGAAACTCATATTTCCAGAATCCTCATCTCGCCACGAGTCCATACATATAAAATTTACCAACATCGGAGTTCGATTGGCCTTTCAAAACCCAAATTTTCGTTTTCAATATCTAGGCCACAATCCTTCACAATTTCTACCCAAATTCATGAAGATTGATGTTAATTCCACCATAAAATGATGTTTTTGAGTCAAGAAACTTACCTCCAATGAATACCCGATGAAATCTCAGTGTTTTCCCGTTAGTTCTTTTCTCTAGGGCTCAAAATTGTGTTTTTGGGGTATAAACCCGCGACTACACTGTCTCTGCAAATAAACTCACTGCCTGAACATTTAACTACACGCGTTTGCGATGTCCCTCATGCGAACGCGATGGCCTGCTCTATAACTTCATCGTGATCGCGATGCCCTCTCACGCGACGCCCTCTCACGCGTCCGCGAAGTTCATTTCCCCCAGCCGCCGGATTTCTTCTACGCGAACGCGTCTCCCTTTCACGCGATCGCGATGGTCTCCATCTTTCTCCTACGCGAATGCGTAGGTCCCCACGCGAACGCGAGGCTTTGCCTGTTTCACCTTCGCGAACAAGGCCTTCTCCCTCGCGAACGCGATGCATTGCCCTGCCTGGCCCTCGCGAACGCGAAGGCTAAAATCCTGCCCAGAGATCTGCAATTTACAACAGACTTTTCTTTGCTTCAAAATGCCGGATGATGGTCCGGATTCACCCCGAGGCCCCCTGGACCCCAACGAAAACCACCAACATACTCCAAAATACGATACGAACTTGTTCCAATCATAAAAACACCATCCTAAACATAAAAATCACCAAATACACACGGATTCAAGCCTAAGTTTCTTCAAAATTTTTGAATTGCTCATTCAATCAAAAAAACCTGACCAAACGACGTCCGAATGACCTAAAAATTTGCATGCATATCCAAAATCACCTAACAGCGCTACTGTAACTGTCGAAATTCCATTCCGACTCCCGGGTCAAAATCTCACCTACCGTTCGGATTTCACCCAAATTCAACTTTAGCCAATTCAAGCCTAAAACTACATCGGGCCTCCAAATTCAATTCTGATTGCTCTCCTAAGTCATAAATGATCCCCTGAAACTAGTCGAATCATCAGAATCTGATTCCGAGCACTCTAACTAGATAGTCAACTCTAGGTTAACTTTCCATATTCAAACTCCCTCCATACATGCTATTTGCTTCATTTTCGATTCAATTCACTCCTAACTCACCCAATAGGTTCTAACATTGATATATAAAAGCATAAGATATGTAAATGCAAGGTAACGGGGTGGAAATTCCCGTAATGACGGGCCGGGTCGTTACATTCTCCCCAACTTAAACAAACGCTCGTCCTCGAGCGGACTCAGTGTTGTACTAGAAGAAACCCAATAGCTGAATGACCTTACCAAGCATATATTCGGGCGATCATACGTAACCCTATCTCACACAAGTCCGAAAACACCATATAGTCAAAAATTCACAGACCATCTGAACCATAAATCACATTGCACTTTCTGAAATCATATGCCAAATGAAAATCCCATGCCTATACTTAGGATACACTCGAATCCACTGCAATAACCCATATTCACTACTCCGGGTTAGATAATATGATGTATCAACAACCCAATCACTCGAGACGATAGTCTCTAATCAAAACAACTGGCCACAATAACCAAATACTAGCTGAAAACCTCTTTTATTAGATAGAGTCTTATTCCAACACCTCCATGTCCTGCCCACGGCAGCTGAAGCACACGATATACCGAACCCATCTCTCAGGTTAACCATTCGTGAATCTGTTTCCCCTTTAAAAACTAATACCACAATAGGTTTCGGAGCCAAGCCTCGATTTTACCTTTCTAACCAACTGAAATCACATATGCTCGCTCTCGATAATGACTCCAACGATCATTCCAATCATAACACACCGTACTGGTGACATGACACCTCAAACACCGGCCTAAGCCGCGACGAGCACAACATATGCTCCAATAGAAACGTTTGAACACACTCGAATAATGACAGCTCAAATCATGACAACTGTCTCCAGCAAAAGAGCTGTAATTCAATTCCTCTGTGCCATCATAACATAGAACTGAGATCGCGTCTCGCATTATAGAAATAGAGTACCTGAATCCTCCTCGAGAGGTCATAACATCACGTGGCCTTGCCACAATTCGTGATTCTATCCAAGCACTATTACTCATGAAGCACCTCACGCTACCAAGCTCAAAACGGTTAGCCACGCACAGATCTAGGTCTCGAACCCAAGCAATCAACCTCAACCATGGTGAGACAATTAACGTATGCTATCAAATCCTGAAAGAACACAACCGATGTGCCATTTGCCAAGCGATATTCAATACGGACTTTTCCTCAGAAGCGAGGAAGTATTGTATACCAGGTAGCATATAACTAACTATATTTTCACAATATTCTGTTGCAGCGTGCAACCCGCTCCAATGACATACCCGTGGCGGCGTGCCACCCGATCTAGATACCATACCTGTGGTGGCGTGCCACCCGATCCAAATAACCCGTGGCAGCGTGCCACCCGATCCACGCATAAATCCCACAAAAGAAAATGCATATCAAGTCGAATTTTCTCATTATAGCAAACATATATATATAGCCTCAAGCTCGGCCACATGAAACGCATCTGACAACGTTTCTCAATACTGGAACTGAATCAATGGTAGATACCTCTACACTGACATCCGCCACTAAGGTCCAACCGACAAAGCAATGCCTACCAGCCGTCCGCTGGTCCTGTGTACAACTACTCTGTTGGAGCATACTCTGATGCTCTCTACTACGCAATTTGTGCCATTTTCTGACATAGTCCATATCATATTAGTCTAGACAATCTGACCCATGACAACTAGTCAGCAATCAAGTATCATAATCCGAATTCATCTTATCAAGTTAAGAGAGAGCCTCTAGGGCTTCCGATTTCAAATAATCACAAAACGGTGCCGATGCGCATGATATACAACCACTGCATAGGCAGATTAACGAGAACTTCAAGTCTCCTACACATATATAACACATGAATCACTATGCCTGATTCCGTATTCCAACGTACGAATACATAACGCACATCAAGCGTCCATTCATACCACAAAAGCCATTCGAAATTTCCTTATGCCATTTACAACTCAATCATCAATGTCAATCTAACAAGAGGATACCACCACACCACTAAATATTATCAGTTTATATTACCTGGCCCTTTTTGGACCATATTCCCCGCCAAATTACGAGAATAGTAGTACCATTTTCTTAAATCATCAGAAAGATCGATTCTTAATTCACCTGCAGCTGTCCGCGTTGCTCAATAATTTTATTGACTTCCCATATATTATGAACTGATCTCAAAACCTAGAATATACCATTATCAACTTTCCGTAACACATCGTGTATACCATATCACACTAAGACAACATGGAAATTCATATCCCTTTCCTCTGCCTCAACATCGACGCACTCAACTAGTCAAGGACTTTCGTGATCCCATATAAAAGAAAACTCATTACGCATTCCACGCTTCACATACTGACAGGAATATACTCATCTTCAAACCATGATAAAACACATCACAAACTATTTCTTCCCATTCGCTGCATAAGTTTAACTGTCAGGACTGAGTCCTTATACCCATATCAAGTTACACAACTGCCAGCACTCAAGAGCTTTACTGCAATGTCTACAAGACTCATTACTTCAACCACATACCAGGAATCAATCGTATTTCTTTTTATACCATTCTGGTTTATTAACAAGTTGTTCCATTTACCCAGTTTCCTTTCTGATTAATCTCTAATTTCATATCAGTCTTTACTGTAGTACAACAATGCCTCAACCCCTTTTACCACAGAAGACTCGTACGCAAGACCACACGGTCTAAGACCCATAGGCCAATGAATACTCTCTCAATGTTTCCCAAAAGTACCACATTCTACCACACATTATTTTGATGAACTTCCCGCGATTTTTAAATTGTTATCATTACTTCCCAATACGGATGCCTAGAATCCCATCATTCACGTGATATAACACAAGCCTTGATCTTTTCTAACGAAACCGCCATCTTTAGCCACATACACAAATCTTAAGGCACCTGACTGTTACAAGCAAAATCTTGAACACTGCAAAACCATTCTCGGGCATCATTCACCCTTATTCAGCTGTAATTCAACTGTCCTATTGAGTAGAACCACTAGTGTTTTGTTAGAACTCTGACATCGCAGAACATGATTACTTACAGATATAATCAGCTATCTTTCTTTTCTATACGGTGAATATTCTTTACCAACAACAGTTCAAAACACCCTAGTACTTCATCAGATCTATGAAGCACCATAACCTTTACCAGAATTTCCCAACATACTTAGAGACAGAATCAACATAGCACACAATAGTGCAATTAGTTAATCAATAGCAACCTCCCCAACTTAGCTCGAAGCCATTAATCAAAGCACTTTCAACCACTCATATCATTATTACTCAAGTGATGCCGAAATGTTACAATGAGATTAAACTCAAGTCATTTACAAGCCTTGACTGAGACTCGAATCATCAGAGACCTTAGCTCTTCTGCAATTCTTGCAGATATACACGTACCACCAATAAGCCCACTCTCTTTAGGTGACAGAAATCTTTCTAAGTCACAAATTTTTCAGAAATTTCGGTAGAGTTTCCTTTGTAATTTGGCCTATCCACCTGCCAGAGAATCACCAAACCATTCTAACAATACATCCATAACTAAACAAGACATTGCAGTGTATATCAACAACATTAGTCTCAACATTATACAAGTTATATTATCAAAATTGATAGATGGACATGCGTTGCACCTGCTCGAATCATAACATATGTCAAATACCTTTCACCGCAATACTCATAGCACAACCAATTCAATTTTGTTGAGTCTAAACTCATACTATCACACATAGTGCACTTTACATTTCCGCTAAGAGGCAATGAACATATTTCTCACGCCCATAACTAGGGCTACATATCAAATCACAACAAGAACTGAATACCTTACAGCTCTCCCATTATCAAACTGCCATTTGCACAATAAAGATCAATATCGATCGTATGAACTTCATAATACCGGCTTGCGAATTCAGTACCGTGGGTGCGCAAGCCATAGACAAGGATCTGGCCTCAAGTCCTCCCGACTGGCCCAACATGAACTCACGGAGATTATATCTCGTCCCTCGATCGGGGAATTGCAAGCCATAAGTCAATTATATTACTGAGCGCTCGATGCGTACACAAACGTGCGGAAGGAATTTCAAAATTATATCTCAAGCTGAATCAAGTGCGCATGATAAGAATTCCAAGAAATGTGAAGTGTTTCCTAAAGGTTCGCAGCCTCCGGAGGATAAGTATAGGCGTCCCCGTACTGATCCACAAGACTCTACTAACCGGCTCAAGACTCATGAGGCCTAGTAAACCTAGGCTCGGATACCAACTTGTCACGACCCCAAATCCGGTCGTGATGGCGCCCAGCACACTGCTAGGCCAGCCCGACCAATCAACAACAATCATCGAGCTATGAGCTCGCCTTATCCCATTTAAGCATAACAATTGTAAAATAACAGTGATGGATATATCGAAACAGGGGAACCAAGTCCAAACGCATACCAACTCCCATAGACCGAAGGGTCAAGAGTCATGAGCCTCTACAGAGTATACAAAGTGTAAATAGCGAATATAACTATACACAAGTGTGGGATGGTCAGAACAAAAATATAGACAAACTGGAGAATCAGGTCCTGCGAACGCTGGCAGCTACCTCGACCGTCCAAAAGCACTCCCGAGCCGCAATTGAATCAGCTCCACTATGATGTACCTGGATCTGCACACAAGGTGCAGGGAGTCGAGTGTGAGTACTTCCAACTCAGCAGTAATAAAAGTAAATAATGCTGAAGGGAAGAAAACCACGATAGGCACTATCTCATGCTACACAATACAGAACTATCTTTTTATCCCTTTCCAGCATATGTGAGTAGATTATTTAGAAATCTCAATTTTTAGCTACTTTCTTTCATGATAATATACCAATACCTGGATACATCTCAAGCAGTGCAAGTCCGCACTCAAATCAGCCCCTCGGGCTTAGCACTCCTTATCAATTTACACAAGGAGATCTGGTCAATAAGGCAACTAATGCATGTGTGCCAGTAATGTATGAGTGCTGAATGTTATGCCACGTAGTACACGTAAACCAATGTATGTATGCCATGCAATGCATATGACTGCTATGGCGCGTAGCCCGATCCAATTTGGGTACCCGTGCTCACGTGGGGGTTCAGACTCCGGAGGGGCTCCTACAGCCCAAGCACAATATTAATATCACACCTGCTGCGGCGCGCAGCCCGATCCGTACACCACTGCGGCGTGCAGTCCGATCCATGCACGTGTATGCATATGCTCACATAAATTGTCATGCCCTAACATATGGCCCTCGGCCCCAATCAGTCTAACAAATAATCAAGAAAACCCCTTGGGCAACAACAATATCAAGAAAATGTCATTAAGACCTTGTTCAAGTTTTTCATAACCTTATAAGAATGTTGAATAGCAAAATACCATTTAAAACCTTAAATTTAGATAAAAATATGCACAGTGTTATCAAGACAATGATACCAATCCCTGAAGGATTCAAATAATCGGCACGAAGCCCAAACATGATAATTAGTCCAATTCATTTCAACAATTAGGTGTTATTATTTATTACGTGGGACGGACCAAGTCACAATCCTCAATGGTGCTCTACCCCATGCCCGTTATCTGGCGTGAAAGTCACCTCGACACAGCATTAAGATGTGCAAGTCCGGGGTTTACTAACCCTCGGGACATCATTTACAAGTATTACCCACCTCGAACCGATGAAAGCTCATGGCCGCGACGCCTTAACTCCTTGAACCGGCATCCACGCACGTCAAAACTAGCACAAATCAGCACAAATATATCAAAATAGGCTAATGGAACATCACCCAATCGAAAGAACTCGAAAAATATCGAAATCACGAAATTGGCAAAACCCGAGCCCCGAGCCCACATCTCGAAAAATTTCGAAACTCATATTTCCAGAATCCTCGTCTCGCCACGAGTCCATACATATAAAACTTACCAAAATCGGAGTTCGATTGGTCTTTCAAAACCCAAAATTTCGTTTTCAATATCTAGGCCACAATCCTTCACAATTTCTACCCAAATTCATGAAGATTGATGTTAATTCTACCATAAAATGATGTTTTTGAGTCAAGAAACTTACCTCCGATGAATACCCGATGAAATCTCAGTGTTTTCCCGTGAGTTCTTCTCTCTAGGGCTCAAAATTGTGTTTTTGGGGTATAAACCCGCGACTACACTGTCTCTGCAATTAAACTCACTGCCTGAACATTTAACTCTACGCGTTTGCGATGTCCCTCACGCGAACGCGATGGCCTGCTCGATTACTTCATCGCGAACGCGACGCCCTGTCATGCATCCGCGAAGATCATTTCCCCCAGCCGCTAGATTTCTTCTACGCGAACGCGTCTCCCTTTCACGCGATCGCGATGGTCTCCATCTTTCTTCTACGCGAACACGTAGGTCCCCACGCGAACGGGAGGCTTCGCCTATTTCACCTTCACGAACACGGCCTTCTCCCACACGAACGTGATGCATTGCCCTGCCTGGCCTTCGTGAACGCGGGCCTTGCCCTCCCGAACGCGAAGGCTAAAATCCTGCCCAGAGATCTGCAATTTACAACAGACTTTTCTTTGCTTCAAAATGCTGGATGATGGTCCGGATTCACCCCGAGGCCCCCGGGACCCCAACGAAAACCACCAACATACTCTAAAACACGATATGAACTTGTTCCAATCATAAAAACACCATCCTAAACATCAAAATCACCAATTACACATGGATTCAAGCCTAAATTTCTTCAAAATTTCCGAATTGCTCATTCAATCAAAAAAACCCGACCAAACGACGTCCGAATGACCTAAAAATTTGCAGGCATATCCAAAATCACCTAACAGAGCTACTGCAACTGTCGAAATTCCATTCCGACTCCCGGGTCAAAATCTCACCTACCGTTCGGATTTCACCAAAATTCAACTTTAGCCAATTCAAGCCTAAAACTACACCGGGCCTCCAAATTCAATTCCGATTGCTCTCCTAAGTCATAAATGATCCCCCGAAACTAGTCAAATCATCAGAATCTCATTCCGAGCACTCTAACTCGATAGTCAACTCTAGGTTGACTTTCCATATTCAAACTGCCTTCAAACATGCTATTTGCTTCATTTTCGATTCAATTCACTCCTAACTCACCCGATAGGTTATAAAAGTGATATATAAAAGCATAAGATATACAAATGCAAGGTAACGGGGTGGAAATTCCCATAACAACGGGCCGGTTCGTTACACCTTCAAGACTCAACTTGAGGTGGTAAGAATTAAACCCTTTTTGAAATCTTAGATCACTTCTAGGTATTTAAGAAAGGTGATAATTATAGGATTATTGTTGTTCTTGTTATGCTAAAGGGTCGGGTTTCACAATCTATTTCTTGTTTTTAATTTCAACCAAAAGCGATTAGTTCTTTGTTAGCTAAGTGTTGTTGTTAGGATTCAACTTCAAGAATAGACTTCTTAAATTCAAGAAACTCTTTCTTGAATTCAATCTATCTTTAATTTTTGTCTTTTATTCGTTTCTTTATTTTCTTTTAGATTCCGCACATTTCTTGTTTTTCTTTAGTAATTCTTGAATCCCTATCGTGTTGCTATAAGCTCAATTCTTCTTTTTAACTTATACCGAAACCATCTAAGGCTTTATGATTGTCAATTTATATGCTGCATGAAAAATACTCCAAACTATTAAATGCGTTCATAACATAACCAACTCTGGATCATTGATGAAATAATTCATTTTTTCCCATCTTAGCTTCTTTAAACCTAAGCTATTACCTTTCCTGGTCTTTCCGCCCCCTTGTTGCGTGCATACTTAGTTTATCTTAGTTCCCACGCATGCTGCAATTTTTGTGCAACTCGTATGATCTCGAATATTACTTTTGATTTTTTCTTCTTCTTGATTGTTAGCCACGGTAGGTGATAGTTTCTCTCAGAGTGCACATGATTTAGTAGTGAGACTGTTTTTACATGACCATTTCTTCTTCAAGTTACTATGTTTAGGTTGAAGCCTTCTTCCTTGTTTCCTCAGCTTGTCTTTCATTGGAACTTAGGGAGGACCCTCTCACTTTTGTAAAACTGCGAGACTATTACATCATATACTCGATGATTTTTTTTGATGTCCTTCATCGCCTATACTTATTTGTAGTTACTTACCTCCACACCCTTGTGCTTGTAGGGTTGCTTCTGAACTAATATTTTGATTGTCTTCTCAGTGGCACTCTCTTTTATTTCTGTAGTGCTTATATGGTATGTTTAACTACCCTAACTCCTATTCAAGGGTCATGATGTCAGACCTGCGAGATTGAATTCCACATGTTGGGGTTCCCTATGTTTATCTTGCACGATCTGTTGATTTGATTGTATCCTCTTGTCTATCCATAGCTAGGGTCTTCCTGAATCAACTACTAATTACTTGTTGGACCATTCCCGTATCAATATTCCGTGTAATCTTTCTGGGGTTATTTCCTTTTCTTAACTTAACTCTCGCACTGGCTCCTTATTAATCAATAACATCTCGCGCAGGAAACCTTACTTTCTCTTCTTGACGCCGTGTTTGCATAATGATCTAGTATCACAGCATATCTGTTAGGCTTTGAATAAGTGCAATCTCATCCATTTTTTATTTTATCGCATTCTTCCTCTACCATTCCATAATTACTAGAACCACTTAATCCTGCCTTAATGCCACATCAATCCATATTCCCCCCCTTAGGGAAGTAATAATATTTAGCTCTACGACAATCTACCTATAGATATTTTACCTCTTCATCATTGGAGTCTTCCCATATTATTGATGACCCTTACTCGCCTTGCGGTAATCCTTCTGTACCAAGGATACCAAAATTCCTTAATCTAGAGGGTGGCATTCAGTGTAACTGGCACACAGAGTCCCTTAAGCTTAACTTTGCTCACATTGCTTACTTTAGGGAAGCGGCTTCCTGAATGACCATTCTCTGACTTTCTGATGAATCTTCTTCTGCTTCCATTCTATTACCACCGGAATGAAATTTGAAACTCTCATGATGCCGAGTATTTCCCAATCACTCAGCCCCTAATTCGCATTTAGTTTATCTTGTTCACCAGCACATACTAATTTTTATTATTCTGGGGTCTAACTTTTCCTTCCGGTAGTTGCATTGGGGTCACGAACTTATTTCTCGAAGTGAGGATATGACCTTATGGCCTATACTCTTTTATTGTCTCAAGGCGTGTCACCTCCCTTTTTTTCCTTCACTTGACAATAGACTCTGTAATACTGTCATCTTTTAACATACCATTGTCATCCATGTATTACATCTTACTCTTAATGATTCATTAGCTCTCTTCTTATTTCTTGCTAATATTTGTGTCTCTTCTTATTTCTTGCTAATATTTGTGTCTATCACGTTGTCATCCATGTAAGACATTATTTTGTTTTTAGCTCCCTTTTGCTCCATCCACTGGCTCTTCAGGTTGCCTAGCATTATCTCTCTACTACGGACGAGAGTCATACTAAGATAATATTTATCCTTTCCAGGTTTCTAGCGCCTTCTTTGTAGCACTCATATCTACCTGTACTATTTTAGAGTGCACCATCTAGGTGTCTCACAAGGAGATCTATTACCGCATTTGTACTATCCTTCAAAATTATCAACTAAAAATACCAATCCATTCCCTATTTTGGGTTACTCTAACCCTTGCCGGATAACCCGTCCTTCTCTTATACTATATCTATTAGCTCCCACAGGGCATAACTGAGATTGGTGTGGCCAGTTGTACATACATTTGTCTCTGTTGAAGGTAACTCAAAATGCTTATTAACTGGATACCTCGTACCATTTTTTACCTAGGTTCTTATACTTGCTGAAACTTGTATCTTCATTCCAATTCTGTTATTTCCATTTTATCGTAAGAGTGGATGAAGTATTCTTGCCTTAAAACTCCTTTCCAATTCTGTTGTTTCCTTTTTACCGTAATAGTGGATAAGTATTCATGCCATAAAACTCCTTATCAAGAACCTTACACCTTTTAGTACACACATGGTTTGCTGAAGATCTCACATTTACTCATCATAAGCATGGTGCAAAATCAACTTCCTCTGACCCAACACTTCCACAACTATATCTCTTAGCAATCATATTTCTGAATGTAGGCATCATTGTATCACGAATAAGATAGAGTTTAGGAAATTGGGTTCTTACAACTAAGCGTTACCACACGATCTAGAATAAGAAGCAAGAGTGACGGTCCTAAATGCCCTATAGTGGAGCTTATAAGTGTGGTGTACGATACCCATAAATAAGACTCTACTAGACACGACTTGAAGATTCCCTGTGACAAAACTGCTCTAATACCATTTTTGTCACACCCCTACCCGATGAGCCTAGAGGCACTCGGTACCTTACTCAATTGTGTACCAACATAACGTATCTTTTCATATCATACTATCATAGGTAAATGAGATGTAAAGGCTATCTTAGGATAACAAGAATAAAATATGTAATACCAACTTGTACATAAGACATTTAGGTCTATAAGACCAAATGACCACTCGTATACTGAACATAGGCCGACAAGGCCATACAATACTTTACGTATATGACATATGTCTACAAGCCTCTTATGAGTAGATAAATACCAGCTCGAGACAGGGTCCTGCCTTACTAAACAATACACATCCAAATCATACTGACCATTAAGCAACTCCAGAGTAAATGGAGCGCACCAATATCTTCTATTGAGCCGATAGCCTACCTGAAGGACTGTCGACCTGTCTTTTGGGACCCGCGGGCATGAAATGCAGCGTACCCAGGAAAAAAGGGACATCAGAACAAATAATATACCAAATATGTAAGACACATAAATAAGTAAAAAAAGACATGAAAAAATAAAGATTAAATGACTCAATCTGTAAGTCTGGATAACTATGTAAATCATGAAATATTTATAGTGTCATGCATATGCATATAAATGTCATGTCGTGCATAGGTACATAAGTTCATATCATTATCAAACCTCTGAGGGCATCCCATCATATCGTCTCAGCTACTGTGAGCAAAATCATCAACGTCTACCAGTTGATTAGGTGGTGGTGCATATATAATGCTGTAACCTTTTCCCATACTGATCATGAGTTAATGTACTTGTATAAATGAATGCGATGCATGAGAAGTACGTCAATAAAATCTCTCGAAACGTCACAAGACCATTATACCTCTGATTAATATCTTGAAACAAACTTTTATCGACTTACATATTTTCTGAAACCCATGACGAGATGATAGAATAATAAGACAAATGAAGAATAAAGAACATAGGTACTTCTGGTTCTTCTGTGAATAGAGTCAATTGTGAAAGTTGTGTATTTACTCGTTTCGTTTATCTCATATAGATCATGCTAAAATAAAGAAGGGATAGCCTTAACATACCTGGAGTAGAAAACAATTCATATGATATTCTTGGAAAAGGTTGTACCATACTCCTTTAAAATCGCAAAATCTCACATTGCTAAGGTGCTAAGAAAACTCATGTGGAATTTTTTGGTTTCAAGAAATCTTGTTTAGATGTAGTTGGATTGAGGTTACTTCCTTGTTGAATGTTTGTAATATTGAGAAAATTATAAGATTACCTTGATTATGTTAAGGCCTAATGTAGACCACAATGCCAAACTTCTAATGTCTTTAAGTAAGTGTCATTTGTATGACAGTTTAGGTGGCCACCTTTCAATTTATATCGTGAGTCACTTAATTTGAATGGGGGGCTGCCACCCATGCCCTTTCATCCTTATTTAATACATTCATAAATAATTAAGTAATATCCCATTACCCGACAATTAATCAATTACCAACATAATTAACTCAACTTATTTAAAAGACTACTCAGTTTTAATATACCTTGTACACCTTTCTACATGGTCATGGTATTACCTTGTATGGAACCAGTTCATAACTACCAAGTATTATAGCTCTGACCGAATTTTATCCCAAATTATCAAGCTTCGACGAAACTTATTTTCTTTGATTTCCTTACCGCACCTTCACAAATTTACTTATCCCTTATTTGAAATAGCATAATACTTGTAACCTCAAAATAATCTCATTCCCGAGCTTGCTTCGATTAACTTATGACGAAACCTTAACGTCTAGAAATGCGGGATATAACACTCATTCCCGAGCTTTCATCAATTCACCTATGGCATAGTTTCACATACAAAAACATGGGGTGTAATAAGTATCGAGGCCTGCAAAATGTTAATAGAAAGAAGACATGAGAAATATCGAGAACTAAGTCAAAGTTCGGAAGAACGAAATGATGACTTACTCGACTCAATTCCTGATGCGCCTAATTGAATAGGCACATCACATCCATCTCATTCATTTTCGCTTGATCTTCTTTGGTCACCGGGCATCAGAGGTAGCTCGCTAATCCCGTAGGAGTAGAAAGAACCCGGGAATCCTCCGGGACAATAATGATAATCGACCTCTTACGGCTGTTATACCCACTCGAGAAGGGAACTGGTTGATTAAAGTTGGGATCGAGTTTATCCCACCGACTTCTAAAGACGGATCCTTTCTCGGTACTTCCAGGTCGCCCATCCAGGAAATGTCTTCCAAGTTGGATGAGTCCACGCCATCAAAAAATAAACGAAGGGGATCTTCCACACTATGAGCCCTTAGATTTCTCCTTCCTCGCTTGGGACTTCTCGAGCATAGACTCAGTGTAAGAAAGAGTTCCCGAGATCTCACTACACCGGGCACTTTCTTTGGTGCAGATCCAACATCCTGGGAAGTTTCATCCCGGGATCCGCGTTGGGTTTTCAAGTTGAAGGGGGGTCGACCTCGCAAGTCTCCCCCTCGGATGCATCGCAGTCCCTAAGATAGGTCATCCGTAGGTTACAAATATAGATTCATCATCCATCTCGTCCTTAAGTCGGAGGCGGACTTTGGAGATAGGCACCTATTACTTGGAGCCTCTCTTGGGCCTGCGGTGCACCCGCTTCTTTGGTTTCTGCATCTTGGAGGTCTGGGAGCCCGATAGTTTTATTTTCCTCTTCTTTTTTCCCTCAGTACCAACAACTGAGGGATCGATGGGCGAGGGAACATCTTCGTTCCCTTCCAAAGGCCTAAGCTTGATGGTTTTTGGAAAACCTACAATAATAAAGAAGGAAGAGGAGTTAGTATAATAGATGCTGAAGACATAGTGTTTGGTACACCCGGGCAACGACTGCCAGCCACAAATATGATTGAGAAAATCGAAATAAAAGAAGAAGAAATTTTGATGTTATAAGAAGGAGTTGCACTTACGAGATACATTCCATTTCTCAAGGAATAGCATCAATTCTGGGCGGATCAAATCCTCAGTCTTCACTTTGACGAAGCATCCCCGCCAGCCCAGGTTTTAGTCTTCATCGATACTAGAAAAGGGGGTCTTGCTGGTTTGGCGTGTAAGCTTCATCAGTCCCTCTCATAACAGTCATGGACTATATAATTGAAGCAGGTAGTTGATGGTGAACCGCCAACATCCGGTCTTGTTCATGAAGTAATAGAGAAGGGTCCCGATCCCGCACAATGATGGATGGATTTTATCGAGGCACACCTCAAACCTCTTGAAAACATCCGGTGTGATCGGGTGCTTTATGACCAATGTGAAGGGATAAATGTAAATAGTACCCATCTATATAGGTAGTAACGGTGTCCTCGGGCTCGGTACTACTATATCCCTTCCTTTCCAATGGCAGTCCTTATGGACTATGGGAATAATATCCTTCGTCACAGAACATATATATCTCGATACTCCCTCGCCGCGGTCTTGTTTGTAAGAAAGCTTCTCGAGCTTGAAGTTGTTTGCAATTGAGCATTCGTCGGGGATGAACGCCAACAAGGGAGGCTCAGCAACCCGTTCGTTAGCATACACAATGCGGGAAGCCATTTCCCACCTCAGGGTCAACCACTTCAGTACCAACAATCAGTTGAGAAGATCAAGATGCAACTTGTTTAAGAACGATTTTCGATGTTTTTGCCTTTTTCATCTAGGGGAGTGTTTGAAAATCAGAGAAATAAACACGAAGTTTTGGAAAAAATGGGTTTTGGAAATGAAGAACAAGGTGTGACGATTTGAACAAATTTTGGGTAGAAATCGGGATATTTCTATAAAGACTGAAGAATGGGGATTAATATATGAAGATTTCAAGAAGGTTTGATTATGGTTGGATGGCTCGAAAATAGCGGTTTGATCGAAAAGTAGAAAAATGACAAAGAAAGGAGGCTTTTGCAGGGAAACAACCGACGCTTCCCATTCAGATATAACCTGATTATGAGCGACACGTGTCCAAAGTCCGAATAGTGCGATAGATGGGACGTCTAGGCTTCCTGTCGTGACGTACGAAGGAAGGAACCAGAGTCATTTGTCGTTTCCCATCATTTCGGCAAGCCTACTCACTAAAAAATGAGGGGCAATCTGTATACGGGTAAAATCTAGCCTGCTGCATAACTCGACTTCCCGTTAAGTTGAATGGAGCAGGAATGTGAATGTAATGTATCGGAGTCAGAGCGAAGAACCCCTCATATTGGGGCCCAAGCAAAACACCTACCCTCGAGGACATCGAGGCCATATCCTCGAGGTCCGATTTGAGGATTAAGACTTTGGAGAGCATTACCAAGTAGCTGCACATGACTAACCATGAGCCGTGATGTCAATGCCTAACCGGATATCACAGCATAAATCTCGGCTCCTATTAGTAGAAAATCAGTGATCGGCGAAACAATAGATTTTTACCTTTTTTAGAATTGTACTTAGGGTAAAATTCCCCTACTATTTAAAGGGGAAAGCTTATTATTCATGAGACACATTATAACACGCATATCAAGGCAACATACTCTTATTCTCTATGTTATTCAAAATTCTTACTTTTGTTCATTAGTTCTTCATTAGTGTGAGCCCGGGATCGAAGGCAGGCATTTCATTCAGCCGTTACTGAGTCCGCCATCACTCTCCTTATCGGTTTGACAATTTATTATGTCTTTTATCTATTTAATCTAACGTCATTTATCATGTGTATTGAATTGGTTCGCAATTTTAAAATCACATTTAATTGTTGCTCCTTTTTTAGGGTAAACAATTATGAATGTAAAAAGTCAAAAAGAATATAAATTACAAATTAATAACTTATAATTGAAAGTCCTCATCAAAAAACAAGTACTCACATAACAATATTGTTATTAAGTAGAAGGGAAGTCTATAAGTAAAGTAAAGTTATCTTTGTATAACTTATAGGTCATATATTCGAATAGTAAAATAGTTATTAATACTTACGTTAAGATTAGATTATTTACGTAATACCTCTTAATCTCCAATCCTTTTTTCTGAACCGATAAGAATAGAAGATATACACCAACCGATTGTTATACTGTTGTTTAGTAATGTTTGCATTCTTATATTTGGCACAAATATGTGTGCCAATAAATTTGATCCTCAAACCATATACTATACCTTTTGTTCACTCTTATGATCTCCATCACTACTACGTTCTCTGCCCTATACACGGTGTTACTTCTAAACCTCCACGTAGCAATTTCCGCCTTTTAAGGTTTTTCTCTTCTTTCGAGTGTTATTTTGACTTTTTCAAACCAGACAAGTTCCATATATATCTACAAGAAAAAACAGATATTTATGATGAATTTGTAATTTGCAATATCTGTCTCAATTAGAGAACACAAATTTGTGATGGACTAAACACATACGAGTCCGTCACAATTTGTGACGGACAAAATCTGTTTTTAGTTATCCAACTTTGCACCATAATTTGTGATAGAATTGTAATAGATTATCATTTTTGTCGTTAATTTGTAATTGAATTGTGACAGATCGTCATGTTCTTCACAAAATTTGTTTTAACTAAAGATTTCCGTCAGAAATTTGTCTCAGTTTTGTGACAAACTTGCCCGTTAGAAATGTTTTATCATATTTTTGTGTTTATCAAGTAGTGTCGTGCTTTATATTATTGATAAATGGAAAAGATTATGTGATTTTAACTCAAGAGGAGTTAGGATTTAGGGATTTAAAGGCTTTTAGTATGACTTTGTTAGCTAAACAAGCTTGGCGTATATAGTCGTACACGAATTCGTTGTTAACAAGAGTACTTAAAAGCAAATACTGATAGCATCCTATGAAGCTCAATCTATTTAAGGATAAGTATGAAGCTTTGGAATCGCAAAGAGAGCGTTTAACAAGATCTCAAGTTAAAAAGTTGCAAAATAAGGTCATTTGACCAATTTCGCACCTAAATATGCTCAAAACTTGCAGCCCATGAAGTGTTACATAAAAACCACGTTTTAGTAGCACAAAAAGGACTTACTTTATGTCCAATAATGGTATAATAGGCGTGCTAGGCGTTGAGTGCAAGATGGTGCCAAGTTGCTTGCAAATTACAAATTCAAGATTTTCAAGATGCTATCCAAGATTTGTTTGGGACTTATTTCCATATATTATGGGACTATATTTATTGCTTTCCTAGTTAGTTAAGGTTAATATTTTCCTTTTCTAAGATTGGTAGAATTACTTTTCAAGATTGACTTGGTTTTGGTTTCAAGAGTTTTTACCTTTTCCTATTTTAGTTGGACTTGTTATCCAAAGTAGTTTAGGACTTTATTTCCTAATATTTAAGGATAATTTTGTGGATCACCCTCTATATAAAAGGGCATCTTCTTTGTTTTTAGGGAGATTATTCAGATTATTATTAATAAAACTTGTGAGATTTTCTTGCACTCTTATGTGTCTACTCTTGGATTTATTCTTCAACGTTCAAGACTCAACTTAAGGTGGTAAGAATTAAACCCTTTTCGAAATATTAGATCACTTCTAGGTATTCAAGAAAGGTGATAAGTTTAGGCTTATTGTTGTCCTTGTTATTCTAAATGGTCGGGTTTCACAATCTATTTATTGTTTTTAATTTCTACCAAAAGCGATTAGTTCTTTGTTAGCTAATTGTTGTTGTTAGGATTCAACTTCAAGAATAGATTTCTTCAATTCAAGAAACTCTTTCCTGAATTCAATCTATCTAATTTTTATCTTTTATTTGTTTCTTTATTTTCTTTTAGCTTCTGCATGTTTCTTGTTTTTTCTTTAGTAATTCTTAAATCCTTATCGTGTTGCTATCAAGTGGTATCAGAGCTTAGGCTAATCAAGATTTCAATCTTGATAATCTTGGGAGGTTCTTGATTAAAAAATTTAAAAAAAGAAAAAAAAAAGAAGAAAAACACACAAAAAACAAAAAAACAAAAAAAACAAAAATGAAATTTAGCCCCCAAAAAAGTATTCTTGTTCATTATTACTTTTATAATTCATGTATTATTTGGTTTCCAAATCAAGAAAGAAAACAAGAAGAGGAGATCATAGTTCTTGAATATTAAGGAAACATCTTTCCTTATTCTTGTGAGTTTGGGGTTTCTTACATTTTTTCCTTTTTTTTTCATCAACCAACTCCTATTATTTCTAGGTTTCGTTTGCCATTTTCCTTTTTCTTTTTCTAACTCCTTATTCTTATCTCTACGGGTTGTGACTTGTTAGATTGATTAATAAATATAAAGATTAAAAACAAAGAGTTTCTTTGAGTGGAAAAAGGTAAGAGAGGTGAAAACATTAGAAGAAAAAGCCAAAAATTCAATTCACTTATTTCTTTTAATCTGTGTTCAAGATGTTTCAAAGAGGTAGTTATGAAGAAAGGAGGCGAGCTATGACATAACAATTTGAAAGGTCAAACTTACAACATGCTGAAGCTAAGGAAGACAATGGTAAAGTTATTTTTCAAACAAGAGCTAAAGTTATGTCTCATATTTGTGCCCTTAGAATTGACAAAGAGTTTGGCTATAACTCAATTAGCACTTATATGGTTGTGAAATTGAACTTGCATTATGTTGAGAATATTGAACCCTACATGTTTGGAGGAGTAAAGGTAGATGAGAGAGTCTTATTGGTATTCTCAATTGGAAGGTATGACCATGCGGTATGGTGTGGTGTGATTCCCATAAATAATTATCATGTCTTGTTGGGAAAACCATGATATGTCTATAGAAGAGCTTCATATAACGTGGAAAAAAATAGATACTCTTTTGAGGTTAACGGGAAGAAACTCATTCTTGGACCTTTGAATCTCTCACAAATTCATGAAGATGAAAAAAGTGTTAAAGCAAATATGGAAAAATATGAGAGAGAAAAGAATGAGAGGAGTAAGGGTGTGCATATTGACATCCCAAGAGAGGAAAAAGGAGAGGATATGTTGAGTAAAGAGAGTGTGATGTCAGGAAAGGAAAAAAGTGAGCAGGAGAGGAAATAAAAGAGAGAAGGCCATGAGATACACAAAGGCTTTGAGGTAGAGAGAGAGAGAAAGATGTTTGAGAGAAGAAAAAGAAGAAAACTTTAGTGAGAGAAAAGAGGCTAAGGGTGTTGAAGGCGTTAATCATTAACTCTTTAAAGAGCCAAAGAGAGTGTAAGTAAGAAATATGTTATTTACTTCTTAACCCATTAACTCTTTCTTGTTTTAGTTCTTTTGTTTTTGTGCAGCCACATGTTGAAAGATCTTCTAAAAGGATAGGTGAGGCGAAAGCGATGGTGGCAAAGGATCCTAGTGGATTCCAACATGAATTTGGCGAAATTAATTATTGTTCGATGGTGGAAGATAAAAGATTGATTTATGACACAGAGTTCCTTAAAGCCATTGCTAATGATAGCAACACAAAAGGGATTCAAGAATTACTAAAGCAAAAATAAGAAACGTGCGGAAGCTAAAAGAAAATAAAGAAACGAATAAAAGACAAAAATTAAATATAGATTGAATTCAAGAAAGAATTTCTTGAATTCAAGAAGTCTATTCTTGAAGTTAAATCCTAATAACAACAATTAGCTAACAAAGAACTAATAGCCTTTGGTAGAAATTAAAAACAAGAAATAGATTGTGAAACCCGACCCTTTAGCATAACAAGAACAACAATAAGCCTAAACGTATCACCTTTCTTGAATACCTAAAAGTGATCTAAGATTTCGAAAAGGGTTTAATTATTACAACCTTATGTTGAGTCTTGAAGGTTGAAGAATAAATCCCAGAGTAGCCACACAAGAGTGCAAGAAAAATCTCACAAGTTTTATTGATAATAATCTGAATGATCTATCTAGAAACAAAGAAGATACCCCTTTATATAGACGGTGATCACGAAATTATCCTTAAATATTAGAAAATAATGTCCTAAACTACTTTGGAAACCAAGTCCAACTACAATAGGAAAATGTAAAACTCTAGGAAACCAAAACCAAGTCAATCTTGGAAAGTAGTTCTACCAATCTTAGGAAAACGAAAATATGAACCTTAACTAACTAGGAAAGAAATAAATATAGTCCCATGATATATGGAAATAAGTCCCTAACCAATCTTGGATAGAATCTTGAAAATCTTGAAAATCTTGAATTTGTAATTTGCAAGCAACTTGGCACCAACTTGCACTTAACATCTAGCACGCCTATTATATCTTTCATGGACATCAAGTAAGTCCTATTTATGCTATTAAAAGGTTGTTTTACGTAGGACTTCATGGGCTGCAAGTTTTGAGCACATTTAGGTGCAAAATTGGTCAAATGACCTTGTTTTGTAACTTTTTAACTTGAGATCTTGTTAAAGGCCCTCTTTGCGATTCCAAAGCTTCATACTTATCCTTAAATAGATTTGAGCTTCCTAGGATGCTATCATTCCCCTCTTCTTAAAGAAAATTCGTCCTCGAATTTCGACCTTGCAAGAAAACAAAGACATGCACTAAAAAATGGCATCCACTAAAAAATGGTAAGAGTAAAATAAGATAGCGACCATGTGTCCACTTAACCCAATTAAGCTTAATAGGTGTAAATACTCCTTTATAGAGCATATGCACATCATCATCCCAATAAAATTTATACCTACTTATATTTGTCCCATAAATACCTCTCTTAAGGTAGTCAAAAAATGTGCATGACAATAAAATTACAAAAGATTGATCATGTGTCCATTTAAAACAAGTATCTCTACTGCATGTATCAAATAAGACACATTTATGATTTAGACAAGTATCAATTACAAATTCCATAGATTCTTCAACATATAAGCTATTCAAAGAAGAACATAAATCCTCAAGAAGGTTAGAAGAACCCATAATTCCCAAAGTAAAAGTTTCAATACATTCAAACTCATGATTACAACTTTCCCCAATAATATTCGCAACATCAATGAATCCTAAATAATTACTCAAGCTATTACAAAAAGAGTCATGCATAGGTTTATGAAAGAGTACTTGATCACAAGCGTCATAATAATCATGCATATCCTCTTTACTAGTAGCAAACACTTGTACAAGCTCACAGTCAACACGGCTTAAAGAATAACTCTCTAACAAGTTGACATTCTTTTCCTAAAAGCTACTGAGATTCTTTGTGGAACTTCGAAATTAAAAATAAACTTAAAACATATTCTAAAGAAGTGTGTGATCAAGTATTTGCCCGTTAATTATACATAAGCTAAAAGATTATAGAACCTAGCTAAAACGTGTAAGATTTGTGGTCTTGAAAGTGAAGATATAGAACATATGCTATTTAGATGTTCAGTTTGTATGGAAACATAGTCCTATTAATTGTCCTGATATTGAAAAGATAACTGACTTTTCTGTGTGGTGGTACAACTTGTTCTTAAATGCTAAGTATGTTCCTGAATCTACTAAATTATTATATTTCAGTTAATTTTATGAGGCAAATTTAAAAAGGTAGGAATATTTGGCGCTTTAATCAGTAAATGTTAATTAGAGCCAACTGATATTATTTCTAAATCTTTTTTTGGGTATGTAAAATATAAAGAGCCATTAACTAGTTGCCTCGCTGTAGAACCTTCAACTAGAAGAGTTTCTGCCTAAACTAACAACTTTTCAAGATGATGTTTTATTAATTTGATTTCATTTGTTCATTGTGCTAACTCCAAAATTAGCCTCAATTTGAATCAATTCATTTATAACAGAAATAGCTTTATTTTTGCATTAACGAGCACAAGATCTTAATTAAGACAACCCATAGGAGTTAGATTTGATGTAATTAATTCGTCAGTAGGCTTAAGTTATGTAATAGCTAGTTGTTTCAACTTATAACTTTTTTTTTCAAATCTATTTCTGTGCTCTATTATATTCCTCCTCCATTGAACTCCCCCCGCCCCCCCCCCCTCCCCCAACCGAACAAAATTTTGCTCAAAACCTAAAAGAAGAAGACAAATACTAAAACACATTGATCAGTAGAGACAGATCCTAAAGTGTTGCGTGAGACAAATATGGTACGTGGAAGATTTAGATGGGAAACCAACTCGAAACAGGTAGGGAAAGATAACATTTAATAATATAAAAAAGAATTTCAAATCAAGAATGATAGGCTTTTTCACTATCTTCCACATACATAGAAACCATGGATAAGATTAATTATACGAATGGGACAAGGTAGTTGTTTCATGACAACGATGATCGTAAGGCTTTTGTTCCTTCATGTCTGTTCTTTAATTTCTCCTCACAAAAAGGAAAAGAAAAAAAAAAGACAAATGAATATTCATTACATGTTAGCTATATTAACTTTTCAGAACTAAGAGAAACCGGAGTCTTCCATTACATGATATTGACACTGACAGGTATACTATATTTTTTGTTTCTTAATGTATATTAACTAATTCCATTGCCTACGAATTATAATCAAAATAAAGTATGATTATTAAGTCAAGCTAAAGGAATCATTCCCCATTCCTACCAAAAATATCTTACTTATAGGATCTCATAACTAGTTCAACATATACCTAGGTTAAAAATGTCATGAATTACTACTACACATTAATTTCTTCCAAAAAAAAAAAACACCTTGATACGGCATACCACTTAATTTACTTAATAGTATTGGCAGGTCATTCTATTGAGTATTGAGAAAAGAAAATTATTTTAACACGTTCAGTTACTGCACTTGTATGTTACGCTCCCATATTAGGGTGAGTCACTATATAATCGTTGAGTAAACCCTGTATTTGTTGACTGAAAGTCTTGTATACGGCCAAATTCAGGCCTACCCGAATATACTATTTGATCGATAAAAGGGAAATGCATTGGGGTAGCCTCATAATTAATTAGATTAGAGCACGAAGATGAGGCATCAAGTCCAAGGATCGAGGTACCTTTCGAAATCAAGGCCAGCAGCGTCCAAGACCAAATATGGCAAAATTTGAGCAAAGCTCAATAACGAAAAAGGGAGATAGCGGTGACTGACCGGAGATCATGGCATAAATCTCGAAACGTATCAAATCAAGGGTAGTTATCTAGTTAATTATGGGATTTACTTCCATAGTTAGAATTGTACCTTAAAAAGGATTCCTCTATTATATAAAGGGTGTCCTAATAATCTTATACACAACACCTTGCATTTACACAGATCAAAGAAAAACAATATTCTCTCTTTAATTTGCATTCTCTTTATTATCAGTTTGTTGCATTTTAACTGTTCTTGCATGCATAACTCGCTCGAGGTTATTCAAGCTCGAGGGCTCTCTCTAAACGCTGGTTTCCTTTTAATTATTGTCAATTTGTATCACTTATATTTACGTTTATTAATTTGTATTGGGTGAAATCACATATACTTAAAATCACACTATAAGTTAATTGTTATCAGATTTTTAGCATATAATGTTTGTCTACGGATAAAAATAATTTCCTAGTATTAAACCTCATAACACATACTGCTTTTACGCTTGTTCTCATAAGTGTCTTTGATTTTAGGAATCAATATGTCGAACTCTCAAGTAGTTCCCACCCACACATATACCAGCCTAGGGCTTCATGGCGAGAACAAGCACATAGTCGCCCAGGAAAATGGATTACCTCCAATCGATCCCGATGGACCACAGGTCGTAGATCCGGTCGATGTTAGTTCTCGTGTTGAAAATCATGGAATGCTAAGTGCCGACCCAAACTAGCGTTCGCAAAGACGCTCTGACAGCCAATCAGAACGCATAGGGTTGTAAAGAAGCGGGATTAGCCTTCGAATGATATTTGAAATGTTACAAACTCGGCAAGTTACGATAGCGTAACTCCAGAGTCAGAATCGAGCACAAAGAAGAATCGAACTCGATTGTAATGACCCGCCTGGTCATTTTGCATTTTTGAACCTTTTACCCTTAAATAAAACTTCCCGTATTTGCTTTAGCTAATTTATGACTTGCTGGGACAGTTGGCTCAGGATTTGGAAGTTTCGGGTGAAATATGCTCATTTGATTCCTTAGGATTTTCTTAGAAGATTAAGTTTGACTTTGGTCAACATTTTGAGCAAACAGACCCGGATTGATAATTTGATGGTCTCGAATGGTCCGTAGCAAAAATATGGGGCCTGGTCGTATGCCTGGAATCGAATTCAGAGGTACCTAGCTAGAGTAGTGAATTTTTATTAGAAATTGTTAATTTGAAGTTTTAAGGATTTAAAAAAACTAAGTAATCATTGATTTCCTTGGTATCAGACTAGTATTTTTGTTCTGAAGCCTGGTACAGGTCCAAAATATGATTTAGGACTTGCCTATAAAATTTGGTATCAAAGTGAGTAGATTTAGGGCATTTTAGCCCGTTGGAGGAAAATTAAGAACTTGAAGTTCATAAATTTGATTCATTTGATTTTGGGTGAATTCTAGATTTAGCGTTGTACTGGGTGTTCCGAAGGTAAGAGTAGGTCCATCTTGTGATTTTCAACTTGTCGGTAAATTCGGACGAGGCTCGGGAGCCCCGAGCGTCAATTGGACGAGGCTCGAGTAAAGTGAAAATTTTGAAGAAGGCTAAAGAACTGCTGCTTCTGTCATAACGGTATATGCGGTTCTAGGACCGCAGATACGGGACCGCAGATGCAGATCGCAGAAGCGGCCCAAGGGGGGCCAAGCCAGGAACTGCAGATGCGGTCCCAGCCTTCCTTCCCCTTCTCCGTAGATGCGGTAGAAATCTCGAAGATGCGGGGCTGCAGGTGCGGTCCTTTTACCGCAGAAGCGGAAGACACTAAACTAGTGAGATACATTAAAGACGGGTACTAAGTCATTTTTTGAACACTTTCACTCCTCCTTTGGGGGATTTAAGAGCTTTAGAGAGAAGTTCTTCACTAAGCATCAAGAGGTAAGATTGTTCCTGATAGCATCTTAGGAAGTTCAAATCTATTTAAGGATAAGTATGAAGCTTTGGAATTGCAAAGCGGGCCTTTAACAAGATCTCAAGTTAAAAAGTTGCAAAATAAGGTCATTTGACCAATTTCGCACCTAAATGTGCTCAAAACTTGCAACCCATGAAGTCTTACATAAAACCACGTTTTAATAACATAAAAAGGACTTACTTGATGTCCAAGAAAGGTATAATAGGCATGCTAGATGTTGAGTGCAAGTTGGTGCCAAGTTGATTGCAAATTACAAATTCAAGATTTTCAAGATTTTCAAGATTTGCAAGATTCTATCCAAGATTGGTTTGAGACTTATTTCCACATATTATGGGACTATATTTATTGCTTTCCTAGTTAGTTAAGGTTAATATTTTCCTTTTCCTAAGATTGGTAGAATTACTTTCCAAGATTTACTTGGTTTTGGTTTCCTAGAGTTTTACCTTTCCTATTTTAGTTGGACTTATTGTCCAAAGTAGTTTAGAACTTCATTTCCTAATATTTAAGGAAAATTTCATGATCACACTCTATATAAAGGGGTATCTTCTTTCTTTTTATGTAGATTATTCAGATTATTATTAATAAAACTTGTGAGATTTTCTTGCACTCTTGTGTGGCTACTCTTGGATTTATTTTTCAACCTTCAAGATTCAACTTAAGGTGGTAAGAATTAAACCCTTTTCGAAATCTTAGATCACTTCTAGGTATTCAAAGAAGGTGATAAGTTTAGGCTTATTATTGTTCTTGTTATTCTAAAGGGTCAGGTTTCACAATCTATTTCTTGTTTTTTAATTTCTACCAAAGGCGATTAGTTCTTTGTAAGCTAATTGTTGTTGTTATGATTCAACTTCAAGAATAGACTTCTTAAATTCAAGAAACTCTTTCTTGAATTCAATCTATCTTTAATTTTTGTCTTTTATTCGTTTCTTTATTTTCTTTTAGCTTCCGCACGTTTCTTGTTTTTTCTTTAGTAATTCTTTAATCCCTATCATGTTGCTATCAATTCCACCCATCCTTAGTTTAATACTTGTATTTTTGGTAGATTAAACACTAGAACTTATACAAAATCAAATGGGTTAGGGCTAAACCTAGGGTTCTGCTAAAACTTGAAGTTAACCACGAAATTTATTATGGAATTAATTGAAAATCATATATTATTGGTCCATAAGTTGTATAGAACAACTTCCTTCGAACAATTTTGGAATCCGTACACGTGGGTCCGGGGTTGGATTTTTAGAAAACTTGTGATAATGGTTGGAAAATTTCTTAAATAGCTAGAATTCGATCCATGAGCCTATATTAACTAGTTCCTACTTCATTTAACTAGTTTGGGATCGTTTGGCTCCGAATTGAGGGCTTGGACTTGTTCTTATCATTTGGAATGCAGTTTGAAGCGAGGTGAGTCTCCCATCTAAACTTGTAAGAAGGAATTGTCCCCATATGTATAATAATTTAATTAATCATTATTATATTCAGGGGATACGTACGCACTTGGTGACGAGAGTTCGTATGTAACGACTATTATGTTAAGTCCGAGTAGTCTAGGACCCATAAGCATGCTCTATGTGATATTCTAGTACGCGTTGATTAATTCGGATTTGAATGAACTATTTTGAGTAAGAAGAATGAGACTAGAGAATGACCCTTATCCTGTTTGGTCTTTTAAAGGAGAGTACTTGATACTTCTGTGTATGGCTACTCCTAATATATGTACTAATTGTTATTGTTTCTTGTTAATGAGCTTATTTATTGTTTGACCGCATTGCACGGGTGATTCGCGAGCGGTGTAATAGATGCATCTATGGTTCGAGCTGTTCGACCTTCGGCAGTGCACAGTTTATTTTATGTTGGACCGGGCCGTACGTCCCACGGAGATTATATGCGCATATTTTACTTAGAAATTCTTCAAGACCAGAGTTACGTATTTGCTTATACTATTGACAAGCATACCTTTTAGTGTTTGGGAAAGAACTGTTACTCCATGATTATTATATGCATATAACTTAAGATATACATGCTTATTATATACTCTTTTACCCTAGTAAGTATCGAGTCGACCTCTCATCTCTTCTTCTTAGGGATTAGACGGGATACTTACTGGATACATATTGTTTATGTACTAACACTATGCTTCGGTACTTAATTGTACAAGGTTTGAGGCAGGTACATCTGACTACCAGTCGGGCGCGCACCACTAATCAGATTTGATATTCCTACGGTGACTTGCAACTCCATTCCGTGTTGTGCAGTAGCTTGAAGGAGTTTTCTTATGTTTTTATACTGTCTATTCTGTTCAGAAAGTAGGGTAGTGTATTAAGTTATATATTCTACTAGTTGCCCACTACTTGTGATACTAGGTCTTGGCACACACATTTGTAGTCGTTATTATTTTGGGGTTGTATGATTATAATGATTTTTATCACAATTGCTAATCTATTTCCAATTTAAAGAATTATTTCACCTATTTTGGGGTTAAAGTAATTGAAGTTAAATTTGTATTTTTCCACGTTGGCTTGCCCAGCGTTGGCGTTAGGCATCATCATGACCTATTACGAAAATGGGTCATGACATCGATACATCACACGAAATTGTTCATAGGATCCAACCTGTACAGAAGACATTGAACGATAATGGATTGGAAACTGACCCCACCATCATGAAGATAATCAAGGAGCTCACTAAACGGATTGAATCAAGAGATAAGAAAATCGAGGCTAATGATAAAAAGGTATAAACATACATCTCACAAGTTGATCAAATATCGGGGGCACCCCCGATTCTAATGGGTTTAAATTCGAAGAAGTTTATATAAAAACCCTTCCCACCAAGTATGACTCCAAAGCCCATTCCAAAGAATTCCGCATGCCAGAAATTCCCAAATACAATGGAACCACTAATCCTAATGAGCACGCCACTTCTTAGACATGAGCAATAAAAGAAAATGACTTAGAAGATGATAAAATTGAATATGTTCTATTAGAAAAGTTTGGAGAAACTTTATCAAAAAGGGCATGATATGGTACCACAACTTACCACCAAACTCTATCAATTTCTGATTCATTTAGGCACACACCAGAGTGACAAAGGTCGCGACAGGGAAGTTGAGCCTCTTTAAAGTGAGACTAAAGGACAATGAAATGCTAAGGGAATTCATATCTCAGTTCCAGATGGAATGCCTATACCTACCCCCGGTCATCGATGAATGGAATGTCCAAGACATTACTCAAGGTTTGAACGAGTGAAGTTTGGTAGCATCACGACATTTAAAGCATAATTTGATTGTATATCTAGCAGTGACCCCGGTCAATGTACATAATTAATACTAGTTAAAGATTAGGGTTGAGGATGATCAGTTGGGAGCTCATTTAGGTTCCGTTTACCCAAATAGATCTCAACGCAGGATTTAAAAAGACATCTATAGCGAACTCTGATCAAACAAATATCGGTCCCAACCATATACCACAAATCATAGAAACAACAGACCAGGATGTAATCCTGTTCAAAATGATCAAGGGAATGATTGAGGTCGAAATTCTCGAGTGCTCATGAGTAAGAGTGGCTTCGATAAACATGTTGAGCCCAAATAAGCACCACGGTTATAGGAATACAACTTCAACGTCAATGCTTTGGGTATTGAGTCAGCCATTTGTCGAATCAAGGATATTAGGTGGCCCAGACCCCCACAGATCGATCCATCTCAAAGAAACCTAAATAAAAAGTGCAAGTACCATGAAACACATGATAAAAGAACCGAAGACTGCAGGCAGTTAAGGGAGGAGGTAGCTCGTTTATTCAACAAGGGTCACCTTCGAGAGTTCTTGAGTAAATGAGCTAAAAATAAATTCAGAGACAGGGATGCAAAAATGAAAAACAACACGCCACAAGTGATTCATATAACTTTTGGTGGTGTGGATATTCCTCAAGCCCAATATTTGAATGCACCAAAGTGACAATCCCAAGGGAGAAGCATAACTGGGACTACTTAATAGTGGATACCTTATCTTTCAGCGATGAGGATGTAGAAGAGATCGAATAGCCTCACAACAATGCACTAGTAATATCTATCCTTATGAATAAAATTCAAGTAAACGTGTGTTGATTAATCCAAGTAGCTCGGCAAACATTATTCGATCAAGGATCGTAGAGTAACTGCCACACACCAAATTGAGGGACACGACCGGCGCCTGACCGGGTAGCCCCAGTCAAGCGGACCTGGGTGCCTTTCATTCTCACGCGTTACCCCTTTGATGATTTTTTCTCATTAACCAAATATCTTACTAATCATAAATGATTTCACAATAAACAAACAAAACCATACAAGTGATTCATTAACTAGTTTATAGTTTTTACAACGCCCGACATAACATAATATATCCATAAGACTGGAA
Organism: Nicotiana noctiflora; assembly: GCA_032618575.1. NCBI lineage: Eukaryota > Viridiplantae > Streptophyta > Magnoliopsida > Solanales > Solanaceae > Nicotiana > Nicotiana noctiflora. Next base: position 204,383 of record JASVEL010007662.1, read on the forward strand.
TCCCACAGTTTACATGTCTACAGAGCCTCTAGAATACAAAAGGGAATACAATACTTGCCGGTAACAAGGCTCCGACTATACCTTACAAAACCAAAATAAAGTCTAAACAAAAGTGGCATGAACCACACAGGGCCCCGAGGAAGAAATGGGCTCACCAAAATGGGCAGTGGAAGGTGAAGGATACTACTGCCGATGAGCTGAAGTGCCCGCTACTGATCCACCTACAAACATAACACGAATGTAGCGTCTCCAGCAAAAGGGACGTCAGTACACTTGAATTGTACTGGTATGTATGGACAAACTTTGTCCCAAGTAAACTCAAGCTGTTAAACAAGAATTACGATGACAAGACAGCCAATAAATTACATCAAGGATCAATTAAGCCAACTAACCATGTTTTGCACCTTTTACTCATTTCATATAAGTCTCAACACGAAGCACGTTTAGGTTCAACAAGTAGAACAACAACAAATCAACCACATAATCTCAAGTAGTCAAACAAAGGGGCAATCAGTGCCCCACGGGTTGCAAACTCTCCTGCTGTCTCCTTTCACAATTTCATATCAATGATTTTGTATCAATTTCATTTGCGATTTCGATCGCTTTCCATCCTTACTACCTCATCCGCCTTTATTACCTTGGCCACCCTTATCACCCCAACCCACACCTTATTTCTTCATGTTGCGGCGCGTAACCCGATCCCACCATACAGTTTTCAAAACATAACAATCACAAACAGCAGGTAAGGTACTACACAGAATTACAACGAGTTCAAATAAACAACTTACAAATTGGTTCATGTTCTCAATTACTTCTCAAACCAACAACAAAACCAAATTACAATGTTTCCAAAATCGAGAATGTTCATACTGTTATGTTCAATAACTTACCACACCTCAAGTGTTTCGTTTCTTTTCCACAAGGTGCCATATATGCCATCATAACCATTATTCACAATTCTTTTACCAAATTCAACTCTCATTTATCTTTAGGTTCATATTCCATACTACATCACTCATAGTTCAACAACTTTGAATATCCAATAACAACATCAAGAATTTCACACAATTAATCAAGTTAACAGGAACTAACAAATTTTACACATATAGGCGATTTCACAAGAATCAAAATTAGCCATACATACCTGGAATGAAGTTTTCTTCCTTTAACTGCCTACTTTATGCTTACCCAAGCTACCCTATCATTGCCGACCTCATTTTGCAAACTCTTACGCCTATTCACTTCCTCTTTACAAAAAAATCTAGTTCAATAATCATGCATGAGTGTAAGATTTCATTTTCAAAAGCTATTATATGTAAACCCCTCTTTACCCATTTTAAAAACTAAAAATTAGAGAAAATAGCTAGGGTTTTTACCTTGAAATGATTTGGGGAAGTTGAATCTTTGCCCTAGAATCCTTTGAACTAAGCAGTTGGAACACTCTTTGAAGATGAAGGACTTCTCTCTCTAAAATTCCTCTCTTCTCTCTCTAATTTTGGTAAGAATATATGATAAAATGAAGGGGAAAGGCGTTATATTAAAGAAGAGGTCGGGTTGAATTTTATAAAATTCCTGGGTTGGGACAAATCTGCGGTCGCATCTGCGATCGTAGAATCAATATGCGGTCCGCATAGAGACCGCAGAATCGTCTCAAAATTTACACAAGTTCTGTTACAGAATGCGACAAAAATGCGGTCCGCATTCTTGATCTGCGGTCGCAGAGTGCACCACAAAATTGACACTTAAAACCCTTCGAGAATTTATGTGGTAGATCTGCGGTCCGCAAATCCATTCTGCGGTCGCATATTGGCCGCATTCTCAACACCAAATTTTGCAAACCTTCTGTTAAGCTCTGTGGAAAGAATGCGGTCCGCATAACAGATCTGCGGTCGCATTCCTGACCACAGAATCGACACTTTTCTGGGAAAATCAATTCTTTACATTTTCGAAACTTAAATCACTACCAAGGGTCCGAACTGCGGCGAGCTAGATTCTATGCATTCCTAACACATTATTCGGACCATGACACCATAACTACTAGTTTATAGGCAAAAAAATTTTACGGGGCCTTACAACAACTCGATCTCCAGGATCAAATCGTGCCTACAGCTCGAGCGTTTAGCGGTTTCAACATGGCAACTAAAACCACCAAAGGGGAAATCATATTGTCACTAAATTTGGCTAGACCTATCCAGGAAACAAAGTTCCATGTAATCGAAGGTGACATGATATACAACACATTGCTCGGAAGGTCGTGGATTCATAACACGAGAGCAATACCTTAAATGCTCTATCAAGTAATGAAATTCCCGACATCAGAAGGAATCAAAATGGTGTACGATGAACAACCCGCTGACAAAGAGATATTTGCAATCGACAAAGTAGTAACAATATCGGTGCTTTCGTCAACAAAGGAATCGAATTCAAAGGGAGAACAAGAAGTCAAATAGCAACCATAGGCGGTAGCCCCGACCCCATCGGAGGAGAAGGAAATCATCGAGGATAAAGATTTATGATACCTCAACCCTTCATAACCCTCGATGATTCTGATGCAACAAAGTTAATGGTCGAGGAGCTGGAATAGCTTATACTAATCGAATAACTTCCTGATTGAAAGGTATACCTAGGCACGGGGTTAACTTTCGAGTTCAGGAAAAAACTCGTTCAATTCCTTTTAAATAGCATGGATTTTTTTGCTTGGTCCCATCTAGATATGACAAGGATCCCTCCGAAGATCACAACACATTGAATGAGCCTAGACCCAAAGTACATACTGGTAAAATAAAAGAGAAGCAATTTGAGGTAACACATACATTCATAAAATACGAGGTAACTAAACATAGAATGTGTGTAAATTATAAAATATTTAAATAAAGCATGTCATAAATATTTAAACAAAGCATTTTCATGCCTATTCCGGGAACAATCAAATTCAAATGAACCCAAAGGATCAGAAAAAGACTTCATTCATCACTAAGTGTGGAACCTATTGCTATAATGTATTGTTGTTTGGGCTAAAAACAAATACTGGTGCTACTTACCGACACCTAGTAAATCGAATGTTAAAAAAAAATAGGTAAATGAATGGAAATATATATAGGCGACATGCTTGTTAAATCCCTGCCCGCAGAGGACCATTTATTAGTACTTGTAGGAAACTTTCAACATATTGGTAAAATATAACATGAAGCTCAATCCTAAGAAATATGCATTCGGGGTTGGTTGGAGCATGTTCCTTGACTTTATAGTGTCAAATCGGGGAATTGAGATCAACCCCGATAAAATAAAAGCAATCAAAGATATCACAATCGTGGATAGTGTTTAGGTCGTACAAAGATTCACAGGGCGGATAGCCGCCTTAGGCCGGTTCATCTCAAGGTCTTCAGATTGAAGTCACAAGCTCTTCTCATTGCTGAAAAAGAAGAACAATTTCGCTTGGAACCGAGAATACCAATAGTTGTTGGAAGAATTAAAGCGGCATCTTTTGAGCCCACCATTGCATCATACTCCGAATGTGGACAAGCAGCTATACTTATATCCAGTCTCCAAGGTTAGAGTAAGTTTTTTCCTAGTTCGAGAAGAGCAAGGTACGCAATTTCCTATTTACTATGTTAGTCAAACTCAAGGTGAAGCCGAGACCCGGTAACCACACTTAAACAAATTAGCGTTTGCTCTAATAAGTGCCTCTAGGAAATTAAACCCATATTTTCAGTGTCACCCAATTTGTGTTGTAACAACTTACCCTCTTTGTAGTGTTCGACATAAGCCCGAACTCTTAGATTGATTGGCTAAGTAGGCCATCAAAATCAGTGAGTATGATATCGGGTATCAATCTCGAATGACCATCAAGTCTCAAATTTTAGTAGACTTCGTAGATGACTTCACGATAGCCCTCGCGCCCGGGGAAAAAAGGGAAATTTTTATTAAGTCAGGTACGTCTCGGGGGTGTGGACCCTTTTCATAGATGGTGCTTCAAATGTGAAGGGGTCCGGTGTAGGCATTATTTTGAAGCAACCCACGGGATACGATTAGACAATCTATCAAAACCCCTAAGTTGACTAACAATGAGGCCGAGCATGAGGCCATGATTGTAAATCTCGAGTTAAATTGAAGATTGGGAGCAGAGGTCATCGAGGCCAAGTGTGATTCACTACTTGTGGTTAACCAAGTCAACAAGACCTTTGAGGTTCGACAAGATCGAATTCAGAGGTATTTGGACAAAATGCAGGTAACCATACATCGGTTTAAAGAATGGACCCTACAACATGTACCTTGAGTGCATAACAGTGAGGCCGATGCCCTTGAAAATTTGGATTCTTCAATGTAAATGATGAAATTAGCTCGAGGATTGTCGTACAACTTTCCAAGTCACTAGTCGAAGAAGGCCACACTGAAATAAACTCCACAAGCCTGACTTGGGAATGGAGGGACAAATATATCGAGTATATAAAGAAAGGGAATCTTCCATCGGACCCTAAGGAATCGAGGACTCTGTGAACAAAAGTTGTACAATTCACGTCAGCCAAAGATGAAACATTGTACATAAGGATGTTCGATGGGCCGTTGGCAATATGTTTGGGTCCAGGATAGATCGATTATGTCCTACGACAAATTCACGAGGGTACTTGTATGAATCATTCCAGTATCGAATCACTGGTTCACAAAATCCTCAGAGAAGGATACTATTGGTTCAACATGGAAAAGATACAAAGGAGTTTGTTCAAAAATGCGACAAATGCCAAAGACATGAACCAATGATCCACCAGCCTGGGAAACAACTTCACTCATTCATATCCCCATGTTCATCCATGAAATGGGGAATGAATATCATCAGACCTCTACCATCGACCCCATGTAAGGCTAAATTCATTTTATTTATGACTGACTATTTCTCTAAGTAGGTTGAAGCATAGGCTTTCGAGAAAGTCAGATAAAAATGAGTTATAGACTTCATCTGGGATCACATCGTATGCCGATTCAGGATACCCGCCGAGATTATATACGACAATGGAAAACCATTCGTCAACAACAAAATAACAAAGTTCCTCGAAGATCACAAAATAAAGAGGATATTGTTGACGTTGTATCATCCTAGTGGAAACAGACAGGCTAAATCGACATATAAGACCATCAATCAGAATCTAAAAAAAAGATTGAACGATGCTAAGGAAAAATAGAGAGAAATTTTGCCCGAAGTCCTTTGGGCGTATTGGACAACATCAAAATCCAGTGTGGGGGCAACACCGTTGTGACGACTCGGCCCGTCGTCACGGGAATTACCACCCTGTTATGTTGTAATTACATGGTTTATGCTTTTATATCAGTGTTAGAGTCTATCGGGTGAGTTAGGAGTGATTTGGATTGAAAATGAGGCATATAGCCTTTTTGAAGGAAACTTGAATTAGGAAAGTCAACCCGGAATTGACTATTTTGTTAGAGGGCTCAGAATTGGATTCTGATGATTTGGTTAGTTTCGGGAGGTGATTTGTGACTTAGGGGAGCAATCGGAATTGAATTTGGAGGTCCGGTGTAGAAATAGGCTTGAATTGCCTAAGGTTGAATTTTGGCGAAATCCGAACGGTAGGTGAGATTTTGATCCGGGGGTCGGAATGGAATTCTGACAGTTGCAGTAGCTCCGTTAGGTGATTTTGGATGTGCCTGCAAAATTTCAGGTCATTCGGGCATCGTTTGGTCGGGTTTTTGATGGAATGTGTAATTCGGAAAGTTTTAAGAAATTTAGGCTTGAATTCGATGCGAATTATGGGTTTTGATGTTGTTAAACGTGTTATGAGGATTGGAATAAGTTTGAATAACGTATTAGGATGTGTTAGTGTGTTTGGATGAGGTCCCGGGGGCCTCGGGGTGTTTTCGGATGGCTAAACGGGAGAAAAATGTGGAAAATTGCAGGTTTGGGGTTCTGGTTCTGTTGTTTTCGCTCATGCGGAAATGGGGGCGCAGGAGCGAGTCCGCAGAAGCGGATACTGGAGCGCAGAAGCGCTGTTGATCGCGAAAGCGGAGCTGGGACCGCAGGGGCGGCACCGCTGGTGCGGAAGGTGAGCCGCAGAAGCGGCCTAGGGCCATGAGGTGAAGGACCGCAGAAGCGGAAGGGTAGCCGCTTAGGCGAGTCCGCAGAGGCGGGCGCCATTTCGCAGAAGCGGGAAACCCCGCAGGAGCGAAAGAATTTCCGCAGAAGCGGACGCGCAGGGGCGGTTCATGGATCGCAGGAGCGGGATTGGCCAAATAGGCTCTGGGTTCGCAGAAGCGACCAATTGGTCGCAGAAGCGGTTCCGCAGGGGCGGAAAATGGTCCGCAGAAGCGAAAATCGCAGTGAATTAATGGTATCAGAAGTTAGAAAATTTCAGAAACATTTCACACATTTGGGTCTCGGCTTTAGAGGCGATTTGGGCGATTTTGAAGAGAAACTCAAGGAAATCATCAGGTAATCAACTATGGACTTAAACTATGATTAGTATTGATAATATTATGCAATTATATCATGAAAATGGAGGAATTTGGGGTGATTCATGGAAGATTTAACCCTAGGCTTGAACTTTAGAAAATCAAGGTTTTGAATAGGCAAATGGAGTCCGATTTTGGTAAATTTTACATGCCTAGACTCGTATCGAGATGAGGAGTCCGAATATGTGACTTTTGTAATTTTTCGACAAGCGTACCGAAAGTCGGGTTTTGACAACTTTGGGAATTGTGATGTAAATTGAGTTGTATTGATTGGGTGTCGTCCCATTGGCCTAATTTGTTGTATTTCTACTGTATTAGATCAGATTCTACACGTGCGGAGCTTGATTCTCGTGGCAAGGGCATTGCGGAGTAGTCGTCACGCCGTATTGAGGTGAGTAATAGATGTGGGTGATGACCAGCGGGTTCGAAACCCCGGTATACCACTTTGTGACGCTGTATAGCAGCGAGACATGTACTCTCATGTGAGTGCGGGGTCGATTGTGATTGGGGACTATGGCTTAGTCCGACTTGTTGATACTGTGTTATGACATTGGCTATTCTTGAGCCGACGAACCTCCTTCTCGGATGGTTGCATATTATATATTATGATAATGGCCACTCTTGAGCCGAGGAACCCCCTTCTTGGGCGGTTGAGTATACATGTGGGCCGTGAGCCAGTTATTGGATCCCTCGAGGATCGTTATCATTGTCTTATCATATTGACATGTTAGTTACTACCAGTCCGTAGCTATTTCTGTTATCATGCTATTTTCCAATCTCTGGAACTTGATATTACTGTTTTCAACTGAAAAATGATAAAAGATGTTTTCAAAAACTACTTTTGAGCCTACGAGGTTGTAATTGCATATTAGCTGACTGGTAGTGGATCGGGCTGCACGCCGCAGCAGTATATATGGTGGATCGGACTGCACGCCGTAGTGATATTGTGCTTGGGCTGTAGGAGCCCCTCCGGAGTCTGAACCCCCACAGTGAGCACGGGTACCCAAAATTGGAGTCGGGCTACGCGCCGTAGCGGTCATATCATGCATTGCATTGCATTTAGCTACATCTGCTAGTTGTTATGCTATTTATTGGTATTTGTTGGTACAGGTACAGTGAAGATTGATTCTATGACAGGGTAGCTGATTATAGCTTTACATAGTGCTTTATTGCGGATTTCTTATCTGCGTTGTCTTACCCTTGTTTATTACCACCGAGTCTGGCAGTACTCATTTTACTCCCTGCACCTTGTGTGCAGATCCAGGTACCTCTCAGCAGTGATCCAGTAGCTGTGCGAGGCGACATTTGTGGATATTCGAGGTAGCTGTAGAGTCCGCAGGACCCGATATTCCTTCTTACTGTCTCTTGATTTTTTATTGACTTTTCTTTCCGCATTTGGTATCTTGTAAACCTTTATACACTCATGTTCAGTAGAGGCTCATGACTCTTGACCCTTCGGTCTATGGGAGTTGGTACATTTTGGGACTTGGTTCCCCATTTTTGTTATATGTATCGTTGTTGCTTCGTGATTTGATATGCTTAAATGGGATAAAATGAGCTTCTAGCTCCGTTCTTGTTATTGATTGGTCAGGCTGGCTTAGCAATGTGCTGGGCGCCATCACAACCGGATTTGGGGTCGTGACAAGTTGGTATCAGAGCCTAGGTTTACTAGGCCTCATGAGTCTTGAGCCGGTTAGTAGAGTCTTGTGGATCGGTACGGGGACACCTGTACTTATCCTCGGGAGGCTGCGAACCTTTAGGAAACACTTCACATTTCTTGGAATTCTTATCGTGTGTACTTGATTCAACTTGAGATATAATTTTTGAAATTCCTTCCACACGTCTGTGTACGCATCGAGCGCTCAGTAATATAATTGCCTTATGGCTTGTGATTTCCCCGAACGAGGGGAGAGATATAATCTCTATGAGTTCATGTTGGGCCAGTCGGGATGACTTGAGGCTGGACCTTGTTTATGACTTGAGCATTGAGGTGCTGATTTTGTCAGTGGTGGCAATAGATAATGTACTGAGGGTTTGAAATCCCGTATTTTTGCACTATACAGTGCTGTACTGAGATGGAATACGCGTCATGTGACGAGCGTGGTGGTATTGTGACTGGGTATTTGGACTTGATCCTTCCCAATTGATAAATTACTGTGTAAAGTGACTGAGACTGGGCTTATATCTATGTACTTGGGCTAGTAGCCATGCTTGGGGCCTTGTGCCGATCTGTAGAGTATTAGGGAGGCTTACTAATGGATGAGCTGTTAAATTTTCGACTCTTGTCTAATCTGTTGTGTAGCCCCGAGCTATGGGCGTGGTGAATATTTATCATATCTCGTAATTGGAAGGTAAAATGCCTTATGTGTAGTGGAACAAGTTTAAACTCAGGAAGACTAAAGTGATTTTGCTATGTGTATCCTGGTGGAAGGTATTGTGATGAAATGCTGAATTGAGAAGAAGTAGGAGGGTTGATCCTCATGTGTAATTGAAAGGTATTTGATATGTGTTATGATTCGAGCAGGTACAATGCAGGTTCAAGTATAAATTGTGATAATATGATTCGTATAGTATTGAGATTTAATGTTGTTGAAATACATTGTGATATCTTGTTGAGTTGTGGATGTATTGTTAGAATGGTTTGGTGATTCTCTGGTAGGTGGATAGGCCAATTTACAAAGGAAACTCTGCCGAATTTTTTTGGAAAATTTGGGACTTAGAAAAGTTTTTTGTCACCTAAAGAGTGGGCGTAACTGTTGTGTGTGAATGAATGCAAGAATTGCAAAAGAATTAATATTTTTGATGACTCGAACCTCCGCCGAAGTTTGTAAATGACTTGAGTTTAATCTAACTAGAACTTTGTTGCATCGTTTGAGTAAGAAGGCTATGAGTTGCTAGAAGTGCTTTGATGTATGACTCCGAGCTAAGTTGGGGAGGTTGTTATTGATTAACTGATTGCACTGCTGTCGTGTGTTGTGTTGGCTCTGTCTCTAGGTATGTTGGGAAATTTTGATAAAGGTTATGGTGCTTCGTAGATATGAAGAAATACTAGGATGTTGTGAACTTATGTTGGTAAAGAATGTTCGGTGTATAGAAAAGAAAGATAGCTAATTGTATCCGTATGTAATCATGATCTGTAGTGTCATAGTTCTAACAAGGCACGAGTGGTTCTGTTCAATTAGACAGTTGAATTACAGCTGAATAAGGATGACTGACGCCCGAGAATTGTTTACGGTGTTCAAGATTTTGCTTGTAACAGTCAGGTGTCTTAAGATTGTGCATGTGGCTAAAGATGATGGTTTCGTTAGAAGAGATCGGTACTTGTGTTATATTATGTGAATGATGGGATTCTATGTAATCCGTATTGGAAGGTAATGATAACGAATTCAAATCGCAAGAGGTTCTTCAAAATAAAGTATTGTAGGATGTGATCCTTACCGTGTGGTCTTATGAGAGTATTCAGTGGCCTATATGTCTTAGACCGTGTGGTCTCATGTATGAGTCTCGTGCGGAATGAGTTGATGTGTTATGGTGCTACAATAATGGCTAATATTAAATTAAGAATGGATCAGAAAGGAAACTGGGTAAATGGATCAACTTGTTAATAAACCGAAACGGTATGATAAGGAATACGATTAATTCCTGGTATATGTTTGAAGTAATGAGTCTCGCAGATATTGTGCAATAAAGCTTTTGAGTGCTGGCAGTTGTGTAACTCGATATGGGTATAAGGACTCAGTCCTGGCAGTTTAACTTATGCAATGTAATTAGGAGAAAGGGTTTGTGATGTGTTTTATCGTGGTTTAAAAATGAGTGTATTTCCTGTTGGTGTGCAAGACTTGGAATGTGTAATGAGTTTTCTCTATATGGGATCATGAAAGCCCTTGACTAGTTGAGTGCGCCGATATTTGCAGCGTAGGAAAGGAATATGAATTTCCATGTTATCTTAGTGTGGTGTGGCCTATGCGATGTGTTATGGAAAGTTGATAATGGCATATTCAAGGTTTGGTGATCAGTTCATAATATATGGGGAGTCATTAAAATTATTTAGCAGCGCGGGCAGTTGCAGGTGATTTAAAGAATCGATCTTTCTGGTGATTAAAGAAAATGGTACTGCTATTCTAGTAATTTGGCAGGGTATATGGTCCGAAAGGACAAGGTAATGTAAACTGATAATATCCAGTGGTATGGTGGTATTCTCTTGTTGGATCGACTATAATAATTGAGTCGTTGATGGCATAGTGAAATTTCTGAATGGTTTTCGTGGTATGAATGGACGCTTGATGTGCGTTATGTATTTGTACAGTGAAGTACGGGATCGGGCATTGTGATTCATGTGTTATATATGTGTTGGAGACTTGAAGTTCTCGTTAGTCCGCCTATGTAGTGGTTGTATATCATGTGTATCGACACCGTTTTGTGATTATCGAAAAATCAGAAGCTCTAGTGGCTTTCTCTCTTAACTTGATTTGACGAATTTGAATTATGATACTTGATTGCTGACTGGTCGTCATTGGGCCAGGTTGTCTAGACTAATGTGATATAGACTATGATGGTATGGCACAAATTGTGTAGCAGAGTGCATCGGAGTATGCTCCAGCGGGGTAGTTGTACCTCAGGACTAGCAGACGGCTGGTGGGTATTGCTTTGTCGGTTGGGCCTTCGTGGCGGATATCAGTGCAGAGGTTTCTATCGTTGATTTGGTTCTGGTATTGAGTAACTTTGTCGGATACGTTTCTTGTGGCCAAACTTGAGGCTATATATGTTTACCATAATGAGCAACTTGACTCGACGCGCATTTCTTTGGCAAGGGTTCTATATGGATCGGGTGGCGCGCCGCCACAGGTACTGTTATTTGGATCGGGTGGCACGCCGCCACGGGTATGGTATCTGGATCGGGTGGCACGCCGCCACGGGTATGTCATTGGAGCGGGTTGCACGCCGCAACAGTGTAATGTGAAAATAGAGTTAGTTATATATTACCTGGTATACAATACTTCCTAGTTTCTGAGGAAGAGTCTGTATTGAGTATCACTTGGCGAATGGCACATCGGTTGTGTCCTTTCAGGATTTAATAGCATACATTAATTGTTTCACCGTGGGTGAGGTTGATTGCTTGGGTTCGGACCTAAATATGTGCGGGGTTGATCGTTTTGAGCTTGGTAAATTGAGGTGCTTCATGAGTAATAATGTTTGGATAGAATCATGAATCGTGGCAAGGCCACGTGATGTTATGACCTTTCGAGAAGGAGTCATGTACTCTATTTCTATAATGCGAGACGCAATCTCAGTTCTATGTTATGATGGCACAAAGGAATTGAATTACAGCTCTCTTGTTGAAGACAATTGTCATGATTTGAGTATGTTCGGATGTCTTTATTGGAGCCTGTGTTGTGCTCGTCGGGGCTTAGGCCGGTGTTGAGGTGACATATCACCAGCGCGTGTGTTATAATCGAAATGATCATTTGAGTCATTATGGAGAGCGAGCATATGTGATTTCAGTGGGTTAGAAAGGTAATACCGAGATTTGGGTCCGAAATCTGTTGTGGTATCAGTTAAAAGTGAAATGGATTCATGAATGGTTGACCTGAGAGATGGGTTCGATATATCGCGTGTTCAGTTGCCTTGGACATGATATGAAGGTGTTGGAAATAGACTCTATCTAATGAAAAAGGTTTTTCAGTTGGTATTTGGTTATCGTGAGAAATTATTGTGTTAGAGACTATTGTCTCGAGTGATTGGGTTGTTTGATATATCATATGATCTCACCCGGAGTGGTGAGTATGGGTTATTGCAGTGGATTCTAGTGTATCCTGAGTATAGGCATGGGATTAACAATTGGTATATGATTTCAGAAAGTGCAATGTGGTGTATGGTTCAGATGGTCTGTGAGATTTCAGCTATATGGTGTTTTCGGACTTATGAGAGATAGGCTCACGTGTGATCGCCAGAATATATGCTTGGTAAGGTCATTTAGCTATTGAGTTGCTTTTAGTACCACTTTGGGTCCGCTCGAGGACGAGCGTTTGTTTAAGTTGGGGAGAATGTGACGACCCGGCCTGTCGTCACGGGAATTACCACCCCGTTATGTTGTAATTACATGGTTTATGCTTTTATATCAGTGTTAGAGTCTATCGGGTGAGTTAGGAGTGATTTGGATTGAAAATGAGGCATATAGCCTTTTTGAAGGAAACTTGAATAAGGAAAGCCAACCCAGAGTTGACTATTTGGTTAGAGGGCTCGGAATTGGATTCTGATGATTTGGTTATTTTCGGGAGGTGATTTGTGACTTAGGGGAGCAATCGGAATTGAATTTGGAGGTCCGGTGTAGAAATAGGCTTGAATTGCCTAAGGTTGAATTTTGGCGAAATCCGAACGGTAGGTGAGATTTTGATCCGGGGGTCGGAATGGAATTCCGACAATTGCAGTAGCTCCGTTAGGTGATTTTGGATGTGCCTGCAAAATTTCAGGTCATTCGGGCGTCGTTTGGTCGGGTTTCTGATGGAATGTGTAATTCGGAAAGTTTTAAGAAATTTAGGCTTGAATTCGATGCGAATTATGGGTTTTGATGTTGTTAGACGTGTTATGAGGATTGGAATAAGTTCGAATAAGTTATTAGGATGTGTTGGTGTGTTTGGATGAGGTCCCGGGGGCCTCGGGGTGTTTTCGGATGGCTAAATGGGAGAAAAATGTGGAAAATTGCAGGTTTGGGGTTCTGGTTCTGTTGTTTTCACTCCTGCGGAAATGGGGGCGCAGGAGCGAGTCCGCGGAAGCGGATACTGGAGCGCAGAAGCGCTGTTGATCGCGGAAGCGGAGCTGGGCCCGCAGGGACGGCACCGTTGGTGCGGAAGGTGAGCCGCAGAAGCGGCCCAGGGCCATGAGGTGAAGGACCGCAGAAGCGGAAGGGTAGCCGCTTAGGCGAGTCCGCAGAGGCGGGCGCCGTTTCACAGAAGCGGGAAACCCTGCAGGAGCGAAAGAATTTCCGTAGAAGCGGACGCGCAGGGGCGGTTCATGGATCGCAGGAGCGGGATTGGCCGGCTAGGCCTGGAATCGCAGAAGCGACCATCTGGTCGCGGATACGGACTCGCAGGAGCGGAATTCTATCCGCAGAAGCGAAAATCGCAGTGAGTTAATTGTATCGAAGTTAGAAAATTTCAGAAACATTTCACACATTTGGGTCTCGGCTTTAGAGGTGATTTGGGCGATTTTGAAGAGAAACTCAAGGGAAATCATCAGGTAATCAACTAAGGACTTAAACTATGATTAGTATGGATAATATTATGCAATTATCTCATGAAAATGGAGGAATTTGGGGTGATTCATGGAAGATTTAACCCTAGGCTTGAACTTTAGAAAATCAAGCTTTTGAATGGGCAAATGGAGTCCGATTTTGGTAAATTTTACATGCCTATACTCGTATCGAGATGAGGTTTCCGAATATGTGACTTTTGTAATTTTTCGACAAGTGTACCGAAAGTCGGGTTTTGACAACTTTGGGAATTTTGATGTAAATTGAGTTGTATTGATTGGGTGTCGTCCCATTGGCCTAATTTGTTCTATTTCTACTGTATTTGACCAGATTCTACGCGTGCGGAGCTCGATTCTCGTGGAAAGGGCAATGCGGAGTAGTCGTTGCGCCGTATTGAGGTGAGTAATAGATGTGGGTGATGACCAGGGGGTTCGAAACCCCGGTATACCACTTTGTGACGCTGTATAGCAGCGAGACACGTACTCTCATGTGAGTGCGGGGTCGATTGTGATTGGGGACTATGGCTTAGTCCGACTTGTTGATACTGTGTCATGACATTGGCTATTCTTGAGCCGACGAACCTCCTTCTCGGATGGTTGCATATTATATATTATGATAGTGGCCACTTTTGAGCCGAGGAACCCCCTTCTTGGGCGATTGAGTATACATGTGGGCCGTGCGCCAGTTATTGGATCCCTCGAGGATCGTTATCATTGTCTTATCATATTGACATGTTAGTTACTACCAGTCCGTAGCTATTTCTGTTATCATGCTATTTTCCAATCTCTGGAACTTGATATTACTGTTTTCAACTGAAAAATGATAAAAGATGTTTTCAAAAACTACTTTTGAGCCTACGAGGCTGTAATTGCATATTAGCTGACTGGTAGTGGATCGGGTTGCACGCCGCAGCAGTATATATGTTGGATCGGACTGCACGCCGCAGTGATATTGTGCTTGGGCTGTAGGAGCCCCTCCGGAGTCTGAACCCCCACAGTGAGCACGGGTACCCAAATTGGATCGGGCTACGCGCCGTAGCGGTGATATCATGCATTGCATTGCATATAGCTACATCTGCTAGCTGTTATACTGTTTTGCTGGTACTTGTTGGTATAGGTACAGTTGATATTGATTCTATGACAGGGTAGCTGATTATAGCTTTACATAGTGCTTTATTGCGGATTTCTTATCTGCGTTGTCTTACCCTTGTTTATTACCACCGAGTCTGGCAGTACTCATTTTACTCCCTGCACCTTGTGTGCAGATCCAGGTACCTCTCAGCAGTGATCCAGTAGCCTGTGCGAGGCGACATTTGTGGATATTCGAGGTAGCTGTAGAGTCCGCAGGACCCGATATTCCTTCTTACTGTCTCTTAATTTTTTATTGACTTTTCTTTCCGCATTTGGTATCTTGTAAACCTTTATACACTCATGTTCAGTAGAGGCTCATGACTCTTGACCCTTCGGTCTATGGGAGTTGGTACATTTTGGGACTTGGTTCCCCATTTTTGTTATATGTATCGCTGTTGCTTCGTGATTTGATATGCTTAAATGGGATAAAACGAGCTTCTAGCTCCGTTCTTGTTATTGATTGGTCAGGCTGGCTTAGCAATGTGCTGGGCGCCATCACGACCGGATTTGGGGTCGTGACAACCGTTTTCCTTAGTATATGGCACCGAAGCTCTAATCATGTTTGAGGTCGGGGAGCCTAGCATCAGGTTTCGATACATAATAGAATAGTCAAATCATGAGGCTATGATTACAAGCCTCAAGTTGCTAGATGAAAAATGGGTGGCTTCCCTTGTTCGAATGGCTGCCCAGAAACAGCGGATCGAAAGATATTAAAATTGAAGAGCCAATTTTCAACACTTCAAAATTGGGGACTAAGTTATGAGAAAAGTAACCATTAACACTGAAGACCCAAACGAGGAAGCTCAGTCCAAACTGGAGGGAACGTATCAGGTCCTCGACATCGTCTGAAAAGGATTTTACAAACTTGGCACGATGAACGACAAAAAATTTCCAAATATTATAACATATCACTCCTCAAACGGTATTACTAAGGTATGACTTTCTGCTTTTTCATTGGTAATAACTTTCTCTTTTTTCATTTGTAATTTATACTAACTTGTTTCAGGTATTTGATCGAAGACACAAAACTTCTCTCCGAAAACAAAGTCCTTAGGTCTGAAAGCACGTGTTGCACTCTTTTTCCCTTCGATCGAGTTTTATCCCAACTTGTTTTTTCCGATAAGGTTTTTAATGAGGCAACCAATGTTCGTGCTAACTTAGAGCAATTCAATAGTATCCGAGGTTCATTTACAATCAACCTCGAATACTAGAGGGCATCACCATCAGATATATATTTTCAAGGAAAATGCTTCGTGTCAAAGGGGTCTTAATAGGTAAATTTTGTAAAGGGCCAAATGGTCAAACGAACCTTGTCCATGTAGACGGCCCGGGCCCTAATGGAAAAACATTTACGCATGAATGATCTACTGAAATAAGTATTTTTCCTTATTAGATGCTTCATGCCTTAGGAAAAATTATACTTTACAATTTCATACTTATGATCTATTTTGGGAATTGGCTCAAGCGATGATCGAAAATAAAGCACAAGCAATAAACCCCATACTAGGGGAATGCCGTCCTAAAATCGACACGCTCGAATTACTAAACTCCAAAGTCATAAGACCTTAAAAAGGAAATCATCAATTTTTTAGGCCAAGGCCACCCCACTCGGGGACCTGCGCTTCGAATAAAGTTCGAAGAAATTGAGAAACAAACCCAAAGGCAAATACCAAAGTTAAAGGCCACGGCTAAACTAACACGGTTCAGAGATGTCCGAATTCCGTAACAAAAATAGGCCTTCTATTATTTTCACAAAATCGGTTAAAAGGGCTACCCTCGGCAAATTACAAAGGGTTTCACTAACATCAACCTTCAAAAACCTTAAGTGGTACCAAATTATTCAAACACTCGAACAAGCTTATGCTAAGGCATAACAAAGTAAAATATTTCGATAACACTAACCCTCAAAAGTCCTAATTGGTACAAATTTACCTTTTGCTAAGACATAACAAGTTTTTATAAACTTTTTAAGTTGAAAAGGGAAAAATTCCACTCTTTTAAATCCATATCGGCCCAATTCAAGAGCATAAGGGCTATTATGTTTTTGAGTTCCATAATCCACCCTCACTCAACTGAAATCTAAGGGTTTTTTCTACTCTGAGTTCGAGCAAGTACTTGATTATACAGACTATATTAATATAACTTCGAAAAAAAATTTGCAAGGCAAAGAAGGTGACTAAAAATTCTCACAAGGTATAAAGCATACGACAAAAAGCAAAACAAAGCCTTCACAAAATAGAAATCGGAGACGAGTTGGAAAAAAAAGAGATCTTTCATACATGCAAAAATATTTACAAAGACCACTTTGGGTCTTACAAAGAAAATCCGAAAAAGAAAAATTCTAAGTGCCTAATCTTCCCCGGGAGCCACATCTTCATCCTCTCCACTCTCGGATCCACTCGAGCTCCTGGAATCATTATCATCAGAAAAGAGCAATGCTTTGGCTTCATCCTCATGTACTTTCACATTCTCGATATCGACAATAAGGTCGGAGTGAAGAGCAAGAATCTATTCGAGATTCTCTCTTCAAGATTGCTATTTCGCATGTTAGACAGCCTAGTATGATCGAGTCCGAACGACGTCAACCACTTCCTTTACTCTAACTTGAGCGGCTTCAGCATTATCTTGATATATGGTCATGATTGCCTCAGCTTCATCCCTTACTCTTTCTACTTCAGATGTGGCCTTTGTAAGATTAACGCCCAATCGAGCCTCGAGCTCCTCAATTTTCTTGGCTCGGGCCAAGCCTTCCTCAATTATTCTTTGGAGCTGACATTTGACCGAAGACAACTAGGCTCGAGCAATATCTTTCTCCGAGGCAAGGCAGTCCGTGTTTTTCTTCCACCCCAAGGTCTCTACCTCATTCATCATGGCCTTCTCACGAAGTAGCTCGATCTTTTTGACCTTCTGCTGAACCTGCAGAATCGAAGTGTTAGTCGTCATTCCCAAATTAATATTTCGAGCTTCAAAAAATTTACATTACCTGCTCAATCAGGTCAGTTTTCCTTTTATAAGCTATTGCCAATTCAGCTCGGAGGTCCTTGATCTCCTCTTTTTTTTGCCCACTGAGAAGTTTGAGGGCATCTGTCTCCTCTGTGAGATTTTTGGGATCAGCCACACACCGACTGAGCTCTAACCGGGTTTTAGAAAATGCTTTATGATGAAGTGTTGAGGCTTACAAAGACAAGACGAAGTCAAGCAATAAAAAATAAACACAAGCGTAATATTAATGAAGGGAACTAAAGCTTACCCGTCTCAGAACTCGTTGAGCCTCATTTAAGATACTCGATGTGTCACCCGGGTCGGCATCATCTTCAACCACCATAAAGAAGCCACGAAATAAGCCCTTCCCTTAGTGGGTTATTCCCATATCTGGGGTCACCATAGCCTAGGCCTCCTCAATTTGCCCGTTAAAAAATGTGGGGTGGGCGGCAAATCACCAATATCAATTGACCAAAGCAAGTCACTTGGGATGTTCTCTCCATTACGAAGAGTCTAGGGTCCGGTCCCTTCTGGCACATTCACCGATTGTTCATCACGACGGGAGGCATCTTTAGCCTTCGATGACTTGGGGACATTGCTAGGGCAATCTTCCGAGATCTCCTCGATCTGAGGCTGAACCCTCTCGATTATCACCGGTCCAGCGACCTTTGGGTCCTCGACGATCCTCTTTCGAGCCACTAGCTCAAAGTCATCATCGTCGTCTTCCTCATCTTTATCCCTTAGCTCCTGAGCAACATATGTAGATAATGCGGTGGTGTCTTTCATCGACATGCGAGTCTTTCTATTCTTAGGCTTTGGAGTATCAGAGGGCGAGACCATTCTTCTTCTAATCTCCTTCGACGGGTTTGGGACCTGGGGCAAAACCCCCTCTTCCTCGGACGGGGGACCTCATAACGGCATCTTTCCCAAGACCTGCATGAAAGAAAGGCAAATGAGTATAAGAAGGAAACATTCTAAGGACATCGGATACGCAAAGAAAAAAGCTTACCATGATTTTTTGCTTCCCATTGGCCCCTTATTAAGTTGTGCCATGAGCGCTCAGTATACGAGAAGGTTAAAGCTAGGGTCCGAACCCAGCTCGCGAGGTTCGGAATCACACCAGCCATCCAAACAACCATTGCACCATGCAAAAAAATGTCTATGAGGATAAGTACAAAGGAAATGAAACAACGAATAAAAGCCAAATGAAGAATTGAACTTATGCTTCATGTTCCACTTCTCAGGAAATGGCATTTTCTTAGGCGGAACTAGGTAGGAAGCCTTCACTCGGACAAATCGACCCATACACCCTCAGTCATTGTCCTTGTCTATGCTTTAGAAAAACACCTTGGTAGCTCGATGCTAAACCTTTATCAATCTACCTTGGAAAATATGAGGCCCATATATTCTGATGAGGTGGTCGAGGGTGAAAGGCGTCGCTTCCTTTTTGCTAGCAAAAAATTATCCGCCAAAGGACGGGTGGATCTAACCTAAGGTTATTTGGTACTGGTGGTAGAAGTCGAGGATGACGGGGTCGTTAGGTCCCGACTAAAAGGGTAAGTGTAAACACTTAGAAACCTATTCATGTGGGTAGTGATAATGTGGAAGCCACGAGCATGAATCTCCTCGAGATTCTCTCTTCGAGATTGGTATTTGGCATGCTAGGCAACCTAGTATGATCGAGTCCGAATGACGTCAGCCACTTCCTTTACTCTAACTTGAGCGGCTTCGGCATCAGCTTTATATATGGACATGATTGCCTCAGCTTAAAGATAGATTGAATTCAAGAAAGAGTTTCTTGAATTCAAGAAGTCTATTCTTGAAGTTTAATCCTAACAACAACAATTAGCTAACAATGAACTAATCGCCTTTGGTAGAAATTAAAAACAAGAAATAGATTGTGAAACGCAACCCTTTAGAATAACAAGAACAACAAAAAGCCTAAACTTACCACCTTTCTTGAATACCTAGAAGTGATCTAAGATTTCGAAAAGGGTATAATTCTTACAACCTTAAGTTAAGTCTTGAAGGTTGAAAAATAAATCCAAGAGTAGCCACACAAGAGTGCAAGAAAATCTCACAAGTTTTTATTGATAATAATCTGAATAATCTCCCTAAAAACAAAGAAGATACCCTTTTATATAGAGGGTGATCACGAAATTATCCTTAAATATTAGGAAATAAAGTCCTAAAATGCTTTGGACAACAAGTCCAACTAAAATAGGAAAAGGTAAAACTCTAGGAAACCAAAACTAAATCAATCTTGGAAAGTAATTCTACTAATCTTAGGAAAAGGAAACTATTAACCTTAACTAACTAGGAAAGCAATAAATATGTCCTAACAAACTAGGAATGTTTAGCTGCCTAATTCAGGTGGCTTTATGACTGGTGCTTGGACCCTGATCAACCTCCTCTTGGACTTGGACTTGGACCACGAAATGAGTGTAGCACTTAGCTAAATACTCTACACAATTTTGCATATCTTGTTCAACCATTAGTGCCTTCTTGATCTCCCACTGAAGCCCAATAATCTTGTCCTGCTTCTCCTTAGCTTAAGACCTCGTGAATGGCCTTCTTGGAGCTTCTACAGCTTTATCCTTTTCCATGAAGCTATCATTCCCCTCCTCTTGAAAAGAATTCATCCTCGAATTTGAACCTACATCGAACAAGGATAAGTCAGCAACATTAAAAGTATTACTTGCTTGAAACTCACCTGGAAGGTCCAATTTGTAAGCATTATCTCCAACTCGTTCAAGTATTTTAAATGGTCCATCTCCTCCAGGGTGCAATTTTGTCTTCCTTTTTGAAGGAAATCTCTCCTTCCTCATATGAACCTAAACCAAATCACTAGGCTCAATGATAACTGATTTTCAACCTTTATTCCTTCGTTTAGCTACTTGCTCATTCATCCTCTCAATTGTACCCGAATGTATTAACTCGCACAAGTTAGTAAATTAGAAGGAAATAAAAATACGACAACTAGTCAAATAGATAGACAAAACCATTTTATTCCCTGGCAATGGTACCAAAAGAGATCAGCTCCAACCCCGAACCACTATATATGGTGAGAAGTGATCGATGCAGCTTGTACCCGAAAGGTCGGGATCGATATACGGAGAGAGTTAATATTTGTTGGGAGTTGAGTTTCTATCTAATTTAACTACGCGTGTTGCTTTTGATTTCACTGCTATCCATGCTTAGATTTGTTTCTATTCTACGTTTGATGCTATTGATTGATGAAAATAATCTAAGTACAATGTTTTGTAGGAGTTTTCTCAGTTGATAAAAAGCACTAGGGTAGTGACTTCCACCTAGGTGGATATCTAACGGGTATCGAGAATTCATGGAAAGCTTATTATGATTGGGGCCGTGACATAACTATAACGCATATGTGTTCACACTATACCTCTTAGTAGTTTGAGTGACGTTTTCCAATTTGTCTTTCTCAAGTCCAAATGGCCGTTCATGTATAACAAATGACATTGGCTCAAGTCGTATATTACTATCTCTAGGTTTAACCATTTAATTGGGACTATCATTCTCTTGGGTGCACCCCAAATCCTTGTTAGCCTAATTTTCCTAGACTTAGTCCCTCTTTCTCAATCATAGTCTAAGTCATATAGGCACAAATCAATGTTTGCAACTACCAATTCTACAATTAGCATTAATCGAGCAAAATATTACTAACCCATAAACAATTAATCCCTAAAATTCAAGACCCGTTAAAGACACACACTAGGGTTGGGTCAAAACCCTAGCTAATGGGTTTATCTACTCATAATCAAGGTAGAAATCAAAGAGGGAGATGAAATAAAAGCCATAAAAGTTGATTACAAGAACATATCTAATAATATAATCTAAAGCTAATCTAACATAAGTCTAAATTGTGAAGTACGGTTGTTCACGAGCTCGCTGATACAAAAGATAACATAAAATAATTATAATTTTTTACTTATACACAACTAAAATTATTGGAGAAAAATACCCCTGCGGAGGTTGTGATGTCAGGGAAATACTGGCTGCCTCAGTGCAGGGACTTTCTCGGCCGCGTGATAATAAGCGCGGACCGTGTTTCTTCATAATTGGACTTGGACTAGGCTTGGTTTCATAGACAACATAAAGTCTACTGCAACCACGTTGGCTTCTATCGTGGCCACATAAAATATTCACGGACCGCGTTCCTTAGTTAGGTTCTAGCTGAGGCTCTGAACCTCTTTTACGTCCTCAGCAATTTGCACTACGTCCGCACCTGGTAACTTCGCGGCCGCGTAATTTAGACACGGTCAATGGCAGTGTTAGCACTTGGCTACAACTTCTCTAAACATCACTTTTGCTGTAGCATATTTTTGCTCGCCGCAGCGGAGGGTCGTACGCGACCGCGTAATAATAGCTCTAACAGCACTCCAGTTCCATTCTTTGGGCTTGTGCTGGCTTCTTTGCTTCATTTTAACCAAAACCTACAAGTAAGCACCTTAAGTTAGTTTTCGGGAATAATTTGACACATTTTTTATCCAAAACCTAAGCAAAAGAGAGCATAAGATAGGCTAAAAATCATAGTTATCACCAATGTAGGACACCTCAGCCATAACATAAGATTTTACACGCTTACAATCTTATACGTCACACATAAAAATGAAAGAAAGTTTCTGCCTTGCTAACAAACATTTTTTGTCTCTTAAAAGTACTGAGCCTAAGCGCTATTCCTACCCGGAAACTATCGAGCCCAAGGGACACAATCAACGAGCCTAACGGTCTACCCCCACTTGGGGACTGTCATCCTTGATCAGTTCTGGCAGCTCGGGTTATCGAAACCTAGAGGCAAAAAACCATATTACTTAGTGCCTAAACCTGAAAATTTACGACCAGTCTAAAAATGGTTCGTAGATGTCCGAAGCCCATAATAAAAATAAGACCTTCAACGAAATTTCAAACCTATTCAAAGGTTACACTAAATGAAGACATAGTCTAAAAATAGTTAAACAAACATCTTGGGGAAAGGTTCCGATCACTTCAAGCTTCAGTAAGTTCATGCGAAAGTTGCTTTGAGGACAGGTCTTGTTCGGACCTCCAAAAAATGACTTGTTATTATGTTTGATTTTGTTCTTTGAAATTGTAGATGTTAAAGACCAATTGCCAAAAGAAAAAAAGAAAAACTTTATACATTCTGGAATATCTTTACAAAGGCTAATAAAAATAGCCTCAACAAAATAAATGTACATGATACAAAAGCAAAAACAAAAAATCCTAAAGCATCTTTGCCTAGTCTTCACCGGAACCTGAATCGTCACCAGAACCATTGGGGCCGTTAGACTCTTCAGAGACCTCAGTGCCTTCATCACTTTGTGGTTTGGCTAGCCTCCTATCTTTGACCTCAAGTCCTTTGGCCTCTTCAATCTTAGCACATAGGTCAAAGCCTCGGGCATGTATCTCCATGAGGGTCTCCCTTCGGGAAAGCTACCTCACATACTAAGCGATAGTCTTCAGGCAGGCCTCGGCTGCTTCAACATCGACCTTGTACTGGGCTAACATCTCGTAAACATCAGCCGAGGTTGCTTCCAACCTGGACCTTGTTATTTCAAGCTCCTTTCGAAGGGAATCCTTTCATCAATGGACGAGCCTAGGTGAGCTTGAGGGTCCTATTTTGTCGGGCCCGTGCATCGGCCTTCTCCTTCACCACTCGGAGTTGAACCTCTACCGATGCCAGCTAGGCCTTGGCAGTTTTTTTCTCTAAAGCCAACCGGTCCATTTTGCTCTTCCAACTATCGGCCATGGCATTGACCTCATTTATTTCAGCTAGGAGTTGGTCGACGGATCAATCTTCTGCTGAACCTGCGAGGATGGTCGTTAGTCGTCGGGGCTAAGTCATCATTTTAGTCTAAAAAACTATTAACTTTTCGAACAGATAAGCATATTCTTGCCTCAGTTTGAAGCCTCCCTCTGTGCCCCATCTAGCTCAGCATGAAGGCTCTTGATAGCCCATTCGTGTTGCTCGGTGAGGAGCTTGTGCATATCTATTTTCATGGCAAGCTCTTTGACCTCAAGATCAAGCTGGTTAGCCTTATTCCGATACTGAAGAAAGCTTTCGGGATGAAGTATTGTCACGTGCCAACTCGATGGACAGCGTTAGGCACCTAGTACCTTACTCAACGTGTACCAACATAACGTATCTTTTCGTATCATGCTATCATAGGTAAATGAGACAAAAAGGTTGTTGTATGATAACTAAAATTAAATATGTAATACCAACTTACACATAAGAGTTACAGGTCAATAAGTCCAAATGACTACTCGTACACTGATTATAGGCCAACAAGGCCATACAATACTTTACGTAAATGACATATGTCTATAAGCTTCATAAGAGTAGATAAATACCATAAAGGTCCGGACAGGGTCCCGACCTTTATGACCATTAAGCAATACACGTCCAAATCATAATAACCATCAAGCAACTCCGGAGCAAATAGAGCGTACCAATATACTCTACTGAGCTGATAGCTTACCTGGAGGACTCTCGACATGTCTATTGGGACCTGCGGGCATGAAATGTAGCGTCCCCAAGCTAAAGGAATGTCAGTACAAATAATGTACCGAATATGTAAGGCACATAAACAAGTACATAAAAGACATTGAAGAAATATAGAGTAAATGACTCAACTTGTAAGTCATGATAACTCTGTAAATCATGAAATACTTATAGTGTCATGCATATGCGTATGAATGTCATGTCGTGGATAGGTACAAGTGTTCATAATACCATCAAGCCTATAAGGGCATCCTATCATTTCATCTCGGCCACTGTGGGCAAAATCATCAATGTATACCAGCTAAGGACATCCCATCATTCTAGGTCACTGTGGGCAAAATCATAAATATATACCAGCTCATTTCGTGGTCCAAGTCAAAGTCCAAGAGGAGGTTGATTGGGGTCCAAGCACCATTCATAAAGGCACCTTAATTAGGCAGCTAAACTTTCCTAGTTTGTTAGGACATATTTATTGCTTTCTTAGTTAGTTAAGGTTCATAGTTTCCTTTTCCTAAGATTAGTAGAATTACATTCCAAGATTGATTTGGTTTTGGTTTCCTAGAATTTTACCTTTTCCTATTTTAGTTGGACTTGTTGTCCAAAGTAGTTTGGGACTTTATTTCCTAATATTTAAGGATAATTTCGTGATCACCCTCTATATAAAGGGCTATCTTCTTTGTTTTTAGGTAGAATATTCAGATTATTATCAATAAAACTTGTGAAATTTTCTTGCACTCTTGTGTGGCTACCCTTGGATTTATTCTTCAACGTTCAAAACTCAACTTAAGGTGGTAAGAATTAAACCATTTCGAAATCTTAGATCACTTCTAGGTATTCAAGAAAAGTGATAAGTTTAAGCCTATTATTGTTCTTGTTATTCTAAAGGGTCGGGTTTTACAATCTATTTCTTGTTTTTAATTTCTACCAAAGACGATTAGTTCTTTGTTAGGTAATTGTTGTTGTTAGGATTCAACTTCAAGAATAGACTTCTTGAATTCAAGAAACTCTTTCTTGAATTTAATTTATCTTTAATTTTTATCTTTTATTTATTTCTGTATTTTCTTTTAGCTTCCACACGTTTCTTGTTTTTTCTTTAGTAATTCTTGAATACCTATCTTGTTACTGTTATTAATTTGATGAGAGATTTATACTGATTGCTTATGATTCTTCTTGATAGCATCCTAGGAAGCTCAAATCTATTTAAGGATAAGTATGAAGCTTTAGAATTGCAAAGAGGGCCTTTAACAAGATCTCAAGTTAATAAGTTGCAAAACAAGGTCATTTGACCAATTTCGCACCTAAATGTGCTCAAAACTTGCATCATATGAAGTCCTACATAAAACCACGTTTTAATAGCATAAAAAGGACTTACTTAATGTCCAATAAAGGTATAATAGGCGTGCTAGATGTTGAGTGCAAGTTGGTGCCAAGTTGCTTGCAAATTACAAATTCAAGATTTTCAAGATTTCCAAGATTTTCAAGATTTGTTTGAGACTTATTTCCATATATTATGAGACTATATTTATTGCTTTCCTAGTTAGTTAAGGTTAATATTTTCCTCTTCCTAAGATTGGTAGAATTACTTTCCAAGATTGACTTGGTTTTGGTTTCCTAGAGTTTTACCTTTTCCTAATTTAGTTAGACTTGTTGTCCAAAGTAGTTTAGGACTTTATTTCATAATATTTAAGGATAATTTCGTGACCACCCTCTATATAAAGGGTTATCTTCTTTGTTTTTAGGTAGATCATTCAAATTATGATCAATAAAACTTGTGAGGTTTTTCTTGCACTCTTGTGTGGCTACTCTTGGATTTATTCTTCAACCTTCAAGACTAAACTTAAGGTGGTAAAAATTAAACCCTTTTCAAAATCTTATATCACTTTTAGGTATTCAAGAAAGGTTATAAGTTTAGGCTTATTTTTGTTCTTGTTATTCTAAAGGGTCTAGTTTCACAATCTATTTCTTGTTATTAATTTCTACCAAAGGCAATTAGTTCTTTGTTAGCTAATTGTTGTTGTTAGGATTCAGCTTCAAGAACAGACTTCTTGAATTCAAGAAAATCTTTCTTGAATTCAATCTATCTTTAATTGGTCTTTTATTCGTTTCTTTATTTTCTTTTAGCTTCTGCATGTTTCTTGTTTTTCTTTAGTAATTCTTGAATCCCTATCGAGTTACTATCAACTTAGTTTATATAAGTTCCCACGCATGCTGGGATTTTTGTGCAACTCATATGATCTCGAATATTACTTTTTATTTTCTTCTTTTTCTTGATTGTTAGCCAGGGTATGTGATAGTTTCCCTCGGAGTGCACTTGATTTAGTATTGAGACTGTTTTTACATGACCATTTCTTCTTCAAGTTACTATGTTTAGATTGAAGCCTTCTTCCTTGTTTCCTCAGCTAGTCTTTCATTGTGGTACTTAGGGAGGACTCTCTCACTCTTGTAAAACTACGAGACTATTACATCATATACTCGATGATTTTTTTTTTGTCCTTCATCGCCTATACTTATCTGTATTTACTTACCTCCACAACCTTGTGCTTGTAGGTTTGCTTCTGAACTAATATTTTTATTGTCTTCTCAGTGGCAGTCTCTTTTATTTCTATAATGCTCATACGATACATTTAACTACGCTAACTCATATTCAAGGGTCATGACGCCATACCTATGAGACTGAATTCCTCATGTTGGGGTTCCCTATGTTTATCTTGCACGATCTGTTGATTTGTCTGTATCCTCTTGTCTATCCATAGCTAGGGTGTTCCTCAATCAACTACTAACTACTTGTTAGACCATTCCTATATCAATATTCTGTGTAATCTTTCTTGGGTTATTTTCTTTTCTTAACTTACTTCTCGCACTGGCTCCTTATTAATCAATAACATCTCGGGAAGGAACCATTACTTACTCTTCTTGACGTCATGTTTGCATAATGCTCTAGTATCACAGCATATCTATTAGGCTTTGAATAAGTGCAATCTCATCCCTTTTTTATTTTATCGCATTCTTCCTCTACCATTCCATAATTACTAGAACAACTTAACTCTGACTTAATGCCACATCACTCCATATTCCCACCGTAGGGAAGTACTAATATTTAGCTTTACGACAATCTACCTATAGATATTTTACCTCTTCATCATTGGAGTCTTCCCACATTATTGATGACCCTTACTCGCCTTGCGGTAATCCTTCTGTACCAAGGATACTAAAATTCCTTACTCGCGAAGGTGGTATTTAGTGTAACTAGCACACATAGTCCCTTAAGCTTAACTTTGCTCACATTGCTTGCTTTATGGAAGCGACTTCCTGAATGACCATTCTCTGAATTTCTCATGAATCTTCTTCTGCTTCCATTCTATTACCACCGGAATGAAATTTGAAACTCTCATGCTGCTGAGTATTTTCCAATCACTCAGCCCCTAATTTACGTTTATTTTATCTTGTTCACCAGCCCATAATAATTTTTATTATTTTGGGGTCTAACTTTTCCTTCCGGTAGTTGTGTTGGAGTCACGAACTTATTTCTCGAAGTGAGGATATGACCTTATGGCCTATACTCTTTTACTGTCTCAAGGCCTGTCACCTCTCTTTATTTCCTTCACTTGACTATAGACTCTGTAATACTGTCATCTTTTAACCTAACATTGTCATCCATGTATCACATCTTACTCTTAATGATTCATTAGCTCTCTTTTTATTTCTTGCTAATATTTGTGTCTCTTCTTATTTCTTGCTAATATTTGTGTCAAACACATTGTCATCCATGTAAGACATTCTTTTGCTTTTAGCTCCCTTTTGCTGCATCCACTGGCTCTTCAGGTTGCCTAGCATTATCTCTCTACTATGGAAGAGAGTCATATTAAGATAATATTTATCCTTTCTAGGCTTCTAGCACCTATCTTTGTATCTACCTGTACTATTTTAGAGTGCACCATCTAGGTGTCTCACAGGAAGATCTATTACCGCATTTGTACTTTCCTTCAAAAATGTCAACTAAAAATACTAATCCATTCCCTATTTTGGGTTACTCTAATCCTAGCTGGATCCTGATAACCAGTCCTTCTCTTATACTATATCCGTTAGCTCCCACAGGGCATAATTGAGATCAGTGTGGCCAGTTGTATGTACATTTGTCTCTGTTGAAGGTAACTCAAAATGCTTATTAACTTGATACCTCGTACCATTTTTTACCTTGGTTCTTTTACTTGCTGAAACTTGTATCTTCCTTCCAATTCTGTTATTTCCATTTTACCGTAAGAGTGGATTAAGTATTCTTGCCTTAAAACTCCTTTCCAATTTTGTTGTTTCCTTTTTACCGTAATAGTGGATAAGTATTCTTGCCTTAAAACTCCTTATCAAGAACCTTACACCTTTTAGTACACACACGGTTTGCTGAAGATCTCACATTTACTCATCATAAGCATGGTACAAAATCAACTTCCTCTGACTTAACACTTCCACAACTATATCTCTTATCGATAATATTTCTAAATGTAGGCATCATTGTATCACAAATAAAATAGAGCTTAGGAAATTGGGTTCTTACAACTGAGCTTTACCATATGATCTAGAGTAAGAAAGCAAGAGTGACAGTCCTAAATAACCTATAGCTTCGTGCTTATAAGTGTGGTGTACGAAACCTATAAAAAAGACTCTACTAGACACAATTTGAAGATTCCCTTAGACAAAACTGCTTTGATACAACTTTTGCCATGCCCCAACCCGATGAGCCTAGAGGCACTCGGTACCTTACTCAATTGAGTACAAACATAACGTATCTTTTGGGACCTGCGGGCATGAAACGCAGCGTACCCAAGAAAAAAGGGACATCAGAACGAATAATATACCGAGTATGTAAGACACATAAATAAGTACATAAAAGACATGAAAAATATAGATTAAATGACTCAATCTGTAAGTATGGATAACTATGTAAATCATGAAATATTTATAATGTCATGCATATGCATATGAATGTCATGTCTTGCATAGGTACATGTGTTCATATCATTATCAAGCCTCTGAGGGCATCCCATCATACCGTCTCGGCTACTGTGAGCAAAATCATCAACGTCTACTAGCTGATTAGGTGGTGGTGCGTATATAATGTCGTAACCTTTTCCCATACTGATCATGAGTTAATGTACATGTATAAATGAATGCGATGCATGAGAAGTACGTCAATAAAATCTCTCGAAACGTCATAACACCATTATACCTCTGATTAATATCATGAAACAAACTTTTATCGACTTATATATTTTCTGAAACCCATGACGAGATGATAGAATAATAAGACAAATGAAGAATAAAGAACATAGGTACTTCTGGTTCTTCTTTGAATAGAATCAATTGTTAAAGTTATGCATTTACTCGTTTCATTTATGTCATATAGATCATGCTAAAACTAAAGAAGGGATAGCCTTAACATGCCTGGAGTAGAAAAAAATTCATATGATATTCTTGGAAAAGGTTGTACCGTACTCCTTTAAAATAGCAAAATCTCACATTGCTAAGGTGATAAGAAATCTCATTTGGAATTTTTTTGGTTTCAACAAATCTTTTTTAGATGTAGTTGGATTGAGGTTACTTCCTTGTTGAATGTTTGTAATATTGAGAAAATTATAAGATTACCTTGATTATGTTAAGGCCAAATGAAGACCACAATGCCAAACTTCTAATGTCTTTAGGTATGTGTCATTTGTATGACAGTTTAGGTGGCCACCTTTCAATTTATATCGCGAGTCACATAATTTGAATGGGGGGCTGCCACACATGCCCTTTCATCCATATTCAATATATTCATAAATAATTAAGTAATATTCCATTACCCGACAATTAATCAATTACCAACATAATTAAGAATTATCTCAACTTATTTAAAATACTACTCACTTTTAATATACCTTGTACACCTTTCTATCATGGTCATGGTATTACCTTGTATGGAACTAGTTCATAACTACCAGGTATTATAGCTCTGACCGAATTTTATCCCAAATTATCAAGCTTCGACGAAACTTATTTTCTTCGATTTACTTACCTCACCATTACAAATTTACCTATCCCTTATTTGAAATAGCATAATACTTGTAACCTCAAAATAATCTCATTCCCGAGCTTCCTTCGATTAACTTATGATGAAACCTTAAGGTCTAAAAATGCGGGATATAACACTCATTCCCGAGCTTTCATAAATTCACATATGGCATAGTTTCACGTACAAAAACTTGGGGTGTAACAAGTATCGAGGCCTGCAAAAGTGTAAAAGAAAGAAGACATGAGAAATATCAAGAACTAAGTCAAAGTTTGGAAGAACGAAATGATGACCTACTCGACTCAATTCCTGATGCGCCTAATTGAATAGGCACATCACATCCATCTCATTCATTTTCTCTTGATCTTCTTCGATCACCGGGCAGCGGAGGTAGCTCGCTACTCCTGTAGGAGCAGAAAGAACCCAGGAATCCTCCGGGACAGTGATGATTATCGACCTCTTACGGCCGTTATCCCCACTCGGGAAGGGGAACTGATTGATTAAACTTGGGCTCGAGTTTAGCCCACCGACTTCTCAAGACGGATGATAGAAACACGATAGGGGATTCAAGAATTACTAAAAAAAAACAAGAAACGTGCGAAAGCTGAAAGAAAATAAAGAAACGAATAAAAGAAAAAAATTAAAGATAGATTGAATTCATGAAAGAGTTTCTTAAATTCAAGAATTCTATTTTTGAAGTTGAATCCTAACAACAACAATTAGCTAACAAAGAACTAATCACCATTGGTAGAAATTAAAAACAAGAAATAGATTGGGAAACCCGACCCTTTAGAATAACAAGAACAACAATAAGCCTAAACTTATCACCTTTCTTGAATACCTAGAAGTGATCTATGATTTCGAAAAGGATTTAATTCTTACCACCTTAAGTTGAGTCTTGAAGGTTGAAGAATAAATCGAAGAGTAGCCACACAAGACTGCAAGAAAATCTCACAAGTTTTATTGATAATAATCTGAATAATCCACCTAAAAACAAAGAAGATAAACCTTTATATAGAGGCTGATCACTAAATTATCCTTAAATATTAGGAAATAAAGTTCTAAACTACTTTGGACAACAAGTCCAACTAAAATAGGAAAAGGTAAAACTCTAGGAAACCAAAACCAAGTCAATCTTGGAAAGTAATTCTACCAATCTTAGGAAAACGAAAATATTAACCTTAACTAACTAGGAAAGCAATAAATATAGTCCCATAATATATGGAAATAAGTCCAAAACCAATCTGGGATAGAATTTTGAAAATCATGGAAATCTTGAAAATCTTGAATTTGTAATTTGCAAGCAACTTGGCACCAACTTGCACTCAACATATAGCACGCCTATTATATCTTTCATGGACATCAAGTAAGTCTTTTTTATGCTATTAAAACGTGGTTTCATGTAGGACTTTATGGGCTGCAAGTTTTTAGCACATTTAGGTGCGAAATTGGTCAAATGACCTTGTTTTGCAACTTTTTAACTTGAGATCTTGTTAAAGGCCCTCTTTGCGATTCCAAAGCTTCATACTTATACTTAAATAGATTTGAGCTTCCTATGATGTTATCATTTCCCTCTTCTTGAAGAAAATTCATCCTCGAATTTCGACCTTGCAAGAAAACAAAGACATGCACTAAAACATGGCATCCACTAAAAATGGTAAGAATAAAACAAGATAGTGACAATGTGTCCACTTAACCCAATTAAGCCTAATAGGTGTAAATACTCCTTTATACAGCATATGGACATCATCATCCCAATAAAATTTATACCTACTTAGATTTGGCCCATAAATACCTCTCTTAAGGTAGTCAAAAAATATGCATGACAATGAAATTACAAAAGATTGATCATGTGTCCATTTAAAATAAGTATCTCTGTTGCATGTATCAAATAAGACACATTTATGATATAGCCAAGTATCAATTTCAAATTCTATAGATTCTTCAACATATACGCTATTCAAAGAAGCACATAAATCCTCAAGAAGGTTAGAAGAACCCATAATTCCCATAATAAAAGTTTCAATACATTCAAACTCATGATTACAACTTTTGCCAATAATATTCGCAACATCAATGGATCCTAAATAATTACTCAAGCTATTACACAAAGAGCCATGCATAGGTTTATGAAAGAGTACTTGATCACAAGCATCACAATAATCATGCATATCCTCTTTACTAATAGCAAACACTTGTACAAGCTCGCAGTCAACATGGCTTAAAGAATAACTCTCTACCAATTTATCATATGAAAGCTCACTAGACACTTGAATAAGAGAAGAAGAAATATTTAAATCATTCACAACCATCGTTCTACCAAGTTGGAATTCATAATGATCCACGTCAAACTCAATAAAAAGAAGCAAATTACTCTTGCACTTGAACTTAGATATTACTACTAATGACTTGATATGCATCAAAAGACCATCATCCTTAACCATTATAAATTCATCTACGTAAGGAATTAGAGTATAGTTCATTACCTTCAAACATACCTTAGATTCCCTAGAAAGGCCAAGAATTCGAATAAACCAATTATACATACCATTCTTGGACTTATTTAAAAATGGGTCAACATCACCTTCTATTCTTCTTTGCAATGATTCTAGCTTAGCAATGGCTTTAAGGAAATTCGTGTCATAAACCATGGTTTTATCTTCCACCATCAAACAATAATTGATTTTGCTAAATTCATGTTGGGATCCACTAGGATCCTTTGCCACCATCGCTTTTGCCTCACCTATCCTTTTAGAAGATCTTTCAACATGTGGCTGCACAAAACCACAAGAACTAAAACAAGAAAGAGTTAATGGAAGAAGTAAAGAACATATTTTCTTACTTACACTCTCTTTGGCTTTTACCTACATATTAACTTTTTCAATATCCTTAGCCTCTTTTCTCTCACTAAAGTTTTCTTCTTTTTCATCTCTCAAACCATCTTTCTCTATTTCTTCCTCAAAGCCCTTTTGTATCTCATGGCCTTCTCTCTTTTCTTTCCTCTCCAGCTCACTCTTTTTCGTTCTTGACATCACACTCTCTTTACTCAACATATCCTCTCCTTTTTCCTCTCTTGGTATGTCAATATGCACTCCTTTACCCCTCTCATTCTTTTCTCTTTAACAATCTTTTCATCTTCATTAATTTGTGAGATAGTCAAAGCTCCAAGAATAAGTTTCTACCCGTTAACCTCAAAATAGTATCTATTTTTTTCCATGTTATATGAAGCTCTTCTATAGACATACCATGGTTTTCCCAACAAGACATGATAATTATTCATAGGAATCATATCACACCAGACCGCATCCTCATACCTTCCAATTGAGAATAGCAATAAGACTCTCTTATCTACCTTTACTCCTCCAAACATGTAGGGTTCAATATGCTCAACATAATGCAAGTTCAATTTCTCAATAATATAAGTGCTACTTGAGTTATAGCCAAACTCTTTGTCAATTCCAAGGGCACAAATATGAGACATCACTTTAGATCTTGTTTGAAAAATAACTTTACCATTGTCGT
Organism: Nicotiana noctiflora; assembly: GCA_032618575.1. Taxonomy (NCBI): domain Eukaryota; kingdom Viridiplantae; phylum Streptophyta; class Magnoliopsida; order Solanales; family Solanaceae; genus Nicotiana; species Nicotiana noctiflora. Next base: position 238,291 of record JASVEL010007662.1, read on the forward strand.
CCTTAGCTTCAGCATGTTGTAAGTTTGACCTTTCAAATTGTTGTGTCATAGCTCGCCTCCTTTCTTCATAACTACCTCTTCGAAACATCTTGAACAAAGATTAAAAGAAATAAGTCCCAAACCAATCTTGGATAGAATGTTGAAAATCTTGGAAATCTTGAAAATCTTGAATTTGTAATTTGCAAGCAACTTGGCACCAATTTGCACTCAATGTCTATCATGACTATTATACCTTTCTTTGACATAGTAAGTCCTTTTTATACTATTAAAACGTGGTTTTATGTAGCACTTCATGAGCTGCAAGTTGTGAGCACATTATCATCTCTCACAAATTATTGTAAGAGCTATTCAATACACTTATTTCTTTTAATCTTTGTTCAATATGTTTCAAAGAGGTAGTTATGAAGAAAGGAGGCGAGCTATGACACAACAATTTGAAAGGACAAACTTACAACATGCTGAAGCTAAGGAAGACAATAGTAAAGTTATTTTCCAAACAAGAGCTAAAGTGATGTCTCATATTTGTGCCCTTAGAATTGACAAAGAGTTTGGCTATAACTCAATTAGCACTTATATGGCTGAGAAATTAAACTTGCATAATGTTGAGCATATTGAACCCTACATGTTTGGAGGAGTAAAGGCAGATAGGAGAGTCTTATTGCTATTCTCAATTGGAAGGTATGAGGATGCGGTCTAGTGTGATGTGATTCCCATGAATAATTATCATGTCTTGTTGGGAAAACCATGGTATGTCTATAGAAGAGCTTCATATAACATGAAAAAAATAGATACTCTTTTGAGCTTAACGGGAAGAAACTCATTCTTGGACCTTTGACTCTCTCACGAATTCATGAAGATGAAAAGATTGTTATAGAGAATATATGAAAAACATATGAGACAGAAAAGAATGAGAGGAGTAAGGGAGTGCATATTGACATCCCAAGAGAGGAAAAAGGAGAGGATATGTTGAGTAAAGAGAGTGTGATGTCAAGAAAGGAAAAGAGTGAGCTGGAGAGGAAAGAAAAGACAGAAGGCCATGAGATACAAAAGAGCTTTGAGGTAGAGAGAGAAAACGATGGTTTGAGAGATGAAAAAGAAGAAAACTTTAGTGAGAGAAAAGAGGCTAAGGGTGATGAAAAAGTTAGTCTTGAGGTAAAAGCCAAAGAGAGTACAAGTAAGAAACTATGATCTTTACTTCTTAACCCATTAACTCTTTCTTGTTTTAGTTCTTGTATTTTTGTGCAACCACATGTTGAAAGATCTTCTAAAAGGATAGGTGAGGCGAAAGAGATGGTGGCAAAGGATCCTAGTGGATTCCAAGATGAATTTGGCGAAATCAATTATTGTTCGATGGTGGAAGATAAAAGCATGATTTATGACACAGAGTTCCTTAAAGTCATTGCTAAGCTGGAATCATTGCAAAAAAGAATACAAGGTGATATTGTTTCATTATTAAATAAGTCCAAGAATGGTATGTATAATTGGTTTATTCGAATTCTTGGCCTTTCTAAGACACCTAAGGTATGCCTGAAGTTAATGAACTATACTCTAATTTCTTATGTTGATGAGTTTATAATGGTTAAGGATGATGGTATTTTGATGCATATCAAGTCATTAATAGTAATATCTAAGTTCAATTGCAAGAGTAATTTGCTTCTTTTTGAAATTGAGTTCTACGTGGATGATTATGAATTCCAACTTGGTAGAACGAGGCTTGCGAATGATTTAAATATTTCCTCTTATCTTATTCAAGTGTCTAGTGAGCTTTCATATGACAAATTGCTAGAGAGTTATTCTTTAGGCCATGTTGACTTTGAGCTTGTACAAATGTTTGCTACTAGTAAAGAAGATATGCATGATTATTGTGACGCTTGTGATCAAGTACTCTTTCATAAACCTATGCATGACTCTTTATGTAATAGCTTTAGTAATTATTTAGGATCCATTAATGTTGCGAATATTATTGGGGAAAGTTGTAATCATGAGTTTGAATGTGTTGAAACTTTTATTTTGGGAATTATGGGTTCATCTAACCTTCATGAGGATTTATGTGCTTCATTGAATAGCTTTTGTGTTGAAGAATCTATGGAATTTGTAATTGATACTTGGCTATATCATAAATGTGTCTTATTTGATACATGCAGCAGAGCTACTTATTTTAAATAGACACATGATCAATCTTTTGTAATTTCATTGTCATGCACATTTTTTGACTACCTTAAGAGAGGTATTTATGGGACAAATCTAAGTAGGTATAAATTTTAATGGGATGATGATGTCCATATGCTGTATAAATGATTATTTACACATGTTAGGCTTAATTGGTTAAGTGGACACATGGTCACAATATTGTTTTATTCTTACCAATTTTTAGTGGATGCCATTTTTTTAGTGCCTGTTTTTGTTGTCTTGCAAGGTCGAAATTCGAGAAAGAATTTCTTCAAGAAGAGGGGAATGATAGCATCATAGGAAGCTCAAATCTATTTAATGATAAGTATGAAGCTTTGGAATTGCAAAGAGGGCTTTTAACAAGATCTCAAGTTAAAAAGTTGCAAAACAAGGTCATTTGACCAATTTCGCACCTAAATGTGCTCAAAACTTGCAGCCCATGAAGTCCTACATAAAACCACGTTTTAATAGCATAAAAATGACTTAATTTGTTTCCAATAACGGTATAATACACATGCTAGACGTTGAGTTCATGTTGGTGCCAAGTTGCTTGCAAATTACAAATTCAAGATTTTCAAGATTTCCAAGATTTTAAAGATTTTCCTTTATTTCCATATATTATGTGACTATATTTATTGCTTTCCTAGTTAGTTAAGGTTAATAGTTTTCTTTTCCAATATTGGTAGAATTACTTTCCAAGATTGACTTGGTTTTGGTTTCTAGAGTGTTACCTTTTCCTATTTTAGTTGGACTTGTTGGCCAAAGTAGTTTAGGACTTTATTTCCTAATATTTAAGAATAATTTCGTGGATCACCCTCGATATAAAGGGGTATCTTCTTTGTTTTTAGGGAGATTATTAAGATTATTATCAATAAAACTTGTGAGATTTTTTTGCACTTTTGTATGGCTACTCTTGTATTTATTCTTCAACCTTCAAGACTCAACTTAAGGTGGTAAGAATTAAACCCTTTTTGAAATCTTAGATCACTTTAACCCTTTTTGAAATCTTAGATCACTTTTAGGTATTCAAGAAAGGTGATAAGTTTAGCCTTATTGTTGTTCTTGTTATTCTAAAGGGTCGGGTTTCACAATCTATTTCTCGTTTTTAATTCTCTACCTAAGGCGATTAGTTCTTTGTTAGATAATTGTTGTTGTCAGGATTCAACTTCAAGAATAGACTTCTTGAATTCAAGAAACTCTTTCTTGAAATCAATCTATTTTTAATTTCTGCATTTTTTGTTTCTTTATTTTCTTTAAGTTTCCGCATGTTTCTTCGTTTTTCTTAAGTAAATATTGAATCCCCTATTGTGTTGCTATCATTAAATCCTCGGTCTTCACTTTGATGAAGCATCCCCGCTAGCCTAGGTTTCAGTCTTCGTCGATGCTAGAAAAGTGGGACTTGCTGGTTCGACGTGTAAGCTTCATCAGTCCCTCTCTTAACATCCAGGGACTATATAATCGAAGCAGGTAGTTGATGGTGAATCGACGACATCCAGTCTTGTTCACGAAGTAAAAGAGAAGGGTCACGATCCTGCACAATGATGGATGGATTTTCTCGAGGCACACCTCATACCTCTTGCAAAAATCCAGGGTGATCGGCTGCTTTATGACCAATGTGAAGGGATAAATGTAAATATTACCCATCCATATAGGTAGTAACGGAGTCCTTAGGCTCGGTACTACTACATCCCTGCCTTTCCAATGGCAGTCTTAATGGACTATGGGAAGGACATCCTCGGTCACAAAACATATATATCTCGAGACTCCCTCGCCCCGGTCTTGTTTGTAAGAAAGCTTCTCGACCTTGAAGTCATTTGCAATTGAGCATTCCCCAAGGATAAATTCCAACAAGGGAGGCTCAGCAACCCGTTCGTTAGCTTCCACAATGCGGGAAGCCATTTCCCCCTCAGGGTCAACCACTTCGGTACCAACAACCAATTGAGAAGATGAAGATTTAACTTGTTTAAGAACAATTTTCGATGTTTTTGCTATTTTCCTCTGGGGGAGTGTTTGAAAATTTGAGAAATAAACACGAAGTTTTTGAAAAAATGGGTTTTGGATATGAAAAACAAGGTATGACGATTTGAAGAAATTTTGGGTAGAAATTGGGATATTTCTATGAAGATTGAAAAATATGGATTAATATATGAAGATTTCAAGAAGGTTTGATAATGGTTGGATGGCTCGAAAATAGCGGTTTGATCGAAAAGTAGAAAAATGACAAAGAAATGAGGCTTCTGTAGGGAAACAACCTACACTTCCCATTCAAAGACAACATGATTATGAGCGACACGTGTCGAAAGTCTGAATAGCGTGATAGATGGGACGTTTAGACTTCCTGTCGTGATGTACGAAGGAAGGAACCAAAGTCATCTGTCGTTTACCATTATTTCGGCAAGCCTACTCACTGAAAAATGAGGGGACAATCTGTATACGGGTAAAATAGAGCCTGCAGCATAACTTGACTTCCCGTTAAGTCAAATGGAGCAGGAACGTGAGTGTAATGTATCGGAGTCAGAGCGAAGAACACCTCGTATTGGGGATCAAGCAATACACCTACCCTCGAGGATATCGGGGCCATATCCTTGAGGTCCGATTTGAGGTTTAAGACTTTGTAGAGCATTACAAGTAGCTTCACACGACTAACCATGATCCGTGATGTCAATGCCTAACCGGATATCACAACATGAATCTCGGCTCCTATTCGTAGAAAATCAGTGATCGGCGAAACAAAAGATTTTTACCTTTTCTAGAATTGTAATTAGGGTAAAATTCTACTATATAAAGGGGAAAGCTTATTATTCATGAGACACATTATAACATGCATATCAAGGCAACATACCCTTATTCTCTATGTTATTCAAAATTTTTACTTTTGTTCATTAGTTCTTCATTAGTGTGAGCCCGGGATCGACGGCAGGCATTACATTTAGCCGTTACTGAGTTCGCGATCACTCTCCTTATCGGCTTGATAATTTATTATGTCTTTTATCTATTTAATCTAACATCATTTATCATTTGAATTTAATTGGTTTGCAATTTTAAAATCACATTTAATTGTTACTCATTTTTTAGGGTAAACAATTATGAATGTAAAAAGTCAAAAAGAATATAAATTACAAATTAATAACTTAAAATTGAAAGTCCTCATAAAAAAACAATTAGTATTAACCACATAACAATGTTGTTACTAAGTAGAAGGGAAGTTTTTAAGTAAAGTAATGTTATCTTTGTGTAACTTATAGGTCATATATTTGAATCAAAAAATAGTTATTAATACTTGCGTTATGATGGTGTGATGACCCGGGCCGTCTTCACGAGAATTACCACCCCATTACCCCTTTCATTTATATGTTTTATGTTTCTATATCTGTGTTAGAGTCTATCAGGTGAATTAGGAGTGATTCTCGTTGAAAGACATATAGCCTTTTGAAATGAAGCTTGTTTATGAAAAGTCAACCTAGAGTTGACTATGTGGTTAGAGGGCTTGGAATCGAATTCTGATGATTTGGTTAGTTCCGGAAGGTGATTTGTGACTTAGAGGAGCAATTGGAATTGAATTTGGAGGTCCGGTGTAGAAATAGGCTTGGACTGGCTAAGTTGGATTTTTGGCGGAATACGATCGATAGTTGAGATTTTTATCCGGGAGTCGGAATGGAATTCCGACAGTTGCACTAGCTTTGTTAGGTGATTTTGGATACGTCTGCAAATTTTCAGGTCATTCGGATATCGTTTGGTCGGGTTTTTGATTGCATGATGTTTTCGGAAGTTCTAGTTGAAACTTAGGCTTGAATTCGCCTTGATTTGATAATTTCTGTGTTTAAGGGCGTGTTTTTATGATTGGAACAAGTTTCTATTGTCACACCTCCTTTTTTACATACCCCGCTGGAAAAGCATAAAAATATGCTTATAGGGTATACCTCGATGCTCAAATACTCGAGACAGATATAATAGCATAGAGGAAGGAGTTTTTCCATTTAAAGGACAATCGGTTCGGGATTTTTGTTTTAGTAATCAGAGTCGCCACTTGAGATAATAATGGTGTCCCAAGTCACCGGTTAATCCCGAATCCAAGGAAATTTACTCTTTCAAAATGTCTGCGAAACAAAAATTTGGATAAGGAACTCTGTTAACCCGGGAGAAGGTGTTAGGCATTCCCGGGTTCCGTAGTTTTAGCACGGTCACTCAATTGTCGTTCTCAACTCTTGTTTGACCCAATACAAATTTTAACAACATATATGTGCTTTTACTTAAATATTTTACGGAATTTGTGACATCGCAAAAACACGCCTCTAGTCACACCGCAACCAGTACGCCTGTGACTTTCGGTATATTTCAGCTTTGCCGAGATTTAAGATTTGAGTCGCACCAAGTGCACACTCGTTTCAAGGAAGGTATATTAAATCGTGCCTAATAGCGTCTATCGACTTTTAATTCTTTTGGGCAAGACTAGGGATTTCGCTAGTAGTCTTCCCGAATCTAATTATATTATCTCATTACTAAAGGGGGGCCCCGCTTTTTTAACGTTATGCAAGGCTCGTCCCAATTATTATTAAGGTCCGATCCTATTCGTTCAACTATATTTGCTATACGTTGTTTTTGCCTTAAGCGATTTCTGGTTCTAAGTATTCTAGCCCCATATATTTTCTTTCTCCAACGGGTCTGGGATCTTGGAATAATACTCAGGATAACACCACATAAGTCCATGTCTTAATGACTCGGATCATGCTTAGGCTTTTAGCCAATGGCCCAGCGGATTCACGAGCACAGTCCATGCCTTCGCTATATAACAGGCCCATACCAGATTTAAGGTAACAATAACAAAAGGAAAATACATAATTCATAGTAAAATAGGCACTTAGAATTGAGAATGAAATTGAATTACTTTCATTTATTCAACAGGAGAAGAAAATCACTGTACAAGATGATTCATGTTGACCTTAGACTAAAATAAATTGATGCATATGAAATCTGACTACTTCCACATTTCCACTTTTCTTAGATGCAGATTTATACTAAATTGAAAGTTATTTAACCAAGCAACTTAAGATCAGATGGTTTAACTATATGAAGCATGATTCGAACAAATTAATTATTTACTAATGACAGCTGATTGTCTAACACTAGGTGATCCAATGATTTGTACACAGTTATGTTAATGTATCTAATATGACTTTAGCTTATCCAGTATCATAGACCCAGTTATAAGTGACTCGTTATTCCTTTTAAATGTTCTTATCCTTTTCGAAATTATTGGTATCAATATACTGATTCGCAGAAGTGATTAACTATATGAGTACGACTTGTATTATAATTGTGATGATGCTATTAATAATTTAAGCTACAGCTAATTAACCCATTTTAATGTTTTTACCTACCTTTTAACTAGGTGACTCGCCCTTCATGATTATACTACTGCTACCATATCTAGCTATTACAATATTCTTTGTACTTTGTTTTTCAGCTACTACCTACTACTACAGCAAATAAATTACAAATTCAAATCAATAACATTAAACTAAAGGCTACGTAACAGCATGTAATTCAGGCCGGATCTTCATTTTTATTTCAATCAAGTCACCAATACAGCTTCAGTTGAATAGGGAGTGTACCTGAATTAGCAAAAGAAGCCGATGAGTTCTAAGGGAGGGGAGTAAGCAACAGCAACAGACTCAACGAGACACAAGCAACAGTGTAGGATTGAATCTCAACAGAGCAGAAAACCACAGCAATCAACGAATAAGAAACCCAGCAACAAACGAGCAGAAAACCCCACAAACAGACAACTTAAACTCGAAATTTGCAAGAAAAAACTACTTGTTATTGCTATTGTATTGCACTCTGAATTTTTCTATGTTAAGAACCAGCCCAAGAAAGTTGCAGAAGCCCCTAAAATATCATTCCAGAAGTCCCCTCTCATCAGCCCTTTTTAGGAGATTTATATAGGAGTGGGAATGGGCTGATGACTTGGGGAGAAAGAATGGGATTAAATCCCACTTCTCCCCTCTTAAAATTGCTAAACTTACACTAAGGCCCTAAAATCTGTTACCCAAAACCCTTCCAGCATGTGCTAGAAGGTTCTAAAGATTCCTTTTAAGGCCTTTTACTAACATATCCCTAAGGGTTGAAGATTTTTACTGATTTCCCTTTTTAGGGAGACCATTATACCCTTTAATCTCTGCAAAATTGCAGAAATCAGGGGTACAAATGACTCCCATAACCCATTATGTTTCAAACTATTCACTATTTTACCTATTTGGTTTCCAATTATGCCCCTAAGGACACTGCTGAATTACCTGACCTACCTAGGTCAGGTTTCCAGCATTTTGAGACTTATTTAACTAATGGCCAGTCCTTGCATTGGTATTTAAGGACTGGCCAGTTCTACTATTTCAAACTTAGCCTCTTTTAGTTCATTTTAGGTTGATTGCAGGACCAACCTGCCTTATTACTATGTTTAGCCTATTTAAAACTTAGCCAGTCTCAAGTTGAGACTTAGCTTGGGCAATTGAAGCCCAATTACTGAACACAGACTGGGCCCAAGCCTTTGCAGGCTTAACCACCTGTGGTTCAAGGCTCAAACAGAGCCTGGGCAAGTCTGCATTTGCAGACTTAGCCAGTCCTTGAAAACCAGCCTTTTGAATGATCACAGGCTGGGCTAAGGTCCTTGCAGACCTAGCCACCTATGATTCAGGGCTCAAAATAAGCCTTGGTAAGCTTGCATTTGCAAGCTTAACCAGTTTTGCACAACCAGCCCCTTTTATGGTAGACTGGTGTGTTGGGACCTTATAGAGTTGATCAACCTTTGCAAAATTGACCACTCTTAGGTCAATTATTTCCTAATAACTTATTTTTGTTCATTTTAAGTTAATTAAACTAATTCGCAGGACTAGCCTGTTTTATTGTCCTATTAAACTATTTGAAATTTGACCTATTCCTTAATTTGACTCGGCTTTGCCATTTTAAAGCTCGTTACTGAACACAGGCCTGGCTAAGACCTTTGCATGTCTATCCATCTGTGATCATGGCTCAATCAGTGCCTTGGTAAGTCTGAGTTTGCAGACTTAGACGAATTATTACACAACTAGCCTATTTAAGTGTTAGCTAGTGTGTGAGAGACATAGCAGATTAGGTCAAATGCAAAATTGACCACTCTTGGTCACTTACTTAACTTATAGCCTATTTTTTGTGATTTTCAATTTTAGCATATTCCAAGACACTTAATGCATGTTTTCAAAGTTAACCACTTATAAGTCTTAAAACTATTGCAGCTATAACCAATTCACCTAGGCATGATAGGCATTAACAGTGTTCATATTAACACAAAGTTATTACAAACATAGCCAGTTTCACAAATAATTGCACACATAGCCAATGAAATCAAATTTGTTCATCAATTAATCAAAACTCAGAGAAAAAGGTTGAGTATTGTTGAATCTCAATCAATTAGACTTACAAACTTAATTTTCATAACAAAGTGTCAATTAGTTATTAACAGGCTTAGTTAAAACTTCCTTATATTAAATGAACCACTGAAAATCTCAAATCACACTTAAGGTGTTCTTGGCATAAACATACATAAGCAAAATCACACAAAGCAGTAAAAGAAGAGAACATGGTTTGCCAGGATCAAAGAATAGCCAAACTAAGACAAAATAATTCTAACAGAGTAGACATGGAGAGATAGAACAAATGGAAAGAGTCCCTAATCTAAACATGTGAGTGATAAAAATGAGAGATATGAAGAAAAGATAATAAGAATCAGAACAACTAAACGAGATTTATTAAGGACCAAACCCTAATCTATCATGCAAGAAATAGATAAGATGAAGAGGAACAGATCCCTTAAACAAAAAAGCAAACAAACTAAGACTTCTTAAATACTAAAAACCCTAGTTCTAATTTTATCATAAGAGACACACAAAAATGACAAGAAATCGCAAACAAAGAAAGCAAAGAAAGCAAATAAAGGGGGGAGGTACTTAGCTCGCAGGGACTGTCCCCTGAGCTTCCTATTTTCCTTCTCTTTTTCCTTCTTTTCTTTTTTCAGTCACTTTCAGACTCTTTTCCTTTATTTCTTTTCTTTATTTCTTTTTCAATCTCTTTTTTTTTCTTTCTGGTTTTTCTTTCAGACTTCAAGGTGAAGTCTTTAAGGCTTCTGGGTTGTAGTGGGGTGTTTGGGTAGGGTTAAGGATGGATCTTGAAAGGGTTTGAGTTTTGGAGTCGCCGGAGTTAGGTTTCCGGCGACCCTTTTTGGGATATTCGAAGAGTTCGGGGAAGATTCGAGGGAGGTGGGTGGTATGGGAGTGTAGATCAGACCAAGATGGTCCTTTTGGTGTTGGTTTGGAGGAGAGATTCATACTTTGGTGGTCACCGGCGGTAGATTACGGTGACCGGCTTGTCAAGAATGAGGGGTATGTTCTAAGGTTTTCTAAGGTTTTGAGGGTATTCGAGGTGAAGAAGAAGGAGAAGAGGAGAAAGGGAAGCTAGGAGATGGCCGGAGACCACCGTGGGAGGTGGTGGCCTCCATGGCCGGCTAGAGTTGCAGAGGTGTTTGATGGAGAGAAAGAGGGAGAGATGAAGAAGAAGGTTGAGGCGGCTAGGGTTAGAAGCGAATTAGAACAGGCCGAGTTTTCAGACAAATGCCTTATATAGGCGGGGAGGCTAAGGAGATCTGAGCCGTCAATTTGCTGAAGATTAACGGCTCTCAGCAGCGTTATTAAAACGTCGCCGTTTGGGCACTTATGAGACCAAAGTCTCTTCCGTCAGATCAGCTCACACGAACGGCTGAGATCAACCCCTATTATTTTAATTAACTAATTAATTTCGCTATTTATCTCAGCCGTTGGATTTATCAAGATTAACGGCTAGGATCACTGTCCCTTGGTGGCCTGGACCGGATCCCTTTGGGCTAAAAGCATTTGGGCCTTTAAATTCATTTTCTTTGGCCCAACACACTCAAACCCCATGTATTTTTGTATTTTCTGATTTTTAATTATTAAAACACCATTTTTATTTTTCTTTTCTTCTATGAATTATTAGAAAAACTTGATGCCCTACTTATTCTAATTATCTAGTATTTTTTGGAAATTTGCTACTATTTTTTCCTAATTTCCGCTACTTAAAACTCTTTTTTGATAATTTTCTTCTTAAAACTAATCAATTTAAACAAATTAATTACTTAACCTATTTTTTTTTCTAATTTCCAATTATTCAAACACACAAAGTGTAGCTAATTTCAAACAACGCATGTAATTACACTCAAAAATATATTTATTTTAATTTTGGAATAGTTTGCCCGGTGTAAAAATCAGGTGCTCACAGCTGCCCCTCTTTGCTCCGGAACACGAAGAGTTTCAGTGCAAAGACAAGTGAGCTGTAATGAGAGATTTTTGCACATTGGCACATTCTGTGAAAGCATTTTTTGAAAATCTTTTGACCGCACCCTACTTTAGAGGTTGCCTACATATCCTGGGCTAAACAGGAATCAAGTCAGTGTAGTTCGGGAAGGTCTGGTAGTTTGAAACTACCAGACTCACTGTTCCATTGACATTGTTGAGACTTGCTAACTTACTCCTTATTACACTGGGGGGGGGGAAGGTAAAATGAAGAAGCTAATCTATGTTATGATCCTACAATTACAATTGTTCTTAATCTAGCTTTTGCTTCTCCTTCTTTTTTTCTTGATTTTCTGTGATGCCAACTCTGTTTTTTGTTGATTTTCTTTCTTGTTTTCCTCTTCTTCTTTTTTTTCAATGGTACTTCTTATCCTCGAGCTAAAGCCTGCTCAAAACAAAACAAAAACAACAAACTTTTTCTTCTGCCCAGTGTGGGCTTCTAGCTAACATAAACCAAAAATTGCAGGAAGTAAATATGCAGAAATGTCTTCCCTTGTTAGATAGGTGGGCGCCTGGACAGAAATTAAACGTGCAATGATATGCGATGCAGAAAAGTATTCCTTTGTTAGATAGGTAGGCGCCTGGACAGAAATTAAACGTGCAATGAGATGCAATGCAGAAAAGTATTCCCTTGTTCGATAGGTGGGCGCCTGGACAGAAATTAAACGTGCATGATATGCAATGCAGAAAAGTATTCCCTTGTTAGATAGGTGGGAACCTGAAAGAAATTAAATGTGCATGAAATGCAATGCAGAAAAGTATTCCCTTGTTAGATAGGTGGGCGCCTGGACAGAAATTAAACGTGCAATGATATGCGATGCAGAAAAGTATTCCCTTGTTAGATAGGTGGGCGCCTGACATAGATTAAACGTGCATGATATGCAATGCAGAAAAGTATTCCCTTGTTAGGTAGGTGGGCGCCTGACAGAAATTAAACGTGCATGAAATGCAATGCAGAAAAGTATTCCCTTGTTAGATAGGTGGACGCTCGACGGAAATTAAACGTGCATGAAATGCGATGCGAGAAAAGTATTCCCTTGTTAGATAGGTGGGCGCCTGACGGAAATTAAACGTGCATGATATGCAATGCAGAAAAGTATTCCCTTGTTAGATAGGTGGGCGCCTGACGGAAATTAAACGTGCATGAAATGCGATGGAGAAAAGTATTCCCTTGTTAGATAGGTGGGCGCCTAGACAAAAATTAAACGTGCATGAGATGCAATGCAGAAAAGTATTCCCTTGTTAGATAGGTGGGCGCCTGAACAAAAATTAAACGTGCATGAGATGCAATGCAGAAAAGTATTCCCTTGTTAGATAGGTGGGCGCCTGACAGAAATTAAACGTGCTTGAGATGCAATGCAGAAAAGTATTCCCTTGTTAGATAGGTGGGCGCCTGACGGAAATTAAACATGCATGAAATGCAATGCAGAAAAGTATTCCCTTGTTAGATAGGTGGGCGCCTAGACAGAAATTAAACGTGCATGAAGTGCGATGCAGAAAAGTATTCTCTTTGCCTGATGACCGGGGAATGGATTTTAAAAATGCTACCATCTTCTTTTTTGGTATTTTCTTTGACCAATTGTCTCTCACCTGTGAATTTCTCCACTTATTGGCAAACTTTTTTTTTTTTGTGTTTTCTATTTTTCCACATTGGCCATATTCACTTTAAAGTGAATAGTGACAATTTGTTCCTGCATGAATCATGAAACAAAATTTATTAGATATAAACTGCTGGCAACTGGCATCTGCCGTCCCTGCCTCTTATTGCTTTGCTCTTTTTTTGCTTTTTCTTCTGCAGTGTGGCTTTTCAGCCGCCTATCTCTTGCGAACTCTTTTTGTATTTTCTTACTTTTCCCTTTTTTTGTTTTGTTTTCTTTTCCTTTGGCCATGTTTGCCAAACTTATTTATTTTCTCCCCAACTCTTCTTTCTTTCCGATCTACTGTTGTTTCAGCTTTTGTCATCAGGAGCTGGTAGTTAGCTCTCAAAAGGTGAACAATGAAATGCAGAAAAATGAAAGAGGGTAAAGGGTGTTTTGGAGAGATGATAGAACTTATCTGGGCGTTTCCTGGCTGATTCCGCTGACCATGCCATGTATTTAAACTCTGACTCAGTTCGTTCCAATCATTATTCTGACTCCGAATCGTTTTCAACCCAAACCAATACTATTTTTTGTTGCCTTTTCTCTTTTCCTGGTAATCCTTACGATTGCCCTACGGTGCCTCGAAAGGTTTTCACCAATAAGACTCTCTCATTTATTTCTCTCAACCTCATAATCGCCTCACAATGCCGTTTAAGGTTTTCACTGACAAGACTCTCTCATTTTTTTTTTCATTTTTCATTTTTCCTTTTGTATTTTGTTTTCTATACCCCAGGTGTTATCCAATGTCTTGTTCTTCCTTCGTTGCATCTGTTATCACTTTGGAATTGATCAGAAGGTCTTTCTTTGGACCGTAACATGGCTTTTGGATGGGTTAAGAAAGAAAAGTATAAAGGCTCAAAATTTTACGAGGGTTTAGAAATATTTACAACCCTCGGAATTATTCAACATAACTTTTGCCCCAGTTTCAATATGTGGGGAATTTTTTGATTTTTCTTTGTTATGACTGAACCTCAGCGAGGCTGCCTACGTACCCTTTCGGGATCAAGTCAGACGTAGTTCATCCAACGTCATTAGTTAGATGGATTTCTTTTTGACTTTTCCCGATTTTTTGTCCTTTTTTTTTCTTCTTTTTTCATTCGGTCATCACTTCCCATTTTGTCAATTTTAACCTTCATTTTCCTTATTGCGCTATAAGCGATTCCGAGAGAGGGATATGAAAGAATATATTCATTAAGGCTCAAATGGGGTTATCAATGGACAAAGTGTATGGATAGAGAATAAAATGCCTTCGTCATTTCAATTCCAAAATCACAACAAAATACAGAACATACAATTACAAAAGAGTCATACATAGTATCTTTTGACCGCATCTGAGTTGATAGCAGTCTCTACGCACTTTCCTTCAACATCTGTTAAATATAATGCCCCATTGGACAACACCCGCGATACTACAAATGGTCCCTGCCAATTTAGCGCAAACTTGCCCTTTGCCTCAGCCCAATGCGGTAAGATACACCTCAGTACGAGTTGTCTGACTTCAAACTTCCGAGGTCGTACCTTCTTATTGTATGCTCTGGCCATTCTTCGTTGATACAACTGCCCATGGCAAACTGCGGCCAATCTCTTTTCATCAATCAAACTTAATTGTTCTAGCCGGGCTTTTACCCATTCTTCGTCATCTATTCCAGCTTCAGCTATGATCCGTAATGACGGTATTTCTATTTCTGCGGGTATAACAGCCTCCGTCCCATACACCAGTGAGTAAGGTGTGGTTCCAATAGAAGTATGCACTGTCGTGCGGTAACCCATAAGAGCAAAAGGTAACTTTTCATGCCATTGCCTGGATCCCTCCACCATTTTCCTGAGGATCTTCTTGATATTTTTATTTGCCACTTCTACTTCCCCATTCGCCTTTGGCCTATAAGGTGTGGAATTGCGGTGCGTGATCTTAAATCTCATGCACAAAATCCACCACCGCTTTCTTCGTCACTGCCTTGAACATCTTTGCCTCAACCCACTTGGTGAAATAATCGATTGCAACCAAATCGATAACATCCATGCCCCGGACGACGAAGGGCCACGGTGCAGACATTGTATGCAATTCAGAAGGCGGGGAGTGGATCAGATCTCCATGTACCTGGCACTGGTGACATTTCCTCACATATCTGATACAATCACACTCCATTGTGAGCCAATAATACCCAGCTCTCAAAATCTTCTTCGCTAGGACATATCCGCTCATGTAGGGTCCACATGCTTCAGCATGTACTTCATTCATAATCTCATCAGCTTGTTGTGCATCCATACACCTCAACAACCCTAGATCTGGTGTTCTCTTGTATATAACTCCTCCACTGAGAAAACATCCATTAGCTAAATGCCTGATGGTTCTCTTCTGGTGTCCAGTGGCCTGCTCCGGGTATTTCCCAGCTTTCAGGTATTCCCTGATGTCATGATACCATGGTTCTCCATCCGATTCTTCTTCCACAGCAAAACAGTAAGCATTTTGATCACGGACTTGGATCTGGAATGTATCTATATATGTCTTGTCCGGATGATGCAGCAGGGAGGATAGTGTGGCCAAAGCATCTGCAACCTCATTGTGCATTTTTGGGATGTGTTTGAATTCTATGAACTGGAATCTTTGGGACAACTCATGCAAACAATACCGGTAAGGTATCAATTTCAAATCTCTTGTCTCCCATTCTCCCTGGATTTGGTGTACCAAAAGATTCGAGTCACTCATGACCAAAATCTCTTGAATACCCATGTCTATTTCCATCCTTAATCCCAAGATACACGCCTCATATTTGGCCATGTTGTTGGTACAGAAAAATCAAAGCTGAGTTGTGACGGTATAGTGTTGACCCATACCTGAAATGAGTACCGCTCCGACACCAACGCCCTTACTATTGACGGCTCCGTCGAATTACATCTTCCATCCTGGCTTCTCATCTTGTTCTATGTCCTCGACATTCATTGCCTCTTCATCCGGAAAATACGTCTTCAATGGCTCATATTCATCATCCACTGGATTCTCTGCTAAGTGGTCCGCAATCGCTTGTACCTTCATCGCCATGCGAGTCACATAGATAATGTCAAATTCTGTGAGCAGAATCTGCCATTTAGCAAGTCTCCCTATAGGCATAGGCTTCTGAAATATGTACTTCATAGGATCCAGTCGTGATATCAAGTATGTGGCATATGCTGACAAATAATGCTTCAATTTCTGAGCCACCCAGATCAACGAACAACAAGTTCTTTCTAGCTGAGTATATTTCACCTCGTAAGATGTAAACTTCTTACTGAGGTAATATATAGCCTGTTCTTTCTTGCCCGTCTCATTGTGTTGGCCTAGAACACATCCAAAGGAGTTGTCAAGCACTGTTAAGTACAAAATCAGAGGTCGCCCCGGCTCTGGAGGAACTAATACTGGAGGATTGCCCAAATATTCCTTGATCTTGTCGAAGGCTTCCTGACATTCGTCGGTCCATTTCACTGCTGCATATTTCTTTAACAACTTGAAGATCGGCTCACATGTTGATGTCAACTGAGCGATTAACCAGCTAATGTAATTCAACCTCCCCAATAAGATCATTACTTCTTTCTTGTTCTTCGGCGGAGGTAGACTTTGGATGGCCTTGATCTTTGATGGATCTAGTTCGATACCTCGCCGACTCACTATGAATCCCAGCAGTTTCTCTGAAGGTACTCCGAAAGCGCATTTCGCGGGGTTGAGTTTAAGATTGTACCTCCGGAGTCTTTGGAAAAACTTTCTCAAATCCCTCACGTGATCAGGTTGCTTCTTGGACTTTATGATGACGTCATCTACATACACTTCGATTTCCTGGTGCATCATGTCATGAAACATCATGGTCATTGCCCTCATATAAGTTGCACCGGCATTCTTCAATCGAAACGGCATTACTCTGTAACAATACGTTCCCCAAGGTGTAATGAAAGCAGTTTTCTCCGCGTCTTCTTCGTCCATCAGGATCTGGTGATATCCTGCATAACAATCTACAAATGAACCGATCTCATGCTTGGCGCAATTGTCGATCAATATATGGATGTTTGGTAATGGGAAGTCATCCTTTGGACTAGCTTTGTTGAGGTCTCTGTAGTCCACACACACTCTGGTTTTTCCATCTTTCTTTGGGACTTGCACAACGTTCGCCAACCAGGTGGGGTATTTGGTGACTCGTATGACCTTCGCCTCAAACTGCTTATTCACCTCTTCTTTTATCTTTACACTAATGTCCGTTTTGAATTTCCGCAACTTTTGCTTCACTGGCCGGCATTCAGGGTAAATAGGCAACTTGTGTACCACCAAATCAGTACTAAGTCCAGGCATGTCATCATAGGACCAAGCAAAGATGTCCTTAAATTCATGCAACAACCTTATCAATTCTTCCCTAAAGGGTGTCTCCAAATGGACACTAATATTTGTTTCCCATATATTATCTTCGCTCCCCAAATTGATGGATTCCGTATCACTCAAATTCGGTTTGGGCTTTTCCTCGTATTGGTTCATGTCCTTACTTATTTCCTCTAGGGCTTCCTCATCCTTACCTTCTATCTCACTATCCTCCTCAATTTCTTGTATGGTAATGCGACTGTCAGAACTGGGTCGATTATCCTTCATGCATGACATGGCATCAGAATCAGCACATACAAAACTATACAGAAGAAGAAATAAAAAAAAGGCGAAAATGAAGAAAGAGGAAAACTACGTTTCATTGATAAAAAGATGAACAAAGTTTGGGATACATTTTGATTTTTCTTTTTCATGAGGGGGTGGGAAAACTACAAAAAGTAACAATTATTATTCTGGGAAAGCGATGGTGAAATTTTCAGAGCTAACTACCAAGACTTCTTCCTGATACGAAAAGGAGTGGCTTCCCAGTTGTTCAGCATAACGCCGGATCCCACAAATTGCACATCCATCTTGCTAGTGCCTTCCCCCATCTCAACCATGTTCACATTCCCAAATATTTTCTCAAATCTCTTCAACAGCTCTTCATTGGGTCGGGTCTCGATGTACCTTGACGCAGCAGATGTCCAATCTTTAGTACCAGGCTTGGTAAAGGTGTCGGATAGTTTGGGTATAGGCTTAGGCAGGGTCCAGTTCTTTTTTGTTTTAGAAGCTCTTTGGATGTCGGCATAGGTGGGTTTGAACCCTAAGCCGAAAGTCCCTTTGTTCCCTGGCAGTTGAACTGGTTGGGTGACTCCTTGCAAAGCTTTGCCCAATCCATTTCCTGGCGTGAACCCATTTTTAAGCATTTCCCGGGCCACCATCACAGTAGTAGGTGCTACCATAGGGATCGGCAGTTTCTCTCCTTCAGCAATTTTGTTCACTGCTATGGTATCTGTCACCTGGTAGACCCAAGGTCCCCTATCTCCATCAGCATCATCAAATGCCATCACAGCACTGTAGGTATTTTCTTCTCCATGCACCACAATTTCTTGTTGCTCCTATTCGAATTTGACCATCTGGTGTAAGGATGACGGCACTGCTTTGGCCGCGTGGATCTTTGGTCGACCCAGAAATAAATTATAGGACACAGCAATGTCCAACACCTTAAACTCCATGGTAATATCCACAGGCCCAATGGTCACTTCCAAAACAATGTCTCCCAACGTGTTCTTACTTCCCCCATCGAATCCTCTCACATTTATACTGTTCCTCCGAATTCTATCCGGACTGATATTCAGCTTTCCAAGAGTTGACAGTGGGAAAATGTTCGCGCTTGAACCATTATCTATCAACACTCTAGTAACCACCGACTCCTCGCTTTTCACCGTAAGATAAAGTGCCCTATTATGCTCGGTTCTCTCAACAGGCAATTCGTTATCTGAGAACGTAATCTTATTAGACTCAAAGATCTTATTGGTAATCTTTTCAAGGTGACAGACCGAGATCTTCTCTGGAACATGAGCCTCGTTCAGTATCTTCATCAGAGCTTTCCTGTGTTCTTCTGAGTGTATTAACAATGAGAGCAAAGAGATCTGTGCAGGGGTTTTCCTCAGCTGCTCGACTACAGAGTAATCCTGTGACTTTATCTTTTTGAGGAATTCCTCCGCCTCTTCTTCTGACACTGGCTTCTTTAACTGATTCTCTTTCACTGTTTTCATTCTTCTTAACTCTTCTGGGGCAAAACACCTCCCATACCGAGTCAGACCATGAGTTTCATTGATTTCTCCAGATACCTCTTTCCCTGTGTAGATCACTGCTACATTGTTGTAATTCCAAGGTACAGTCTTCGTGTTCATTACCGGCATCTGCACCACCGGTCTTATGATTACTGGTTCCACATTCGCGCCTTTCACTGTTAATATTGGCTTCACGCCTGGTACTACAACCTTTAAATTCTCCACCACTACTGGCCTTTTTACTGGTTCCTCAACAATCACTTCTCCTTTCTCCGCTTCCTTTTCCGTTCTGCTACTGGCTTTAATAATCATAACAGACTGAGACGGCTTCCGAATGCTCTCATCCTGCGCCAATTCTATCATATGCGTTTCATGGTGAGCTGGCAGTGGGTTTTGCGTGATGTTTGGAGCCTCCGGAGCTTGCACTTCAATTCTCCGACTATCAATAAGTTCCTGGATAGCATTCTTCAGATGCCAACACTTTTCAGTATCATGTCCTGGTGCTCCTGAACAATACTCACACCTGACAGATTGATCAATGTTTTTCGGAGGTGGGTTTGGAAGTTTAGACTCAATCGGGCTCAACATCCCCAATTCTTTTAATCTGTGATAGAGGCTGGTATATGACTCCCCCAACGGGGTGAATGTTTTCTTTGCCCTGTTCCTCATTCTGGGTCAGGGCTGGGTCTGTTTGGGTTTCTGTAGGTTCTAGAAGCAGGGTATGTGTTTTGTGTGTGGTAGATATTATGTGGGGCTTGGGTTCTCCATACGTGTGGCGGTGGTGGTGAGTAGGTTTGGGCTTGTGGGTGGTGGTAGTGCGGGGCAGTTGGTGGGCAATACGGTGGCAGTGGGTTATATGTGGTTGGTGTATTGTATGGGGTTGGTGGGTTATATGTGGTTGGCGGGTTGTATGGAGTTGACGGGTTTGGTGGGTATGGACGGTATGGTCTTGGTGGGTGGTAATGTTTATTACGGTTCCAAGGACTGCTTTCCACAACTGCTATTTCTTTTTTTTTTTCTTCCCAATTGCTCCTCCATTCCCAGTCTGTATTGCCTGATTCGTGCCCTTAATTGCCGAAAAACTCATGATCTTGTTGGTTTTCAATCCTTTCTCAACAAAACTTCCCATCTTCACAACCTCGTTAAAACTTTTTCCAATTGCTGACACTAAATGCCCATAATAAGTAGGCTCCAAATCCTGTAAGAAACAATCTACCATTTCTCCTTCCTTCATCGGCGGATCTACCCTTGCCGCTTGTTCTCTCCACCTGAAACAAACTCCCTGAAGCTTTCTCCCGGCTTTTTCTCCATCTTCGTGAGTGATAACCTGTCTAGTATGATTTCCAGATTGTATTGAAAATGGTTCGCGAAGGCTTGCGCGAGATCATCCCAGATGAACCATCTGGTATGATCCTGGCGAGTATACCACTCCAAAGTAGAACCTCTTAAACTTTGGCTAAAATAGGCCATCAACAGCTCATCCCTGCCTCCTGCACCTCGCATTTTACTGCAATATCCCCTGAGGTGGGCCACCGGGTCTCCATGTCCGCTATATATATCAAACTTCGGCAACTTAAATCTAACGGGAAGTTGCACTTCAGGAAACAGACACAAATCCTTGTATGCCACGCTTACTTGCCCTCCCAATCCTTGCATATTGCGAAAGGCGTTTTCCAAGCTTTTCACCTTCCTAGCCATCTCCTCTTGCTCTGCATTTTTTGCAGGTTTCTCTTCGCTCGACTCCATCTGCGGAGTATGAGATTCGTGCTGTTGAAAGGTAGGCTCCGGTGGGTAGTAATGAGGATCTTGTATTTGGAACATTGGTTCACTAGATGATTTGTGCAGGGTGGCAGGTGGAGGCGCCACATATACTGGAGCAACTTGGGGTGGATGGGGTGGTACTTGTTTTGTTGGAGGTGGTGGTACCTGGGAAGTGGAAGCATAATAGTGATGATAATCAGGGTATGTAGAGGGTGCATTCATCGTGGTTGGTTCATGATTGGGGTTAGTTGGAGGGATGTATGTGGGATTGGCAGGGTAAGTTGGCAAGGGTTGACCCCTTGACCAAGCCTGATACATTTCGGCCATCTGCTGTTTTAATTTGTACATCTCTTTCTTCATCCCCGCTACGTCCACAATTTCTTCCTCTTGAGCGGGATCCATGACCGGTGCCTCAATCTCTTGCGACACAGCTTTTGTCATTTTCTTATATCTCGTGTTGTAAGGGTGAGTAGCCAAAATGTCAGTTGCCACTAGTATCTGTTTCTCCCAAACATCAACACCCATTAGTGGTTAGCGCATGAAGAGATAAGATGCAACGACTTTAAAATAAACATATGTTCCTCGAGTCGTCATGCATCATCCCGGCTTTTACATATTTGAACCAATCATCTCTTTTTTTTTAACTTTTCTCTCTCTCTTTTTCTCTTTTTCATTTCATAATTGCGTTCCTATTTATTTGCCTATCGTAATTAAAAGAAATAACATAGAGCAAAAGGATTGACAACAACACTTGATTTTCATTGATAGTTCAAAAACATTGGATTACAAGATGATGTTGTTAAAGAAATATAAAAAATAAGATGCATGCCTTATGAATACATTAATGCTCCTAGTGCCCGCGAGACATCGTTCGGTCTTGCCGCGGGCCTATATGCTAATCCCTTTTGGAGCCTATCCAGGTCAGACATGACTTGCTGTACGAAGAACTTCAACGCTGATACAAAGGTTCCTCGGGACATATCTTCACACAGCTAACTCTTTCGGGTGATGTATTGAGCAATGCGAACAATCTTCTCTCGAATAACCCCTTTTCTTGAAGCAGTCGACTTATCTGTTCAGTGCGAGCATCCAAGGTATGTTGGTTATCTTTCTGTATTTGCTGCAGCTCCAACTCTAGTCGAGCCATAGTTGTGTAACAATGCTTTCTCTCTTCTTCGAGATCCTTGATAATCTTGTTACTTTTAACCATGGCTGAAACCATTTTCTTTTTTAGCCGAGCTACCTCAAATTCATGCCTATCTTCTGGTTATTTACTTCCGAGCCCTGACTAGTTCCTTTTCCGCCTTGTCCAAGTCAAAGCTGTAGTCATTCACTTTGCGCCGAAGAGTCTCGATCAATTTCTCATCCCGGGCTAAGCGAATGGGGGTCTCGGATGCAATTTTCATTTGAGCAACCTGAGCCTTTAACATTTTGTTTTCTTTCTTCAGCTGCTTTTTCTCTCCCTCATCAGATGCTGCCTGTAAACCACTTTCAAACTAGAGATTTCTCAATTGTTCTTCCAACGAGCTGATTTTGGCCTTGTATTCTCTTTCTTTGGCCGCCCAATTCTGATTTTCCTTAGACTGCTCCACCAAATCTTGCAGGTGAGGTCTTTTCGAAAGCCGATCATGCTCAACACCCCGTCGATACCACGTGAAATATCCAGACGATACTTCTCCTCGAGCTCTATTTTGCACACAAGTATCCACTTTCAGGTTTTGGCACTCATTCCAAATTTGACGGATCTTTGCTTTCGGGAATTGCCCATCCGGACCAATTTCTTTAGCTTACGAATTGAGGTCCCCGTCTCTCGGTATAACATGATATCTACCCAGCTATCACAGGGCCCTGTACGAGGCGTAAGGTTGGATGCGTTTTAAACCCATGATCAAGAAAGGTAACCCTTCTGTCGGCATATATATTACCTCGTCAAGAGGTAGCCAATCATATGTCCAATCGATCTGGCCATCAGTCAATGATCAAAGATGCGAAATCCAATCCTTTACTCCCTCTGGCAATTTGACTTCTTTTATTCTCGTACAGAATTCTTCCAGACATGTTCGTCCAGTCGGACAATAACTTGAGAACGAAGGATGATGGCATAGATGTTCAATCAACCAAATCTGCAAAATCAAATTACACCCTTCAAAGAAATTGGCTCCAGCTTTGCACGCAGTCAGAGCACGGTAGATGTCGGCTAGAATCATTGGAGCTAGAGTATAATTGTCTTGTACTATCAATGTGCTCGCTACCCCGGCAACCTTTATGCTGATGTGCCCATCTTTTCTCGGAAATATGACAATTCCGAGAAATGCCACTAAGAAAGCAAACCTTCGGTGCTCCTCCCATTTCGCTCGGTTGGACTTGCTGCATAACTTGTTCGTGGAGTCGTTGAAACCCCCGATGTGTCCATACCTACTATAGATGAAGTTCAGGGATCAAAACCCGTTGGCTAAATATTTATTGTGGACATTCCTAGCAATTTTTAGAGAATCCAGAAAACGATGCACCGTTACCGTTCTTGGAGATACCGGGTATTTTCCTTTTAAGGGGACCTCATTCTTCCCTATGTAGAAAGCAATTTCCTCCAGAGTAGGAGTGAGTTCAAAATCCGGGAGATGTAATACATTGTGTGCAGGATCCCAATATGTGACCAATGCTCTAATTTTGTCGCCTCGGGGAATTATGTCCAATAATCCCGTAAGATCTTTCAAGTAACCCTTGACCCAGTCCTGATTTTCTGTTCCCATGTCTTGCCACCACAGTTTCAGCTCCAAAGGGATTTTATTCATTAAGGAGAAATGTTCATTCAACATTGTGCTCATCCTGCACATTTATTAAGGCGATTTTATTTAGAAAAGAGGAAAATCATTTTCAATGCAAGTTTTCATTTTTGAAAGAAATATGGCTTTCGAAGTAGCCATTTTTGCCAAAACAGCCTTCCGGCGTCCTTTCGGGACATTCGGCCGTTTCCAAAAATAGCAATCACTTCGATTATTCAAAAAGAAAAATCTTTTTGGTCTTTTTTCTAAAAGTCTGGTTGGACCCGTTTAAGGGTTGCCTACGTATCCCACCTAATGGTAAGAATCAAACCTGCGTAGTTCGGTCAGATTATTTGACTAATTATTTCAACAACAAAACCCATTTTTTTTCAAATTTTCGGATTTTTTGGATACCCATTTTCACTAATTCTTATTTCTCTCTCTTTTTTTCTTTTCAACAATTTTTCTATCCTCGGGAATTTTGCCGGTCCGCATAACGATCAAGGACAATAATAATGCAACACATAATATGCTCGGTCTTTTTCAAACACCGGTTCACCTGTCCTAGACGGACCCAACCCATATGTTGAGTCCCCTAAGTCAGATATGATGCAAATAATCGTCCTAGACCTATGTTCAAAATCTTACAGTTTCATAGAATGCTAGACCGTGCACCCGAGCGGACAACTCGGATCGAGGAGGGGGCTACGTACCGGTGACTCGCGGAGTCAATCGGCTTTGTAACTTATCCGACCTCTATTTTCTTAATTTGGGGTGACTTAATAGAAAGGGGAGTCTCAACCAGTAAGCACATCCCCGGGGGTGAAGAAGAGAAGGGTTTTCGGCACAATTTTTATATACAATCCACATAGTATCAAAGCGATAAAGCATATAGCATGTTGTTCAAATCATATAGTGAAGTCAAACAATATCACGAACGGCAATTCTAAGGAGCTCGAGTTCTTAAACCCTGAAATCGAAGTTCGGGGTTGGGTTCCCCAACAGAGTCGCCAGAGCTGTCACACCTCCTTTTTTACATACCCCGTTGGAAAAGTATAAAAATATGCTTATAGGTTATACCTCGATGCTCAAATACCCAAGATGGATATAATAGCATAGAGGAAGGAGTTTTTCCATTTAAAGGACAATCAGTTCGGGAATTTTGTTTTAATAATCAAAGTCGCCACTTGAGATAATAATGGTGTCCCAAGTCACCGGTTAATCCCGAATCCGAGGAAATTGACTCTTTCAAAATGTCAGTGAAACAAAGATCTGGATAAGGAACTCTGTTAACCTGGGAGAAGGTGTTAGGCATTCCCGGGTTCCGTGGTTTTAGCACGGTCGCTCAATTGTCGTTCTCGACTCTTGTTTGACCCAAAACAAATTTTAACAACATATATGTGCTTTTACTTAAATATTTTATGAAATTTGTGACATCGCGAAAACACGCCTCGAGTCACACCGCAACCAGTACGCCTGTGACTTTCGGTATATTTCAGCTTTGCCGAGATTTAAGATTTGAGTCACACCAAGTGCACACTCGTTTCAGGGAAGGTATATTAAATCGTGCCTAATAGCGTCTATCGGCTTTTAATTCTTTTGGGAAAGACTAGGGATTTCACTTGTAGTCTTCCAGAATCTAATTATATTATCTCATTACTAAAGGGGGGGCCCTCTTTTTTAACGTTATGCGAGGCTCGTCCAAATTATTATTAAGGTCCGATCCTATATGTTCAACTATATTTGCTATACGTTGTTTTTGCCTTAACCGATTTCAGGTTCTAAGTATTCTAGGCCCATATATTTTCTTTCTCCAACGGGCCTAGGATCTTGGAATAATACTCAGGATAACACCACATAAGTCCAGGTCTTAATGACTCAGATCATGCTTAGGCTTTTAGCCAATTGCCCAGCGGATTCACGAGCACAGTCTAGGCCTTCGCTATATAATAGGCCCAGGCCAGATTTAAGGTAACAATAACAAAAGGAAAATACAGAATTCATAGTAAAACATGCACTTAGAATTGAGAATGAAATTGAATTACTTTCATTTATTCAACAGGAGAAGAAAATCACTGTACAAGATGATTCATGTTGACCTTAGACTAAAATAAATTGATGCATATGAAATCTGACTACTTCCACATTTCCACTTTTCTTAGATGCATATTTATACTAAATTGAAAGTTATTTAACCAAGCAACATAAGATCAGATGGTTTAACTATATGAAGCATGATTCGAACAAATTAATTATTTAATAATGACAGCTGATTGTCTAACACTAGGTGATCCAATGATTTGTACACAGTTATGTTAATGTATCTAATATGACTTTAGCTTATCCAGTATCATAGACTGTGACGACCCAAAGGGTCATCACTTATTTTATTAATAATTTCGAGCTTCCGAGGCCTTGAAAACCTCATTCTATGTTGCCTCAATTTACGTGCACGATCCGAGCATGTAGCCGGAAAGATTTTTGTGATAGAAAATATGAATTCTATGAGAAATTTGGATAAAAATGATATTAATATTGATATGGTTGACTTCGGTCAACATTTTTGGTAAACGGATCCGGACCCGAGATTGGATGGTCCCGAGAGGTCCGTAGGAAAATATGGGACTTGGACATGTGTCCGGAGTCGAATTACTGAGGCCTAGAGCCCAAGTTATGAATTTTTATGTGAAATTGTTTTTGATGCAATTATTGAAGGAAATAAATTAATTGACCTTGGTATCGGGCTCGTATTTTGGTTCCGACGCCCGGTACAAGTCTTAAATATTATATATGTGATTTCTGTAAAGTTTGGTGACATTTGGATGTCGTTTGAGATGTTTTGGACCTTGAGTTCCAAGTTATGAAGTTTTGAAAATCAAAAGTATGAAAAATCATGAGTTGGAGGCTCGATTTGATTAAAACGAGGTGATATTGGCGATGTGATTGCACGAACAAGTTCATAATGTGTTTTTGAGGTTATGTGCATATTTGGTTTGGAGCCCCGAGGGCTCGGGTGAAATTTGGATAGGCCACGAGATCAATTTTTCATGTTAGAAGTTGCTGTCTGCAACTTGGTCTGCAGAGTTCGCAAATGCGAACAATAGTTCGCAAATGCGAACTCCCCACTATTCTGCGGAGTTCGCAAATGCGAACAATAGTTCGCAAATGCGAACTCCCCCTATTGTGCCTGTGTTCGCAAATGCGAACAATAGTTCGCAAATGCGAACTTGACCCTACTGTGCCTGTGTTCGCAAATGCGAGCTATAGTTCGCAAATGCGAACTGGCCACTATTCCGCCTGGGTTCGCAAATGCGAACAATAGTTCGCAAATGCGAACCTCCCCAAATTTAGCCTGTGTTCGCAATTGCGAACAATAGTTCGCAAATGCGAACTTCCCAGTTTTGGATGTGAGGATGAGAGTAAAAGCACGAAGGGTGATGCCGTGTACTTTATTTGTTTATTTGGTGAGGATGAGAGTAAAAGCACGAAGGGTGATGCCGTGCAATTGTTTGCTATTCCTTGACTTGATATTACTTGTTTTTCCATTATATTTTATTTGTGTGATGCCGTGCAACTATTTGCTATTCCTTGACTTGATATTACTTGTTTTTCCCTTATATTTTATTTGGGTGATGCCGTGCAACTATTTGCCATTCCTTGACTTGATATTACTTGTGTTTCCATTATACCTTGTTTTCCTTGTGAACTTATTTGATTGTTATTTGGTTGAGGAAGAGTGATAATGCACGAAGGGTGATGCCGTGCCATGTTTATTTATTTATGCACGAAGGATCATGCCGTGCCCTATTATTGAACCATGTACGAAGGATCATGCCGTACTATGGATGTGAGGATGAGAGTAAAAGCACGAAGGGTGATGCCGTGCAACTGTTTGCTATTCCTTGAATTGATATTACTTGTGTTTACATTACACTTTGTCTTTCCTTGTGAAATTATTAACTGTGGTTAATTGTTGAATTCTTTAAGATATTCCTTATCGTGTTAATACTTGATTATTTCTTGTTATTTTGTGGTACACATATATATATTGAATTGTACAGGTTTATGTGGGTGTCTGGTCCTAGGCTTGTCACTACTTCGCCGGGATAGGCCAGGCACTTACCAGCACATGGGGTCGGTTGTGCTGATGCTACACTTCGGTGCGTTTTTGCACAGGTCCAGGTTACGATCAGGAGCAGCAGCAGCAGTAAATAGATTGCGTGGGAGTTGATCATATTTGAGACCGAGGTAGCTTGCAGACGTCCGCAGGCCCGACGTCTCTTTCTTTATTTATGTTATTAGCTGTAGTCTCTTTGTTCCGAGACAAACAGAATTATGTTATATTTCCTTGAGACTTTTATGTGTAGTATTCCATAGTAGTTTGTGAGTTGGTGACTCCACGTCTTGGGTAGAGGATTTCAGTATGATTTTCACTTTGTGATTTGTTATTTCCATTTCGATAAAGTATTCCGCATTTATTTAATTAAAATTGTGTTATAAACAGGATAGTATGAATACGGTGGCTTGCCTAGCTACCACGAGTAGGCGCCATCACGATCCCGATATTGGGTGAAAATCCGGGTCGTGACAAGTTGGTATCAGAGCTCTAGGTTACATAGGTCTCACCACTCACGAACAAGCTTAGTAGAGTTTGAGAGGTAGGTACGGAGACGTCCGTACTTGTCCTCCGAGTCTATTGAGTTAGGAAAAAGTCTCTCATTTGTTCTTTCTTGTCGTGCGACTTGTTCCTCAATTACGGATTGAATTTCTATTCTGTCCTTTCGCGGATGGTAAGGACACGCACTTCTTCGTCCGGTGACCAGCAGCCTGAGCCCCAGACACGGCTCCCGTGAGGGGCGGGGGCCAAGGCCGTATCGGAGGCCGTGGTAGGGGTAGAGCTCAGCCTCAGGCAGGCTACCCGAGAGGTGGAGCCTCATATTGAGATTGAAGAGGAGGTTCCGGTTCCGGCGGCTCCGGTGGGCCCAGCTCGGGTCCCGGGAGAGGCTTTGATTACCCCGGATCTCCGGGATGCTTTGGTCGGAATAGCGGGATTTATGGATAGCATTGCCGGAGCGGGTTTATTATCGGTTGCCCCGGCCACTTCTCGGGTGGAGGAGGGGCCACGACTCCTATTGCTCATGCTCGGAGCCGGTAGCTCCTCGGCCTCAGGCACCAGTAATCCGCCAGCTGTGGCCACTCAGTCGAGTACCACGGCTCATGCCGGTGATGGAGCGGCCATGACTTCGATTCGTTATGGAGGCTTGATCGGTTCTCCAAGTTATTTACCACTACATTCGGTGGAGCCGCATCAGAGGATCCTCAGGACTTTTTATTCGGTTGTCATGAGATTCTCAAGACTATGGGGATCGTGGAGACAAACGGAGTTGATTTATGTACCTTCAGACTTGCAGGATCCGCCAAGACTTGGTGGAGAGATTATTGCCCGACTCGACCAGCAGGGTCCCCAGCTTTATCATGGGACCAGTTTGCGGAACTATTTATGGAGAAGTTTCTCCCTGCTACTCAGCGGGATTTACTTCGGAGGCAGTTTGAGCGCCTCCATCAGGGCACTATGACGGTTACACAGTATGAGACGAGATTTATTGACTTGGCTCGTCATGCAGTGGTGATACTTCCCACGGAGCGGGAGAGGGTCCGCGGATTTATAGATGGGCTTAATCAGCCGATTAGACTCCGGATGGCTATGGGCGTGGGGAGTGACATATCATTTCAGGAGGCAGCCAATGCAGCACGCAGAGTTGAGATGGCTCTTGCTAGGGGAGGCGGTTATTCTTCGGATAAGAGGCCTCGTCATTCGGGTAGGTTTGGTGCTTCTTCCTCTGGTAGCAGAGAATCCTTTGATAGAGGCCAGTCCTCCAGGCCTTTTCATTCCGCCCTTCGGGCTTCACAGGGTGGATCGGGTGATCGTGGTTCTCGGGGGCATTATTCAGACCAGTATCCTATTAATGCTCAGCCTCTTCGGAGTGTTCGTGGAGGCCATTCGGGTCGTCGGGGCCAGCGGCCCTATCGGTCCAAGAGCTGCTACGGTTGTGGTGACCCGGGTCATTTTATCGGGAATTGCCCTATAGCGGCGGGCAACTCTCAGGAGCGAGGTCCTCGTCCTATGATTCGGGCCCCGGCTGACCCTCAGCTGCCCAGCCAGCGAGAGGCGGGGGTAGAGATTATAGAGGTGGAGGTCGAGACCGTAGAGGTGGAGACCGGCCCGCCCAGAGGTAGAGGTCGGCCGGTTGATGGTCGTCCTAGAGACGCGGCTCGGAGGGGGGTGCGGATCCCCGATTCTATGCTTTACCGGCCGGGCCGGAGGCAGAGGCATCGGATGCTGTGATTACGAGGTACTATTCTTGTGTGTGGCGAGAGGTGCTTCGGTATTATTTGACCCTGGATCTACATATTCCTATGTGTCTTCCTACTTCGCACCGTATTTGGTCGTGCCCGCCTATGCTCTGGATATTCCAGTTTATGTGGCTACGCCGGTGGGTGACTCTATTGTAGTCGATCGGGTGCATCGTTCGTGCGTAGTTATATTTGGGGGTCTTGAGACCCGTGTTGATCTGTTGCTTTTGGATATGGTAGATTTTGATGTCATATTGGGGATGGACTGGTTGTCCCCATATCATGCTATTCTTGATTGCCATGCTACGACTACCACCTTAGCCTTGCCAGAATCACCCCGATTAGAGTGGAAGGGTACCTTCAAGCCACTCCGTTCGCACTGTTATTTCCTATGTTAAGGCTCGACGTATGGTCGAGAAGGGGTGTCTAGCTTATTTGGCTTATGTTCGTGATTCCGGCGCAGAAGTTCCTTCCATTGATTCAGTCCCTATTGCACGGGAGTTTCCGGAGGTTTTTCCTTCAGACCTGCCGGGCATGCCACCCGACAGGGATATTGATTTCTGTATTGATCTGGCACCGGGTACTCGGCCCATCTCTATTCCACCCTATCGTATGGCCCCGCCGGAACTAAAAGAGTTGAAAGATCAGTTGCAGGACCTTCTTGAGAAGGGTTTTATCAGGCCCAGTGTTTCCCCCTGGGGAGCACCTGTATTATTTGTAAAGAAGAAGGATGGCTCGATGCGGATGTGTATTGATTACCGACAGTTAAACAAGGTGACTATCAAAAATAAATATCCACTGCCGAGGATTGATGATTTGTTTGACCAACTCCAGGGAGCGAGGGTATTTTCTAAGATAGACTTGAGGTCAGGCTACCATCAGCTGAAGATCAGGGCGGCTGACATTCCTAAGACGACCTTTCGCTCTAGATATGGGCATTATGAGTTCTTGGTCATGTCCTTCGGGTTGTCCAATGCCCCAGCAGCATTCATGGAGTTGATGAATCGGGTATTCGGGCCTTACTTAGATCTGTTCGTGATAGTCTTCATAGATGACATCCTGGTGTACTCCCGCAGCCAGGAAGAGCACGAGCAACACCTCAAAGTGGTTCTTCAGACTCTGAAAGATAACCGACTATATGCCAAATTTTCTAAATGTGAGTTCTGGCTGAGTTCGGTAGCATTTCTGGGTCACATTGCATCAGTGAAAGGTATTCAGGTAGACCCAAAGAAAATTGAGGCAGTCCAGAATTGGCCTCGACCAGCTTCAGTGACTGAGATTCGGAGTTTCTTGGGATTAGCAGGTTACTACCGTCGTTTTGTAGAGGGGTTTTCTTCTATTGCAGCCCCGATGACCAGGTTGACCCGGAAGGGTGCCCAGTTTCAGTGGTCAGAGGAGTGTGAGGCGAGCTTTCAGAAGCTCAAGACAGCCTTGACCACCGCACCAGTGTTGGTACTACCTACAGGTACAGGGCCTTATACAGTTTATTGTGACGCATCTCGTACAGGGCTTGGAGCGGTATTGATGCAGGATGGTAAGGTTATCGCTTATGCTTCGAGGCAGTTAAAGATACATGAGAAGAATTATCCAGTTCATGATCTTGAGTTAGCAGCAGTGGTTCATGCCTTAAAGATCTGGAGGCATTATCTATATGGTGTGACATGTGAGGTGTACACCGATCACAAAAGCCTACGGTACTTGTTCAAACAGAAGGAGTTGAATCTACGACAGCGGAGATGGTTAGAGTTGCTAAAAGACTATGATGTTACTATATTATATCACCCAGGTAAGGCCAATGTGGTGGCCGATGCATTGAGTAGAAAGTATGCCAGCATGGGTAGTCTTGCATATATTCCGGTCAATCAGAGACCATTAGCTCTAGATGTCCAGGCCTTAGCCAACCGGTTCGTGAGATTAGACATTTACGAGCCTAGCAGAGTGTTAGCCTGCACGGTCGCTCGTTCTTCCTTATTAGAGCGTATCCGTGAGAGGCAATTTGATGATCCTCATTTGCATGAGTTGAGAGATACAGTACAGCGGGGAGGTGCCACACAGGTAAACCTAGATGATGATGGGGTATTGAAATTGCAGGGTCGAGTTTGTGTACCCAATGTCGAAGGGATTCGAGAGTTGATCTTAGCGGAGGCCCACAGTTCGCGGTATTCTATTCACCCGGGCGCCGCGAAGATGTACCAGGACTTACGGCAGCACTATTGGTGGCGCAGAATGAAGAAAGATATCGTTGCGTATGTCGCTCGATGTCTAAATTGTCAGCAGGTGAAATATGAGCACCGGAGACCTGGTGGTGTGTTCCAGAGGATTGAAATTCCCGAGTGGAAATGGGAGCGGATCACTATGGACTTCGTTACTGGACTTCCTTTGACTCGGAGGAAATTTGATGCTATTTGGGTCATTGTTGATAGGCTGACCAAATCAGCACACTTTATCCCAATATCTGTCTCCTACTCGTCGGAGAGGTTAGCGGAGGTTTACATTAGGGAGATTGTTCGTCTCCATGGGGTGCCAGTATCTATTATCTCTGATCGGGGAACGCAGTTTACCTCGCGGTTCTGGAGAGCGGTCCAGCGGGAGTTAGGCACCCGGGTTCAGTTGAGTACAGCATTTCATCCTCAGACGGATGGCCAGTCCAAGAGGACTATTCAGATTCTTGAGGACATGCTTCGAGCCTGTGTTATTGATTTCGGAGGCTCGTGGGACCAGTTTCTACCATTAGCAGAGTTCGCCTACAATAACAGTTACCAGTCTAGCATCCAGATGGCTCCGTATGAGGCGTTGTATGGTAGGCGATGTCGATCACCGGTTGGATGGTTTGAACCGGGAGAGGCTCGGTTGTTGGGTACAGACTTAGTTCAGGAGGCCTTAGATAAGGTCAAGACTATTCAGGAGAGATTGCGTTCAGCTCAGTCTAGGCAAAAGACTTATGCGGATCGTAAGGTTCGAGATGTAGATTTCATGGTTGGTGAACGAGTATTGCTCCGGGTGTCGCCTATGAAGGGCGTGATGAGGTTTGGGAAGAAGGGCAAGCTCGGCCCTAGGTATATTGGCCCATTTGAGATTCTAGACAGAGTGGGAGGGGTGGCTTACAGATTAGCTTTGCCGCCTAGCTTATCAGCCGTGCATCCGGTTTTTCATGTATCTATGCTTCGGAGATACCACGGCGATCCCACACATGTGTTAGACTTCAGTACTGTCCAATTGGACAATGATATATCTTACGAGGAGGAGCCGGTGGCTATTCTAGACCGGCAGGTTCGACAGTTGAGGTCGAAGAGTTATCCTTCCGTGCGTGTTCAGTGGAGAGGTCAGCCTCCTGAGGCATCGACCTGGGAGTCCGAGTCTGATATGCGGAGCCGCTACCCACACTTGTTTCCTGACTCAGGTACTTCTTTCTTTTGTCCGTTCGAGGACAAACGGTTGTTTTAGAGGTGGAGATTGTGACGACCCAAAGGGTCATCACTTATTTTATTAATAATTTCGAGCTTCTGTGGCCTTGAAAACCTCATTCTATGTTGCCTCGATTTACGTGCACGATCCGAGCATGTAGCCGGAAAGATTTTTGTGATAGAAAATATGAATTCTATGAGAAATTTGGATAAAAATGATATTAATATTGATATTGTTGACTTCGGTCAACATTTTTGGTAAACGGATCTGGACCCCAGATTGGATGGTCCCGAGAGGTCCGTAGGAAAATATGGGACTTGGACATGTGTCCGGAGTCGACTTCTGAGGCCTAGAGCCCAAGTTATGAATTTTTATGTGAAATTGTTTTTGATGCAATTATTGAAGGAAATAAATTAATTGACCTTGGTATCGGGCTCATATTTTGGTTCCGACGCCCGGTACAAGTCTTAAATATTATATATGTGATTTCTGTAAAGTTTGGTGACATTTGGATGTCGTTTGAGATGTTTTGGACCTTGAGTTCCAAGTTATGAAGTTTTGAAAATCAAAAGTATGAAAAATCATGAGTTGGAGGCTCGATTTGATTAAAACGAGGTGATATTGGCGATGTGATCGCACGAACAAGTTCATAATGTGTTTTTGAGGTTATGTGCATATTTGGTTTGGAGCCCCGAGGGCTCGGGTGAACTTTGGATAGGCCACGAGATCAATTTTTCATGTTAGAAGTTGCTGTCTGCAACTGGTCCGCAGAGTTCGCAAATGCGAACAATAGTTCGCAAATGCGAACTCCCCACTATTCTGCAGAGTTCGCAAATGCGAACAATAGTTCGCAAATGCGAACTCCCCCCTATTGTGTATGTGTTCGCAAATGCGAACAATAGTTCGCAAATGCGAACTTGACCCTTCTGTGCCTGTGTTCGCAAATGCGAGCTATAGTTCGCAAATGCGAACCGGCCACTATTCCGCCTGGGTTCGCAAATGCGAACAATAGTTCGCAAATGCGAACCTCCCCATATTTAGCCTGTGTGTCGCAATTGTGAACAATAGTTCGCAAATGCGAACTTCCCAGTTTTGCCTTGGCTTCGCAAATGCGAAGAAAAGTCCGCAAATGCGAACTTCCCACCCTTAGCTTATTTTTCAAACTCCAGAAATTGGTCGGGGTTCGCAATTGCGAACCCATGTTCGCAAATGCGAACACAGAGACCTGAAAAACACGAATTTCAGTCATTTCTTCATTTTTCACAAAACCAAGACACCCATTTGCGATTCTTCAAGGATTTCTTCTTCATCAAAACGATTGTAAGTCACTTTTTACTTAATTCTTTCAATTCCTAACATCATTAAACATGTTTTTCATTAGAAATCAAATGTTTTCATGGTAAAATTCTTGTTTTTGTTAGAAAATAGGGTTTTTCATAAATTGGGGAATTGGACCTCGAATTGAGGTCCGATTTTGAAACAAATTATATACATGAACTCGTGGGGGATGGGTAACCGGATTTTGGTCCTAACCCCGAATTCCGACCATGTGGGCCCGGGGTTGAAATTTACTATTCATGGCAGAATGTTGTAAAAGTGGTATTTGGTATTAAGAATTAGTTTGTTGAGTAGAATTGATGATATTAAATCAATTGTGTATAGATACGGTTGGATTGGAGCCAAATTGAAAGAAAAGGCATTTCCACGGATTGAATTGTTCATAAGCATTCGAGGTAAGTGTTTGTTCTATCCTAGCTTGAGGGAATAGGATTATGTGTTATGTGTTATGTGATCGAGTGCGGTGTATGGGCTGTGGTGACGAGCATCCATACACTCGCGTCTAGTATGACCGTGAGTCGTTGGAAAATAATTATTTTGAGATATATTACAGATGAATTGTTATTGTTCTTCCTTATTGGGACTTGTTGTGAAGATTATTATTGATTGCCCTTGATGGGACGGATTATGAATTTCTGTTTCTTTCTTTACCCTTAACTGTGATTGTTATTTGGGTGAGGAAGAGTGATAATGCACGAAGGGTGATGCCGTGCCATGTTTTATTTATTTATGCACGAAGGTTAATGCCGTGCCATGCTTATTTATTGATTATGCACGAAGGATCATGCCGTGCCCCGTTATTGAACCATGTACGAAGGATCATGCCGTACTATGGATGTGAGGATGAGAGTAAAAGCACGAAGGGTGATGCCGTGTACTTTATTTGTTTATTTGGTGAGGATGAGAGTAAAAGCACGAAGGGTGATGCCGTGCAATTGTTTGCTATTCCTTGACGTGATATTACTTGTTTTTCCATTATATTTTATTTGGGTGATGCCGTGCAACTATTTGCTATTCCTTGACTTGATATTACTTGTTTTTCCCTTATATTTTATTTGGGTGATGCCGTGCAACTATTTGCCATTCCTTGACTTGATATTACTTGTGTTTCCATTATACCTTGTTTTCCTTGTGAACTTATTTGATTGTTATTTGGGTGAGGAAGAGTGATAATGCACGAAGGGTGATGCCGTGCCATGTTTATTTATTTATGCACGAAGGATCATGCCGTGCCCTATTATTGAACCATGTACGAAGGATCATGCCGTACTATGGATGTGAGGATGAGAGTAAAAGCACGAAGGGTGATGCCGTGCAACTGTTTGCTATTCCTTGAATTGATATTACTTGTGTTTACATTACACTTTGTCTTTCCTTGTGAAATTATTAACTGTGGTTAATTGTTGAATTCTTTAAGATATTCCTTATCGTGTTAATACTTGATTATTTCTTGTTATTTTGTGGTACACATATATATATTGAATTGTACAGGTTTATGTGGGTGTCCTGGTCCTAGGCTTGTCACTACTTCGCCGGGATAGGCCAGGCACTTACCAGCACATGGGGTCGGTTGTGCTGATGCTACACTTCTGTGCGTTTTTGCACGGGTCCAGGTTACGATCAGGAGCAGCAGCAGCAGTAAATAGATTGCGTGGGAGTTGATCACATTTGAGACCGAGGTAGCTTGCAGACGTCCGCAAGCCCGGCGTCTCTTTCTTTATTTATGCTATTAGCTGTAGTCTCTTTGTTCCGAGACAAACAGAATTATGATATATTTCCTTCAGACTTTTATGTGTAGTATTCCATAGTAGTTTGTGAGTTGGTGACTCCAAGTCTTGGGTAGAGGATTTCAGTATGATTTTTACCTTGTGATTTGTTATTTCCATTTCGATAAAGTATTCCGCATTTCTTTAATTAAAATTGTGTTATAAATAGGATAGTATGAATACAGTGGCTTGCCTAGCTACCACGAGTAGGCACCATCACGATCCCGATATTGGGGGAAAATTCGGGTCGTGACATAGACCCAGTTATAAGTGACTCATTATACCTTTTAAATGTTCTTATCCTTTTCGAACTTATTGGTATCAATATGCTGATTCGCAGAAGTGATTAACTATATGAGTACGACTAGTATTATAATTGTGATGATGCAATTAATAATTTAAGCTACAGTTAATTAACCCATTTTAAGGTTTTTACCTACCTTTTAACTAGGTGACTCACCCTTCATGATTATACTACTACTACTACCATATCTAGCTATTACAATATTCTTTGTATTTTGTTTTTCAGCTACTACCTACTACTACAACAAATAAATTACAAATTCAAATCAATAACATTAAACTAAAGGCTATGTAACAACATGTAATTCAGGCCGGATCTTCATTTTTATTTCAATAAAGTCACCAATACAGCTTCAGTTGAATAGGGAGTGTACATGAATTAGCAAAAGAAGCCGATGAGTTCTAAGGGATGGGAGTAAGCAACAGCAGCAGACTCAACGAGACACAAGCAATAGTGTAGGGTTGAATCTCAACAGACCAGAAAACCACAGCAATCAACGATTAAGAAACCCAGCAACAAACGAGCAGAAAACCTTACAAACAGACAACTTAAACTCGAAATTTGCAGGAAAAAACTACTTGTTATTGCTATTGTATTGCAGTCTGAATTTTTGTATGTTAAGAACCAGCCTAAGAAAGTTGCAGAAGCCCCTAAAATATCATTCCAGAAGTCCCCCCTCATCAGCCTTTTTTAGGAGATATATATAGGAGTGAGAATGGGCTGATGACTTGGGGAGAAAGAATGGGATTAAATCCCACTTCTCCCCTATTAAAATTGCTAAACTTACACTGAGGCCCTAAAATCTGTTACCCAAAACCCTTCCAGCATGTGCTGGAAGGTTCTAAAGATTCCTTTTAAGGCCTTTTACTAACATATCCCTAAGGGTTGAAGATTTTTACTGATTTCCCTTTTTAGGGAGACCATTATACCCTTTAATCTCTGCAAAATTGCAGAAATCAGGGGTACAAATGACTCCCATAACCCTTTATGTTTCAAACTATTCACTATTTTACCTATTTGGTTTCCAATTATGCCCCTAAGGACACTGCTAAATTACCTGACCTACCTAGGTCAGGTTTCCAGCATTTTGAGACTTATTTAACTAATGGCCAATCCTTGCATTGGTATTTAAGGACTGGCCAGTTATACTATTTCAAACTTAGCCTCTTTTAGTTCATTTTAGGTTGATTGTAGGACCAACCTGCCTTATTACTATGTTTAGCCTATTTAAAACTTAGCCAGTCTCAAGTTGAGACTTAGCTTGGGCAATTGAAGCCCAATTACTGAACACAGGCTGGGCCCAAGCCTTTGCAGGCTTAGCCACCTATGGTTCAAGGCTCAAACAGAGCCTGGGCAAGTTTGCATTTACAGACTTAGCCAGTCCTTGAAAACTAACCTTTTGAATGATCACAGGCTGGGCTAAGGTCTTTGCAGACCTAGCCACCTAAGATTCAGGGCTCAAAATGAGCCTTGGTAAGCCTGCATTTGCAAGCTTAACCAGTTTTGCACAACCAGCCCCTTTTGAGGTGGACTAGTGTGTTGGGACCTTATAGAGTTGATTAACCTTTTCAAAGTTGACCACTATTAGGTCAATTATTGCCTAATAACCTATTTTTGTTCATTTTAAGTTAATTAAACTAATTTGCAGGACTAGCCTGTTTTATTGTCCTGTTAAACTATTTGAAATTTGACCAGTCCTTAATTTGGACTCGGCTTTGCTATTTTAAGGCTCGTTACTGAACACAGGCCAGGCTAAGACCTTTGCCAGTCTAGCCATCTGTGATCATGGCTCAATCAGGGCCTTGGTAAGTCTGAGTTTGCAGACTTAGACCAATTATTACACAACTAGCCTATTTAAGTGTTGGCCAGTGTGTGAGAGACCTAGCAGAGTAGGTCAATTGCAAAATTGACCACTCTTGGTCACTTATTTAACTTGTAGCCTATTTTTTGTGATTTTCAATTTTAGCGTATTCTAAGAAACTTAATGCATGTTTTCAAAGTTAACCACATATAAGTCTTAAAACTATTGCAGCTATAACCAACTCACCTAGGCATGATAGGCATTAACAGTGTTCATATTAACACAAAGCTATTACAAACATAGCCAGTTTCACAAATAATTGTACACTTAGCCAATGAAATCAAATTTGTTCATCAATTAATCAAAACTCAGAGAAAAAGGTTGAGTATTGTTGAATCTCAATCAATTAGACTTACAAACTTAATTTTCATAACAAAGTGTCAATTAGTTATTAACAGACTTAGTTAAAACTTCCTTATATTAAATGAACCACTGAAAATCTCAAATCATACTTAAGGTGTTCTTGGCATAAACATACATAGACAAAATCCCACAAAGCAGTAAAAGAAGAGAACATGGTTTGCCAGGATCAAAGAACAGCCAAACTAAGACAAAATAATTCTAACAGAGTAGACATAGAGAGATAGAACAAATGGAAAGAGTCCCTAA
The DNA here is from genome assembly GCA_032618575.1 of Nicotiana noctiflora. Lineage (NCBI taxonomy): Eukaryota > Viridiplantae > Streptophyta > Magnoliopsida > Solanales > Solanaceae > Nicotiana > Nicotiana noctiflora. The sequence goes on from JASVEL010007662.1 coordinate 277,772, forward strand.
TCTAAACATGTGACTGATAAAAATGAGAGATATGAAGAAAAGATGATAAGAATCAGAAAAACTAAACAAGATTTCTTAAGGACCAAACCCTAATCTAACACATGCAAGAAATAGATAAGATGAAGAGGAATAGATCCTTTAAACAGAAAAGCAAACAAACTAAGACTTCTTAAATACTAAAAACCCTAGTTCTAATTTTATCAGAAGAGACACACAAAAATGACAAGAAATGGCAAACAAAGAAAGCAAAGAAAGCAAATAAAGGGGGGAGGTACTTAGCTCGCAGGGACAGTCCCCTAAGCTTCCTATTTTCCTTCTCTTCTTCCTTCTTTTCTTTTTTCAGTCACTTATAAACTCTTTTCCTTTATTTCTTTTCTTTATTTCTTTTTCAGTCTCTTTTTTTTTCTTTCTGGTTTTTCTTTCAGACTTCAAGGTGAAGTCTTTAAGGCTTCTGGGTTGTAGTGGGGTGTTTGGGTAGGGTAAAGGATGGATCTTGAAAGGGTTTGAGTTTTGGAGTCACCGGAGTTAGGTTTCCGGCGACCCTTTTTAGGATATTCAAAGAGTTCGGGGAAGATTCGAGGGAGCTGGGTGGTATGGGAGTGTAGATCAGACCAAGACGGTCCTTTTGGCATTGGTTTAGAGGAGAGATTCATACTTTGGTGGTCACCGGCGGTAGATTCCGGTGACCGGCTTATCAAGAATGAGGGGTCTGTTCTAAGGTTTTCTAAGGTTTTGAGGGTATTCGAGGTGAAGAAGAAGGAGAAGAGGAGAAAGGGTAGCTAGGAGATGGCCGGAGACCACCGTGGGAGGGGGTGGCCTCCATGGCCGGCTAGAATTGCAGAGGAGTTTGACGGAGAGAAAGAGGGAGAGATGAAGAAGAAGGTTGAGGCGGCTAGTGTTAGAAGCGAATTAGAACTGGCCGAGTTTTCAGACAAATGCCTTATATAGGCAGGGAGGCTAAGGAGATCTGAGCCGTCAATTTGCTGAAGATCAACGGCTCTCAGCAGCGTTACTAAAACGACGCCGTTTGGGTACTTATGAGACCAAAGTCTCTTCCGTCAGATCAGCTCACACGAACGGCTGAGATCAACCCCTATTATTTTAATTAACTATTTAATTCCGCTATTTATCTCAGCCATTGGATTTATCAAGATTAACGGCTAGGATCACTGTCCCTAGGTGGCCTGGACCGAATCCCTTTGGGCTAAAAGCATTTGGGCCTTTAAATTCATTTTCTTTGGCCCAAAACACTCAAACCCCATGTATTTTTGTATTTTCTGATTTTTAATTATTAAAACACCATTTTTTTTCTTTTCTTCTATGAATTATTAGAAAAACTTGATTCCCTATTTATTCTAATTATCTAGTATTTTTTGGCAATTTTTTACTATTTTTTCCTAATTTCCGCTACTTAAAACTCTTTTTTGATAATTTTCTTCTTAAAATTTAAACAAATTAATTACTTAACCTATTTTTTTTTTATTTTTCTAATTTCCAATTATTCAAACACACAAAGTGTAGCTAATTTCAAACAAGGCATGTAATTACATTCAAAAATATATTTATTTTAATTTTGGAATAGTTTGCCCGGTGCAAAAATTATGTGCTCACACCAATCGTGTTTTGGAGTAGGTTGGTGGTTTTTGTAGGGGTCCTAGGGGCCTCGGGGTAAATCCGGGGGTCCAAACGGACCATTTATTATTAGAGGAAACTGCAGAATTGCTATCACAACTGCAGAGCCAATTTGGTCTCTGCGATCGCATGAGGAGCCATGCGATCGCGTAGAAAGAATTTTTGAGGCAATCAATTTGGTCCCTATGATCGCATCGCCTAGGCTACGATCGAATAGTGAGGGAAGGTGAAGCAATGCGATCTCGAGGCCTAGGAGGCGATCGCATAGATGTTTTTTAGGGCGGATATTTCTTGTTCTATGCGATCGCACAGTAATGATTGCGATCGCATAGAGTAATGTGGAGCCCAGGAAAATTTGTTGATCACGATCGCAAGCCATGGGCTGCGATCGCATAGTGTTAAATACCTGACATAAGGGTTAAAAACTAGAACATTTCAGTCGCGACTTACACCATATTTCCTCCATTTTTGAGTTCCTTGAGAGCTAAGTAACGGGAATTGAAGGGGATTTCATCGGGAAAACGTTGGAGGTATGTTTTATGGTCTAAGTACACGATTTTATCTTAGATTCTTCAATTTCACTGAAAATGGAAGGATTAATGGGGGATTTTTGCTCTAAGTCTGGGTTATGGTAAATCATCGATTAGAATGGGCAAACAGAGTCCGATTTTTGATAAACTTTATATGTATGGACTCGTGTTGAGATAAGGATTCCGAAAATGTAACTTTTGTAATTTTTCGAGAAGCGTACCGAATGTCGGATTTTGGCAACTGTGTTGTTTTAGGTGTAATTGGAGTTGTTTCCATTGGGTAATGTCCCTTTAGCCTATTTTGATGTATTTCTATTGATTTTGATTAGATTCTACACCCGTGTAGGCTGATTCTCTTGGCAATGGCATTGCGGACTAGTCTTCGAGCTGAGTCGAAGTGAGTAATGGGTGTGGGTGATGACCAGCGGGTTCGAAACCCCGGTGTATCACTATGTGACACTGTATTGAGACGAGACACGTACTCTCCTATGAGTGTGCGATCGAATGTGATTGGGGACTATGGCTTAGTCCGACCTGTTGATACTATACTCTATTGTTGGCTATTATTCAGCTTGAACCTCCTACTTGGATGGTTGTGGATATCTTTGGGCTATGAGCCAGTTATTGGGATCCTGCGAGGATCGTTGTTATTGTTTTTATGTTATTGACATGATATTTTGATACTAGTCCTGAGCTATTACTGTCTAAAATGGTTTTCAAAACTCTGGAATTTCCGAAACACTGTTTTCTACTGAAAATGATAAAATGAGTTTCCAAATACTATGTCTAGCCTGTGAGGCTGCATTGCAGTATAGCTGATTGGTAGTGGATCGGGCTATGCGCCGCAGCGTATCATGATATTGTGCTTGGTTTGTAGGAGCCCCTCTGGAGTCTGAACTCCCACAGTGAGCACGGGTACTCAAGTGGATCGGGTTACGCGTCGTAGCAGTCATATTCATGCATTGCATTGCATTTAGTTATACCTATTATTCTGATAGCTTATATTGTTGGTTCTGATATTGCTCATGTTGATAACTGATACAAAATATTGTGTATAGCTTTACTTAGTGTTGTATTGGGGTTTCTTACCTTCGATGTCTTACCGCTGCTTATTACCACTAAGTTCGAAGTACTCACACTATTTCCTCCACCTTGTGTGCAGATCCAGGTACATCACAACAGAGCTGATTCTATAGTTGCTCAGGAGTTGCATTTGGACAGTCAAGGTAGCTGCCAACGTCCGTAGGACCTGACTCTCCAGTTTATTCTTATTTTGTTTAGTCTATTCCACATTTGTGCACAATTGTTTACACTATCATGGCTTATAAATTCTTGTAGAGGCTCATGACTTGTGACTCCTAATTCGTTGGGAGGTTATTCTTGTTTGGGATGTCTAATCCCGGTGTGTTGGATATTATTTTTATTATGCGATCACTCTTTATGCTTAAAAAGGTAAAGTGTGAGCTGATAGCTCCGGGTTTCAGTTGATTGGTCGGTCTAGCCTAGCAGTATGCTGGGCACCATCATGACCGGGTTTTGGGGTCGTGACAAGTTGGTATTAGACCTAGGTTACTAGGCCTCATGAGTCTTGAGCCGGTTGGTAGAGTCTCATGGATCGGTACGGGGACACTTGTATTTATCCTCGGGTGGCTCCAAGGCTTTAGGAAACACTTCACATTTCTTAAACTCTATCGTGCGATTTTGTTGTTCCGAGAACTGAACTTTTGTATTCTATTCTCTCGCAGATGGCGAGAACTTGAGCTTCAGGACGAGATGGACGACCACCATTGCCACCTACTAGAGGCCGTGGGTGCTGTCGTGGTCGTGGTAGAGGTAGGGCAGCTGAGGCAGTGCCAGCTGACCCACCCGTTGTTCCTATTCAGGAGCAGCCCCAGTGGTTGATGCTCCAGCAACACCAGCTTAGGCACAGACGATGTCTATTATTATTCCTGGCCTTCAGGACACTTTGGCCCATATATTATCAGTATGTTCTGGATTGGCTCAGGTTGTATCAGCTACCGCTACAGCAGCGACATCCCAGACAGGGGGTGGTCATCAGACCCCCGCAGCTCACACACTTGAGTAGGTGGTACAGGGTCTTCAGACGCCAGAGGCGGTCCCAGCTTAGGCAGTTGCACCAGTTATTCCAACTGTACCAGCTCTAGAGCATGTGGTACCGGTTATGCCTGACGACGAGCAGCGTCGCCTAGAGAGATTTGGTAGACTCCAGCCATCGTATTTTAGTGGTACTGAGGGCGAAGATGCCCAGGGTTTCTTAGATATGTGCAGAGGATGCTACGTACAACTGGGATTCTTGAGTCTAGCAGGGTTTCATTTACTACCTTCCAGTTTACTGGTCCAGCGTTCGATTGGTGGGAGGAGTTTGAGAGGCGTAGGCCTGCGGGAGGAGCACCTCTTACCTGTCAGTAGCTTTCTACTCTCTTCTTAGAGAAGTATGTGCCTCAGTCCCGTCGCGAGGAGCTTCGTCGCCAGTTTTAGTGGTTAGTACAAGGCGACATATTAGTGACCAATTATGAGTTGAGATATACTCAGTTGGCTAGGCATGCCATATGGATGATGTCGACAGATCGGGAGAGGATTAGGAGGTTCATTGATGGCCTCAACTATTCCATTCGCATTCTGATGATCAGAAAGAGAGTACTATCATCATCTTTTGAGCAGGTTGTGGATATCGCACGCTCCATTGAGGCGGATCGTCGCCGTGAGCGAAAGGAGCGGGAGGCCAAGAGGCCTCGAGGTTCTGGTAGCTTTAGTGGTGCTCCATCTAGAGGGCAGTTTCAGCAGGGCAGAGGTCGCTCATCTAGACCTTCTCAGTCAGGCCGCCCTGAGCATAGCGAAGCTTCTTTTTCTAGTCGTAGCCGCCAGGGTTTCCAGCAGGCCAATCTTCACTTAGTGCCCTCCCAGCTCAGGGTACAACACCTACTTCTTTAGCCTAGGGTTCATCTACGGCCAGGGGTTCCCTTCAATCCCCTTCTCTAGCGCTAGGTAGCTATTTTGAGTGTGGCGAGTTTGGCTACATGAGGAGGCAATGCCCTCGACTTCGCAGGGACAGGTCTCAGCAGAGGGACCAGCCCTCCTCTTCGGCACCATCTCAGGCTAATAGAGGTGGAGGTCAGTCTTCTCTAGGTTGCCCTAGAGGTAAGGAGCGATCTAGTAGGGGCCAGGCACGGTTCTATGCACTCCTAACAGGCGTGATGTAGTTGCCTCCGATGCAGTGATTACAGGTATCATTTCTATTTATCACAGAGATGCCTCTATTTTATTTGATCTCGGGTCCACACATTCATGCGTGTCTTTTTATTTCACACATCATTTGGGTGTGACCCGTGGTAGTCTTGATTTTCCTGTTCATGTATCCAGCCTAGTGGCTGATATGATTATTGTGGATCATGTCTATAGATCCTGTGTTATTTCTATTGGGGGTCTGGAGACCCAGGTGGATCTGTTGTTGTTAAGGATGGTGGACTTCGATGTGATATTAGGCATGGACTGGCTGTCTCCGTGCCATGCTATATTAGACTGTCATGCCAAGACAATTACATTGTCTATTACTTGTATTCCTCAGATTGAGTGGCGGGGTTCGAATGATTTCGTCCATAGCGTATTATTTCATTCTTAAAGGCTCAGAGAATAGTTGAAAAGGGGTGTTTGTCGTATTTAGCATTTGTGAGGGATGTGGGAGCTGAGACTCCTAGTATATATTATGTGCCTGTTGTGAAGGACTTTCCAGATGTATTTCCCTCAGACCTATCGGGTATGCAACCGAACAAGGACATCGATTTTTGTATTGACTTGGTGCCGGGCACTCAGCCCATTTCTAGTCCTCCTTATCGGATGGCACCGGCTGAACTGAAGGAATTGAAAGAACAACTTCAGAAGCTTTTGGATAAGGGATTCATTCGCCGTAGTATGTCCACGTGGGGTGCACCGGTGTTATTTGTTAAGAAGAAAGATGGTTTTATGCGGATATGCATTGATTATAGACATCTGAACAAGGTAACAACGAAGAACAATTATCCCCTACCGTGCATTGCTGATTTATTTGATTAGTTACAGATATGGGCTCTGATATTATGAAAACTGCATTCAGGACTAGATATGGGCACTATGAGTTCCTTGTGATGTCTTTTGGGCTGACAAACACCCCAGCAGCGTTCATGCATCTGATGAAAAATGTGTTCAAGCCATATTTGGATTCATTCGTGATCGTGTTCATTGATGATATTCTAGTCTACTCCCGTACCCAGGAGGAGCACGCTCACTATTTGAGCATTGTATTGCAGAGGTTGAGGACGGAGAAATTGTATGCTAAATTATCCAAGTGCAAGTTTTGGCTCGAGTCAGTAGCTTTTCTAGGTCATGTGGTTTCTCGTGACGGTATTCAAGTTGACCCGACGAAGATACAGGCAGTGCAAAGTTGGCCTAGACCGTCTTCAGCTAGGGAGATCAGGAGTTTCCTTGATTTGGCAGGGTATTATTGCCGGTTTGTTCAAGGATTTTCATCCATTGCTTTTTCTTTGACTAGGTTGACGCAAAACGGTGCACCATTCGTGTGGTCGGATGAGTGCGAGGAAAGCTTTCAGAAGCTCAAGACAACTTTGACCACAACTCCAGTATTAGTGTTGCCATCAGCTTCGGGTTCATATACTGTATATTGTGATGCCTCGAGAGTGGGGATAGGTTGTGTGTTGATGCAGGATGGTAGAGTGATTGTTTATGCTTCTCGTCAGTTGAAGCCTCATGAGAAGAACTACCCTGTTCAAAATTTGGAGCTAGCTGCCATAGTTCATTCCTTGAAAAATTGGAGGCACTATTTGTATGCCGTGTCCTGTGAGGTGTATACCGATCATCGTAGTCTGCAGCATTTGTTCAAACAGAGGGATCTTAATTTGTGACAGATGAGATGGCTTGAGTTGCTCAAGGATTATGACATGTCTATCCTATATCATCCAGGGAAGGCCAATGTCGTGGCCGATGCTTTGAGCCGAAAGGTGGTCAGTATGGGCAGCTTAGCATATATTCCAGTTGGAGAGAGATCATTTGCTTATGATGTTCAGGCGTTAGCCAATCGGCTAGTGAGGTTAGACATTTCAAAGCCTAGCAGGGTGTTGGCTTGCGCTGTCTCTCGGTCTTCTTTATATGATCGTATTCATGAGCGCCAGTATGATGATCCACACTTGCTTGTCCTTAAGGATAGTGTTCAGCATGATGATGCCAGAGATGTCACTATTGATAGTGATGGTGTATTAAGGATGTAGGGCTAGATATGCGTGCCAAATGTTGATGGCCTTCGTGAGTTAATATTTGAGGAGGCCCATAGCTCACGGTATTCTATCCATCCAAGTGCAGCGAAGATTAACTTGAAACAACATTATTGGTAGAGGAAGATGAAGATGGACATTGTTAGACATGTAGCATGGTGTGTCAACTGTCAGTAGGTCAAGTACGAGCATCAGACGCCCGATGGCATGTTTCACCATATTGATATTCCCGAGTGGAAGTGGGAAAGGATCACTATGGACTTTGTTACTGGACTCCCTCGGACAGCGAGGATGTTTGATTCAGTTTGGGTGATTTTGGACAGGCTGACCAAGTCAGCTCACTTCATTCTTGTGTGCACTACGTACTCATTGGAACGGTTAGCTGAGATATTCATTCGGGAGATCGTTAGATTGCATGGAGTCCCAGTTTCTATCATATCAGATTGAGGTACTCAACTTACTTCACAGTTCTGGAGGACATTTCAGTGTGAGTTGGGCTCTCAGGTTGAGTTGAGTACTGCATTCCATCCTCAGACGGACGGACAGTCCGAGCGTACTATTCAGATCATGGAGGATATTTTGAGAGCTTGTGTTATTGATTTTGGTGGTTCATGGGCTAATTCTTTTCTTCTCATGGAGTTTGCCTATAACAACAGCTACCAATCTAGTATCCAGATGGTGCCGTATGAGGCTTTATATAAGTGACAGTGTAGATCTACAGTTGGTTGGTTTGAGCCTGGTTAGGCAAGGTTTTTGGGGACAAAGTTAGCCCAGGATGCTTTGTATAGAGTGATGGTGATTCAGGAGAGACATCACACAGCTCAGTCGCGCCAGAAGAGTTATGAGGACCGGAAGGTTTAGGATGTGTCTTATTCAGTGGGTGAGAAGGTCTTACTGAATGTTTCGCCTATAAAAGGCGTCATGAGATTTGGGAAGAAAGGAAACCTCAGTTCGAGATTTATTGGCCCTTTTTAGATTCTCAGGAGGATTGGAGAGGTGGCGTATATGCTTGCTTTGCCATCCAGTCTATCGGGAGTTCATCTAGTGTTCCACGTATCGATGCTCCGGAAATATGTTGGCGACCCATCATATGTGTTGGATTTTAGTACTATTCAGTTTGATAATGACTTGACCTATGATGTGGAGCCTATAGCTATATTGGGTCGTCAGGTGAGGATATTGAGGTCCAACGACATTGCTTCAATTAAGGTTTAGTGGAGAGGTCGACCTGTAGAGGAGGCCACTTGGGAGATCGAGCGGGAGATGCGGAGTAGATATCCTCACTTATTTGAGGCTCCAGGTACGTTTCTTCACCCGCTCGAGGATGAGCATTTGCTTAAGTGGGGGAGAATGTTACGACCTGGCCCGTCGTCATGAGAATTACCACCTCTTTGCCCCTTTTATTTATATGTTTTATGATTCTATATATGTGTTAGAGTCTATCGGGTGAATTAGGAGTGATTCTGGTTGAAAATGAGGCATATAGCCTTTTAAAATGAAGCTTATTTATGAAAAGTCAACCTAGAGTTGACTATATGGTTAGAGGGATCGAAATCAAATTCTGATGATTTGGTTAGTTCCGGGAGGCGATTTGTGACTTAGGGGAGCGATCGAAATTGAATTGTAGGTCCGGTGTAGAAATAGGCTTGGATTGGCTAAGTTGGAATTTTGGCGGAATCCGATCGATAGGTGAGATTTTGATCCATAAGTCGAAATGGAATTTCGACAGTTGCAGTAGCTTCGTTAAGTGATTTTGGATATGTCTGCAAATTTTTAGGTCATTCGGATATCGTTTGGTCGGGTTTTTGATTGGATGTTGTTTTTCGGAAGTTCTAGTTGACACTTAGGCTTGAATTCACCTTGATTTGATGAATTCAGTGTTTAAGGGTGTGTTTTTATGATTGGAACAAGTTTTTATCGTGTTTGGGAGTAGGTTGGTGGTATTCGTTGGGGTCCCGGGGGCCTCGGGGTGAATCCGGGGGTCCAAACGGACCATTTTTTATTAGAGGAAACAGTAGAATTGCTGTCATAACTGCAAAGCCAATTTGCTCTTTGTGATCGCATGAGGAGCCATGCGATCACGTAGAAGGAATTTTGGAGGCAACCAATTTGTTCTCTGCGATCGCATGGCCTAGGCTGCGATCGCATAGTGAGGGAAGGTGAAGCAATGCGATCGCGAGGCGCAGGACGCGATCGCATAGAGGTTTTTGAGGGCGGATATTTCTTGTTCTATGCGATCGCACAGTGATGATTGTGATCGCATAGAGTAATGTGGAGCCCATGAAAATTTGTTCCTCGCTATCGCAAGCCAAGGGCTGCGATCGCATAGTGTTAAATACCCGACATAAGGGTTAAAAACCAGAACATTTCAGTCGCGAACTTTCACTATATTTCCTCCATTTTTGGCTTCATTGAGAGATAAGTAACGGGAATTGAAGAGGATTTCATCGGGAAAACATTGGAGGTAAGTTTTATGGTCTAATAACACGATTTTTTCTTAGAATCTTAAATTATTTCACTGAAAATGGAAGGATTAATGGGGTATTTTTGCTCTAAGCCTAGGTTATGGTAAATCATCCATTTGAATGGGCAAACCGAGTCCGATTTTGATAAACTTTATATGTATGGACTCGTGTTGAGATAAGGATTCCAAAAATCTAACTTTTGTAATTTTTTGAGAAGCGTACCGAAAGTCGGATTTTGGCAACTTTGTGGTTTTTGGTGTAATTCGAGTTGTTTCGATTGGGTAATGTCCCTTTAGCCTATTTTGATGCATTTCTATTGATTTTGATCAGATTCTACACCCGTGGAGGCCGATTCTCATGGAAAGGGCATTGCAGACTAGTCTTCGAGCCGAGTCGAGGTGAGTAATAGGTGTAGGTGATGACTAGCGTGTTCGAAACCCTAGCGTATCACTTTGTGAAGCTGTACAGAGGCGAGACACATACTCTCCTGTGAGTGCGGGGTCGAATGTGATTGGGGACTATGGCTTAGTCCGACCTATTGATACTATACTGTGCTGTTGGCTATTATTGAGCCGGTGAACCTCCTACTTGGATGGTTGTGGATATCTTTGGGCTATGAGCCAGTTATTGGGATCCCGCGAGGATCATTGTTATTGTTTCTATGTTATTATTTCTATGATATTGACATGATATTTTTATACCAGTCTTGAGCTATTACTGTCTAAAATGGTTTTCCAAACTCTGGAATTTCTGAAACACTATTTTCTACTGAAAATGATAAAAAGAGTATTCAAATACTATTTCTGAGCCTGTGAGGCTGCATTGCATTATAGCTGACTAGTAGTGGATCGGGTTGCGTGCCGCAGTTTATCATAATATTGTGCTTGTACTGTAGGAGCACATCCGGAGTCTGAACCCCCACGGTGAGCAGGAGTACCCAAATGGATCGGGCGCACTGTAGCGGTCATATTCATGCATTGCATTGCATTTAGCTATACCTGTTATTCTGATAGCTGATATTGCTGGTTCTGATATTGCTCATGTTGATAACTGATACGAAATATTGTGTATAGCTTTACTTTGTGTTGTATTGGGTTTTCTTACCTTCGCTGTCTTACCCCTGCTTATTACCACTGACTTGGAAGTACTCATACTACTCCCTACACCTTGTGTGCAGATCCAGGTACATCACAGCAGAGCTGATTCTATAGCTGCTCGGGAGTTGCATTTGGACAGTCGAGGTAGCTGCTAGCGTCCGCAAGACCTGACTCTCCAGTTTATTCTTATTTTGTTTAGTCTATTCCACACTTGTGCACAATTTTATACACTATCACGGCTTATAAATTCTAGTAGAGGCTCATGACTTGTGACTCCTGATTCATTGGGAGGTTATTCTGGTTTGGGATATCTAATCCCGGTGAGTTGGATATTATCTTTATTATTGTATCGCCGTTTATGCTTAAAACGGGTAAAGTGTGAGCTGATAGCTCTGTGTTTCAGTTGATTAGTCGGGCTGGCCTAGCAGTGTGATAGGCGCCATCACCACCGAGTTTTGGGGTCGTGACAGATAGACTATATACATAATACCTCTTAAGCTGCAATCCTTTTTTCCGAACCTATTAGAATAGAAGAAATTTTGTTCACCAACCGATTGTTATACCGTTGTTTAGTAATGTTTGTGTGCTTATATTCAGCACAAATATGGGTGCCAATAAATTTGATCCTCAAACCATATACTATACCTTTTGTTCACTCTTATGATCTCTATCACTACTACGTTCTCTGCCCTATAAACCGTGTTACTTCTAAACCTCCACGTAACAATTTCTGCCTTTTAAGGTTTTTCTCTTCTTACGAGTGTTATTTTGACTTTTTCAAACATAACAGTTCCATATATATCTACAAGAAAAAATGATATTTGTGAAGGAAATATTCATCAGAATCCACTCCTCGTAGAACTTTTGACGGAATAGTAACTCCGTCACAATATTTGTGATGAATTTGTGATTTGCAATATCTGCCTCAATTAAGAGAACACAAATTTGTGATGGACTAAACACAGACAAGTCCATCACAATTTGTGACGGACAAAATCTGTTTTTTAGTTATCCATCTTTGCATCATAATTTGTGATAGAATTATAATAGATTATCATTTTTGTCGTTAATTTGTAATTGAATTGTGACAGATCGTCATGTTCTTCACAAAATTTGTTTAAACTAAAGATTTCCGTCAGAAATTTGTCTCAATTTTGTGACAAACTTGCCCGTTAGAAATGTTCTACCATATTTGTGTGTTTATCAAGTAGTGTCATGCTTTAATTTATTGATAAATGGAAAAGATTATGTGATTTTAATTCAAGAAGGATTTAGGATTAGGGATTTAAAGGCTTTTAATATGGCTTTTTTAGCTAAACAAGCTTGGCGTATATAGTCGTACACGAATTCGCTGTTAACAAAAGTACTTAAAAGCAAATACTTTTCACACTCAATTTTCTTTGACGCTTCTACAACATCTATAGGATCATGGATATGGAGAAGTATAAGTTACTGGACTAAGGTGGAGGATCTCTGATGGGACAAATATAAATGTTTCGACTGATCCTTGGATTCCAATAAATAATGGTTTTACTCCAAAAAATATTCAAATGCAAAACAATTTAGATTTTAAGGTTGCCGACTTAATTAACGAAGATACGCATACCTGGAAACTTCATAAGATAAGTATGACCTTTGAACCTGAAGATGTAGATGCAATTTTATCTATACCAATATTCATCATAGGTCTTAAGGATAGATTACAGTGGCATCACTCAAAATCTAGAAACTATGAAGTTAAGTCAGGCTACTATTTAGCAAAAGGTTTGACCAGTAAGACTATTACGAACTCGGAAGCCCAGGAGAGTTGCCATTCTTTTCCTAAAAGCTACTGGGATTCTTTGTGGTACTTAGAAATTAAAAATAAACTTGAAACATTTTCTAAAGAAGTGTGTGATCAAGCCTTTGCCCGTTAATTATACATTAGCTAAAATATTACAGAACCTAGATAAAATGTGTAAGATTTGTGGTCTTGAAAGTGAAGATATAGAACATATGCTATTTAGATGTTCAGTTTGTATGGAAACAAAGTCCTATTGATTGTCCTGATATTGAAAAGATAACTGACTTTTCTGTGTGGTGGTACAACTTGTTCTTAAATGCTAAGTACTTTCTTGAATCTACTAAATTATTATATTTGAGTTAATCTTATGAGGCAAATATAAAAAGTAGGAATATTTGGTGCTTTAATCAGTAAATGTTAATTAGAGCTAACTGATATTATTTCTAAACCTCTTTTTGGGTATGTAAAATATAAAGAGCTATTAACTAGTTGCCTCGCTGCAGAACATTTAACTGGAAGAGTTTCTGCCTAAACTAATGTGACGACCCCAAACCCGGTCGTGATGGCGCCCAGCACACTGCTAAGCTAGCCCGACCAATCAACAAAGTCACAGAGCCAGCAGCTCATATTTAAGGACTTTTAGGCATTATCAAGATCAAATAATCACAAAAGAAAATATTCCAATACGGGGATCACGTCCCAAACCAACAAAACCTTCCAAAGACCAGGAGTCACGAGTCATAAGCCTCTACAGAGTATATATAGTGTGATAGTGTCAACAACGGTGCTCAAGTGCTGAAATATATATCAACATGAATAAAAGTAAGCCGGAAAGTCAGGTCCTGCGGACGCTGGCAACTACCTCGAATGTCCAAATGCACTCCCGAGCAGCTATAGAATCAGCTGTACTGTGATGTACCTGGATCTGCACACAAGGTGCAGGGAGTCGGGTGTGAGTACTTCCAACTCAGCGGTAACAAAAGTTAATAATGCTGAAGGAAAGAAAACCACGCAAGACACTATCTCATGCTACACAATACAGAACTATCTTTTTATTCTTTTCCAGCATATGTGAGTAGATTATTTAGAAATCTCAATTTTTAGCTTTCTTTCTTTCATGATAACATACCAGTACATGGGTACAATCTCAAGCAGTGCAAGTCTGCACTCAAATCAGCCTATCGGGCTCAGCACTCCTTAACAATTTCCACCAGGAGATCTAGTCAATAAGGCAAATAATGCATGTGTGCCAATAATGTATGAGTGCTAAATGTTATGCCACGTAGTACACGTAAACCAATGTATGTATGCCATGCAATGCATATGACACTGTGGTGTACAGACCGATCCATGCAAAGGCGCTCGCGCTCACTATGGGGGTTCAGACTCCGGAGGGGCTCCTACAGCCGAAGCGCAATATCAATATCACACCTGCTGCAGCGCGCAGCCCGATCCAAATACCACTGTGGCGTGCAGTCCGATCCATGCATGTGTATGCATGACATAAATCGTCATGCTCTAACATATGGCCCTTGGCCACAATCAGTCTAACAAATAATCAAGAAAAGCCCCTCGAGCAACAGAATCATATTAGCTCACGGCTAGAAATGTCATTAAGACCTTGTTCAAGTTATTCATAACCTTATAAAAATGCTGAGTAGCAAAATACCATTTAAAAACCTTAGACCGAGACAAAAATATACTTAGTGTTATCAAGACAGTGATACCAATCCCTGAAGGATTCAAATAATCGGCACGAAGCCCAAGCATGATAATTAGTCCAATTCATGATAATTAATATCTTTTATTAGGATGTCAATTTAATTTCAAGCAATTAGGTGTTATTATTCGTTATGCGAGACGGACCAAGTCACAATCCCCAATGGTACTCTACCCCATGCCCGTTATCCGGCTTGCAAGTCACCTCAATACAGCACTAAGATGTGCAAGTCTGGGGTTTACTAACCCTCAGGACATCATTTACAAGCATTACCTAACTCGATCCGGCGAAAACTCAAGCTCTGTGACGCCTTAGCTCCTCGAACCAGCATCCACGCATGCCAAAACTAGTCAAATTCAGTACAAATATATCACAATAGGCTAACGGAACAACACCCAATCGAACACAATCAAATTACGTGAATAACCACAAAGTTGCCAAAACCCGACTTTTGGTACGCTTCTCGAAAAATTACAAAAGTTACATATTCGGATTTCTTATCTCAACACGAGTCCATACATATAAAGTTCATCAAAATCAGACTCCGTTTTCCCATTCAAATTGATGATTTACCGTAACCCAGGGTAAGGGCAAAAATCCCCCATTAATCCTCCTATTTACAGTGAAATAATTGAAGATTCTAAGATAAAATCGCATATTTAAACCATAAAACTTACCTCAAATATCTACCCGGTGAAATCCCCTGAAATATACCATTTAAAAACCTTAGATCGCGACAAAAATATACTCAGTGTTATCAAGACAGTGATACCAATCACTGAAGGATTCAAATAACCGGCACGAAGCCCAAGCATGATAATTAGTCCAATTCATGATGATTAATATCTTTTATTAGGATGTCAATTTAATTTCAAGCAATTAGGTGTTATTATTCGTTATGCGGGACGGACCAAGTCACAATCCCCAATGGTACTCTACCCCATGCCCGTTATCCGGCTTGCAAGTCACCTCAATAAGCACTAAGATGTGCAAGTCCGGGGTTTACTGACCCTCAGGACATCATTTACAAGCATAACCCAACTCGATCTGGCGAAAACTCAAGCTCTGCGATGCCTTAGCTCCTCGAACCAGCATCCACGCATGCCAAAACTAGCCAAATTCAGTACAAATATATCACAATAGGCTGACGGAACAACAGCCAATCGAACATGATCAAATTACATGAATAACCACAAAGTTGCCAAAACCCGACTTTTGGTACGCTTCTCAAAAAATAACAAACGTTTCATATTCGGATTCCTTATCTCAACACGAGTCCATACATATAAAGTTTATCAAAATCAGACTCCGTTTGCCCATTCAAATTGATAATTTACCGTAACCTAGGGTAAGGGAAAAAATCCCCCATTAATCCTCCTATTTACAGTGAAATAATTGAAGATTCTAAGATAAAATCGCATATTTAAACCATAGAACTTACCTCAAATATCTACCCGGTGAAATCCCCTCTTGAAGCTCTCTAAAATCATCCAAACGAAACGAAATCAATGAAAGAAATAAATCAATTTCGTGTAAAAAGAATCTGCCCGTGCTTCGTCGAGTTATACCTTGCACCTGTGCTATACAAGTTGTACATCCTATTGCTCCAGTAGTCCTTTTCCGTCGATCATAACTTCCAGTACAGATGTCTACATTACGAGTTCTTTAGCTTTATGGAAACTAGACACGAAGATCGACAATTTTCGTGTTTTGCGCTTTTTGTGATTCCTTATTGATTACAAGATATTAGCTCCCAAAGTAGCCAAAAAGCTGCTGAAAATCTGCTGCAACACCAGTTTTTTTCCAAAACCAAAAATGCCCGTTAGGCATCTGAAATCACCCCGAGGCCCTCGGGACCACAACCAAAAACACAAACTCAACCTAATACTTCATTCAAACTTGCTCGGATCATAAAAGAGGTACCTTAAACAACAAAAATCACCAAAATCCTAGAATTCATTTCACACTTTCAAAATTCACATTCGATCAAAAACCTGACCAAACGATGTCCGAATGACCTGAAAATTTGCGACATATCCAAAATCACCTAACGAAGCTACTGCAACTGTTGGAATTCCATTCCGACTCCCGGATCAAAATATCACACATTGATCGGATTCCGCCAAAATTCCAACTTTGCCAAAATAGGCTAACTTCTTCACCGGACCTCCAAAATTACTTCCGATTGCGCTCCTAAGTCATAAATCATCCCCCAAAACTAACCGAATTGTCGGAATTCAGTTCCGAGCACTCTAACTCATAAGTCAACGTTAGGTTGACTTTTCCAACTTAAGCTTTCCTTAAAGAGATTAATTGTCCCATTCCCTACCAAAATCGATCCGAATTGACTCAAAGTTAGCACGCATGTCACATTCAACATTACGGACTTGCACCAACTTTCAGAATCGCATTCCGACCCCGATATCAAAATTTTCACTTGCGGACCAATTTTCTCATAAACCTTCAAATTCCTATATTTAGCCAAATGACTTCAAAATGACCTCCGGACATCCGAATTCACTTCCGATCGCGTCCCCAACTCCAAAATTACCATACGGATCTATTCCCACACTCGAATCCCAAATGGACATCTATAACTATAAAATGCATTCCAACCCAAATTTATGAAATTCTTCTAAAATACTAACTTCCACCATATACGCCGAAATGCTCACGGGTTATGAAAAACCAAATCCGGACATACGCCCAAGTTCAAAATCATCATACGAGCATGCTAGAACTTTTAGATCCCAATTCTGAGGTCATTTACTCAAAATTCCAATCCTAGTTCATTTCTTCAACTTTAAGCTTTCAAAATCAGAATTTCCATTTAGATTTGACTCCAAACTTCCTATATTTCAATTCTGACCATACACACAAGTGAATATACCAGAGATGAAGCTGTTCATGGCCTCAATCTGCTGAATGACGCGTCAGAGCTCAAAACGACCAGTCGGGTCGTTACAATCTCCCCTATTTAAACATACGTTCGTCCTCGAACGTGCTGAGAACTATAATGATGTAGTCTCAAATAACCTTTTTAACACATCATGCACCTTCCCGTGCTACATCTACTTAGTTGAGCACATTAGCTATATAATTTTGTAGATATAATTCTTTTTTCAAGCGAATTAGCCATTAGGCCAAATTCCAACACCATGAATTTTCTGCCCAGTCTGTTACCATCATTCGACCACCATATCAATCTCCACACGTTGTACCTAAACATTAATGCATAACTTTGTTGAATGTACACTTCGCATCACTTTACTCATATGACCACAATAACATTCTTTATTTACTCCAGTTGCCTATAATACCCAAATACCGATGGAAACCTCTTATTAGTTGAAGTCTTATCCCAACACTTTCATATACTGCCAACAATAAATAAAACACGGGCTAAACCATAACAATTCCTCAGATCAACCATTTATGAAGCCATTTACCTTTTGACTGATATTACAACGGATTTTGGAGCCAAACCTCGATATTACCTTTCTATCTTGCTGAAATCACGTATGTTCGCACTCATTAATGACTCCAACGATCATTTCGATTATAACACACCACAGTGGTAATATGACACCTCCTCATCGGCCTAAGCCACGACGAGCAAAACACAGGCTCCAATAAGAATTGATCTGACGACACTCGAATCATGACAATTGACTCATACAAAAGAGCTGTAAATCACAACACATAACTAAGATCTCGTCTCACATCATAGAATTAGAGTACCTGAACCCTCCTCGAAATGTCATAACAGCACGTGGACTTGCGACGACTCACGATTCAATCCAAGCACTATTACTCATGGAGCACCTCAAGTCACCATGCTCAAAATGGTCAGCCACGCACATATTTAGGTCTGAACTCAAGCAATCAATCACACCCGGTGGTGATACATGTAATATATGCTATCAAATCCTGAAGGGACACAACCGATGTGCTATTCACGGAGCGGTACCTAATACTGACTATTCCTTAGAAGCTAGAAAGTATTGTATACAAAGTAACTTATAGGAAACTATATTTTCCACATCACACTGTTGCGGCGCGCAACCCATTCCAATAACATACCCGTGGCGGCGTGCCACCCGATTTAGATACCATACATGTGGCAGCGTGCCACCCGATTCAGATAACTCGTGGCGGTGTGCCACCCGATCCACGCATAAATCTCGCAAGAGGAAACGCACATCGAGTCAAGTTGCTCATTACAACAAACATAGATATAGCCTCATGCTCGGCTGCGTGAAACACATCCGACAACATTCCTCAATACCGGAACTGAATCAATGGTAGATACCTCTACACTGACATCTGCCACAAAGGCCCAACTGAAAAAGCAATACCTACCAGCCGTCCGCTGGCCATAGGGTACATCTACCTTGCTGGAGCATAATCTGATGCACTCTGCTACGTAGTTTGTGGCATTTTCTAACATAGTCCATATCACATTTCTAGACAACCTGACTTATGACAACCAGTCTGCAATCATATATCATTAATCAAATTCATCATATCAAGTAAAGAGAGAGCCGCTAGGGCGTCCAATTTTCTATAATCGCTAAGCGGTGCCAATACACATGATATACCACCACTGCGTAGGCGGATTACGAGAACTTCTAGCCTACAACATGTATATAGCACATGAATCACTATGCCTGATTCCACACTTCACCGTACGAATACAAAACACATCGCAAACTCTTTCTTCCAATTCATTGCATAAGTTTAACTGCCAGGACTGAGTCCTTTTACCCAAGTCGAGCTACGCAACTGCCAGCACTTAAGAGCTTTGTTGCACCATATCTGCAAGACTCATTACTTCGAACACATACTAGGAGTTAATCGTATCCTTATCATACCGTTACGATTTATTAACAAGTTGCTCAATTTACCCAATTTCCTTTCTGATTCGTCTTAAATTTAATATTCTTTTTACTGTAGCACCACCATTCCTCAACTCATGTTACCCCACGAGACTCGTTCATAAGACCACACGGTCTAAGACCCATAGGCCACTGAATACTCTCTCAATGTTTCCCAGAAGTACCACATTCTACAATACTTTATTTTGAAGAACTTCCTGCGATTTTGAATTTGTTATCATTACTTCCCAATACGGATACATAGAATCCCATCATTCACCTGATATTACACAAGCCTTGATCTTTTCTAATGAAACCGCTATCTTTAGCCACATACACAATCTTAAGGCACCTGACTATTACAAGCAAAATCTTGGACACTGCAAAACCATTCTCGGGCGTCATTCACCCTTATTCAGCTGTAATTCAACTGTCCTATTGAACAGAACCACTAGTATTTTGTTAGAACTCTAACATCGCAGAACATGATTACTTACAGGTACAATTCGCTATCTTTCTTTCCTATACACCGAACATTCCTTACCAACTGTAGTTCAAAACATCCTAGTATTTCTTCACATATACGAAGCACCATAACCTTGTCAGAATTTTCCCAAAATACTTAAAGACAGTGCCCACATACCACACAACCGTGCAATTAGTTATTTAATAGCACCCTCCCCAACTTGGCTCAATTCATCAAAGCACTTTTAACCACTCATAGCATTATTACCCAAGTGATGCCGAAGTATTATAATGAGATTAGACTCGAGTCATTTATAAGCTTTGGCGGAGACTCGAATCATCAGAAATCTTAATTCTTTTACACTTCTTATATTCATTCACACACAACAGCTAAGCCCATTCCTTAGGTGACAAAAAATCTTTTCTATGTCTCAAATTTTCCAAAATATTCGGCGGAGTTTCCTTTGTAATATGGCCTATCCACCTACCAGAGAATCACCAAAACCATCCTAACAATACATTAGAAATTTTACAAGACATCATAATGCACACATCATAACACATTTGATCTTTCTGAGCCTGAGCTCATACTACCACACGTAATGCATTTTACCTTTCCACTAAGAGACATGAACATATTTACCACGCCTATAGCTAGGGGTTACACAACGAATCACAATAAGAGTCTAACACCTAACAACTCATCCGTTATCAAGCTGCCATTTCCACAATTGGGAACAATACTGGTCATACAATCTTCATAATACCAGTTCGTAAAATCAGCACTGTGGTGCTTAAGTCACTGACAATGATCTAGCCTTAAGTCCTCCCGGCTGGCCCAACATAAACTCACGGAGACCATATCTCGCCCCTCAATCAGGGAATCACAAGCCATAAAGGCAATTATATTACTGTGGGTTCGAGTGCGCGTACAGGCATATGGAAGGAATTTTCAAGAATTATATGTCAAGCTGAATCAAGTACGCACGATAATAATTCCAAGAATTGTGAAGTGTTTCCTAAAGGTTTGCACCCTCTCAAGGATAAGTACATGCGTCCCATACCGATCCACAAGACTCTACCAACCGACTCAAGACTCGTGAGGCCTAGTAGCCTAGGCTCTGATACCTACTTGTCACGACCCCAAACCCGGTCGTGATGGCGCCCAGCACACTACTAGGCCAGTCCGACCAATAAACAAAGACAAGGAGCCAGCAGCTCACATTTAACAACTTTTAGGCATAATCAAGATCAAATAATGACAAAGAAAATGTTCTAATACGGGGATCACGTCCCAAACCAACAAAACCTCCTAAAGACCAGGAGTCACGAGTTATGAGCCTCTACAGAGTATATAAAGTGTGATAGTGTCTGCGACGATGCTCAAGTGTAGAAATAGATATCAACATGAATAAAAGTAAGCTGGAAAGTCAAGTCCTGCGGACACTAGCAGCTACCTCGACTGTCCAAATGCACTCCCGAGCAGCTATAGAATCATATCTGACTTCGGGGACTCAACACAAGGGTTGGGTTCGTCTAGGATAGGTGACCTAAATATGAAAAGACTATCATGATTACATATTGCATTTATTTGTCTCGAGCCATCATGCTGACAGGTTAGGAAAAGAATCGAGAGAAAGAAAGAAAAAATAATGGTTGATCTTAGAAAACTGATATTCAAATACTGTCGAAACTCTTTCCAATTTTGAGAAAAGATCGTCGATTTGTTTCGGACTATAATTAAAATTTTGTCATAAAAAATAATTGGGATAGTCAATTTTGTTAAAAAAAATTAGAAAATAAAAGGAAAATAGTTTGTCTAAAAATAGTTTGATGGAACTACGCTGGTTTGATTCTCACCACGTGTGAGATATGTAGGCAACCCTTGACGGGTCCAACCAAACCTTTTTGCAAAAAATAGCCAAAAAAATGTCAAAATTTTTGATTTTATTATAAATAAATTAGGTGATGCTATTCTTGTTTGAAATAAGTTGAATTTCCCTCAAAAGAATGCTGGAAGTCCGTTTTTGCAAGAATAGCCACTTTGAGTCATTTTATATAATTTGCGGGCACAACCCTGAAATATTCCCTCATGGAAATGTCGAAAGACCATATCGGCAAAATAAAGTTAGAGTTATCTATCAGCTTTACAAAAAATAATCACTTTCTCAAATATGCCATTACATGGCCAGTATTTGCCAAAATAGCCACATTTGGCATTACAACTTCCTCGGTCTTGTGTTGGCCTATGGTGATGCTGAATGATGCCCCACGGGTCCCAAGATGGGAGATTTTGATTTAGTTTTAATCATTAATTTGTAGTTTCTTAAAAAAATTTTTGCAAAGATAGCCACTGTGTTAAAATAAGCCATTACATGGCCAATTTGGTAAGAATAGTCACAATTGACATTAAAGACTTCTCAATCTTGTGTTGGCTTGTGGCGATGCTGAATGATGCCCCATGAGGATGAGAAAATTTTGAGTTTATTTTCTTAAACAAAATTTCACAAAAATAGCCACTTTACCAAAATAAGCCATAACATGGCCAATTTTGTAATAAAATAGTCATACTTGACATTAAAAGTATTCTTAGTCTTGTGGAAATATGTGGCGATGCTGAATGATGCCCCAGGAGCCATAAGATATGAAGTTTTTCATCAAGTTTGTAGTTGTAGTCGGTCTCTATAATTTTCTTTTAAAGAAAACAAATTTAGAAAAAAATCAAATAAATATCTCTTTATTTTTGCAATAATTTGCAAGAACTACGCTCGGTTTGATTCATGCGGAGCCATGATACGTAGGCAATCCACATAGGATTCAACCATAACAAAAAGAAGAAAAAAACGGAAAGCCAATAAAGGCAAAAAGAAAAGAAAATAACAGAAAAACAAGAAAGAAAGAAAGAAAAAAATATACCTTAACACTAAGATGGTAGTTTCATGTTGACATCACAGAAAGGTGGTTGGTTTGTGGTGGTAATTCTTCTCGACAACAAATGGCAATGGCAAACAATAATAGAATTGATGTGGTTGGTATCGGTACTCATCAACAGGTGGATAAACGGGATAACGGGTTGAGCGAGGAAGTTCGGATGTTGAGACAACACGTGGTTGATATGTATCAAGCCTGGATAACTAGAAAGGCCCCACCTCTACCTCCACCAATGTCTCATGTCATATCAACCCCGGACAATAAATACGGGGAGAACCCTAGGGATGAGCTTTATAATGAAAGTAAAAAGGTCACTCGAAAAGTAGGGCGAGATGAAATAGCTATAAAGCCAAAAGAGGACCTGGGTAACATGTCTCACAAAGAACCTCATGTGTTTCATGACATTCGCTTGCCTGAGAAGTTCGAAATGCCGAATTTTAACTTGTACGATGGAATTGGAGATCCGGTAACTCACTTAAGGGCTTATTGTGATGAAATGAGAGATGTCGCGAGTAAAGATGAATTATTATTGACATACTTCAGTAAGAGCTTGACTGGGGCAGCTTTAGAATGGTATAATCGCTACGATGTTAGCATATGGCCTACATTAGGTGACATGTCTCAAGATTTTGTACGACATTTTCAGTACAATGAAGAAATTACCCCAAATTGCTCCTCCATATCTCAGACGACTGAAAAGAAACCCAAGGAGAGATTTAAGTATTTACGGCTCAAGTGGAACGAGCAAGTTGCTCGGGATGATCCCGCCGTTGATAAAAAATACGTAGCTGAGTCCCACCCACAACAAGGTCCGATAATTATTCTTGCAAAACACGTTCAACCTCAAAATAAACTCCAAACCAATCCCCAAAAAATACCCCATCTTTTGTTAAACCACCAAGCCATAGCCTCTGCAAAAAATTAGGTCTCGTGATCGCTTTCTAAGAATTTCAAACCACAATACTGACCCCGTGAACATTCCTAAATTCCATAAAAACCATACTACCAATCAAATAAAACCCAGCCATTGGCCCCATTATCAAATCACTCCCAGAAACCGGCACTAATAGCCCGAAACTGTCGTGTTCATCACTTTCAAGAACTCAACAATACTGGAAAATGGAGGCATGGAGAGAAATAGAGGCAAAGGGACAATTTTACGCCCATTGGTGAATCCTACACAAGCTTGATTGAAAAAGTTAAAACGAGTTTGTCTGATTAAACCACACCTTGGATATACTCCAGACCCAATGGCGAAAGTCTTTGATGCTATTATTCGATGCATGTACCACTCTAATGTCCAGGGGCATAACATTGAAGACTGTCATTCTTTGAAAAGGGAAATAGAAAGAATGATCTGTGAAGGAGTAATTGTGGTTAGTAACAAGGGCAAGGAGCCTGCAATTTATTTGGGAAATCTGTTGATCAAAGTCAATAATAGTTTTGGCCATATTGATGTGAAACGTAGTGGCTAAGATGCCGGTCGTGACAATTGGGAAGACGCTCTATCTCTCAGTCACCCAGAGGGGCATTTTGGTGGTTTGTTTTGGGTGTCATTTCTATTGTTCAAATCATTTCAAGGTTGTAATCCAGACATTGTCTTGAGAATCAATCCCTTCGACCTTTCCCACTTTGCTTTGTTTAGTAATAAGTTTGTTTAGTGCCACCTAGGTTTGTAATTCTAGTCTAGTCTGTTCATTTTGTTGTTCGTTTTGTTATTTCAACCCATCGCTATAATACAATTCTCTGTTTCCCGACATTTCTAGTCACTCCATTTCTAATCATTATACAATTCTTTCCATGCTAATTTTCCGTGATATGACTTGCACATAATTTTCGGCCTAGTTCAAAAGTCAATTTAGCAAATGAAACAATGTTAGAGATGTAAGGGTACTCGGAAGAAACAAAAACATATTGGAATACTATGAAGCCTGAATCAAGTGAATACTAGGGGAAAGCAAAACATAAGAAATATTGTGGAAGTGTGCCTCATCTATTTAAAGACAAAGGCAAGAATACACCGAGTTTAAATGGTCTATTCACGGTATCGAGATTGTGGCCCAATGGAACTAAGAATTGACAAATACAGAAGGCAAATATGTGAATCAATTAAAAGGTCCTAACTGTGTAGTTTGTATTTGGTATGTTTTGAAAATTGGAATAACGAAGTCATTTTGTTTTGCTATCTAAAAACTTTGTCCATTGCTATCCCTTTGAGCCTTATTATATTTTATTTTATATCCCTTATTCGGAATCAACAACAAAAATCAAGGATTCATCGGGGAAATCAAGTGGAGAAACAAAAGAAAGAAAAGAAGAAAAGAAAAGAAAGAAAAGAAAGAAAAGAAGAAAAAAAGAGATGATAAAGAAAAGAAAAGAAGAAAAGAAAACGAGAAAAGAAAAAAAAAATAAAAGAAGAGGAAGAAAAAAAAAAGAAAAGAAAAGAAGATGAAAAAGAAAAAAAAAAGAATGGAAGGAAGGAAAACATCGCAACAACAAATGTAGTTGCCTGAACTACGTTTGACATGATCCCGAAAGGGTACGTAGGTAGCCTCACTAGGGTTCAGTCACAACAGAAAGAATGTCCATGAATCCCCAAGAAGGAAACTAGGGCAGAAGTTATATTTGTTGTGGAAGATATGATTCCGAAAGTTGTAATTTTTGAGCCCATGTTGAAATATTTTTGAGCCTTTATACCCTTCTTTCTAAACCTATCCAAAAGCCACATTACGGTCCAAAGAATGACCTTCCGATCAATCTTCAATAAATGCCGAGTCAAGCGAGTAAAGGTGAATCACATCAGACGCAACATTCCAAGAATTAGAGGGTCATGATGATAAGAACTTCTATGGGACCCCAAAATGAGAGAAATCAAAATGAGAGAGTCTTATTGGTTAAAATCCTCACGGGCACCATAAGGCGATAGTGAGTTGAGAGAAAAATCAAAATGAGAGAGGCTTAATGGTGAAAACCCTATGGGCACTACCAGCCGACTAAGGATGATGGATCATATTGGTCAAGGGAAATATTGAAGACCAGTTTCACGAAAAGTTGCAACAAGAGTTGAACATTAGATGTGCTATATGAAATAGGATAAAAGTGCATGTCAAGGTCGCTAGAGTCGGTATTTATATCCGCAGGTTTGTTATTCCGTAGGTTTCTTGTTATGAATTATCTCTTTCCATTTCTCTTTCATTCCATTCGTCTAATCTTCTTGTACTCTCTCTTCTTGCGTATGTCGGGTCATAACAAGTAAAGAAATGATTTCAAAAATTTGCCACCAAGTTTTTCAATTGCACGAAACGGGATCTGGCCAACACATCAATTGTCGTAAGTCAGGAAAATATCAGAAATGATTGAGTTGCCAGCCATCAATATGCTTTGGGGATCCTTGAAAATTAAAGGCTCGGAATGTGATAGCAATACGATAGGGATTCAAGAATTACTAAAGAAAAAACAAGAAACGTGCGGAATCTAAAAGAAAATAAAAAAACAAATAAAAGACAAAAATTAAAGATAGATTGAATTCAAGAAGTCTGTTATTGAAGTTGAATCCTAACAACAACAATTAGCTAACAAAGAACTAATCGCCTTTGAAAGAAATTAAAAACAAGAAATAGATTCTGAAACCCGGCCCTTTAGAATAACAAGAACAACAATAAGCCTAAATTATCACCTTTCTTGAATACCTAGAAGTGATCTAAGATTTCAAAAAGGTTTAATTCTTACCACCTTAAGTTGAGTCTTGAAGTTTGAGGAATAAATCCAAGAGTAGCCACACAAGAGTGCAACAAAAAACTCACAAGTTTTATTGATAATAATCTGAATAATCTACCTAAAAAAAAAGAATATACCCCTTATATAGAGGGTGATCATGAAATTATCCTTAAATATTAGGAAATAAAGTCCTAAACTACTTTGGATAACAAGTCCAACTAAAATAGGAAAAGGTAAAACTCTAGGAAACCAAAACCAAATCAATCTTCGAAAGTAGTTCTACTAATCTTAGGAAAAGGAAACTATTGACCTTAACTAACTAGGAAAGCAATAAATATGTCCTAACAAACTAGGAAAGTTTAGCTGCCTAATTCAGTTGCCTTTCTAACTGGTGCTTGGACTACAATCATCCTCCTCTTGGACTTGGACTTGGACCACGAAATGAGTGTAGCACTTAGCTAAATCCTCTACTCAATTTTGTAGATCTTGTTCCACCATTAGCGCCTTCTTGGTCTCCCATTGAAGCCCAATAATCTTGTCTTGCTTCTCCTTAGCTTGAGACCTCGTGAATGGCATTCTTGGAGCTTCTACAGCTTTATCTTTGTCCATGAAGCTATCATTCCCCTCCTCTTGAAAAGAATTCGTCCTCGAATTTGAACCTACATCGAACAAGGATAAGTCAGCAACATTAAAAGTAGTACTTACTTGAAACTCACATGGAATGTCCAATTTGTAAGCATTATCTCCAATTCGTTCAAGTACTTTAAATGGTCCATCTCCTCTAGGGTGCAATTTTGTCTTCCTTTTAGAAGGAAATCTCTCCTTCTTCATATGAACCCAAACCAAATCACCAGGCTCAAATATAACTGATTTTCGACCTTTATTCCTTCGTTTAGCTACTTGCTCATTCCCCCTCTCAATTGCAAGTCTCGTACGCTCATGAATAGTCTTCATCAAGTCAACTTTCTTTTTTCCATTAAGACAAACTATCTCATCAAGTCAGCTTTCTTCTTTCCATTAAGACTAACTATCTCATTAGTAGGCAAGGGCAATAAGTCAAGGGGTGCAAGGGGATTAAAGCCATAAACATCATCAAAAGGAGAATAACCAGTAGATGAATGAACAGTTCGATTGTAAGCAAATTCTACCATAGGCAAGTGCTCCTCCCAAGAAGTTGACTTTCCTTTTAGAACAGCCCTTACCATATTTCCTAAAGTTCTATTTTCTACCTCAGTTTGACCATCAGTTTGCGGATGACACGAAGTAGAAAATAACAATGTGCCCAATTTTCCCCAAAGCACATGCCAAAAATGGCTTAGAAACTTGGCATCCCTATCGCTAACAATAGTTCGAGGTATATAATGCAATTTAAAAACTTCTCTAACAAATAAATCAGCAACATGAGAAGCATCATTAGACTTTAAACAAGGAATAAAATGAGCCATTTTTTAGAACATATCTACCACAACAAAGATTCTATCCTTACCATCCCCTGTTCTAGGATGTCCTAACACAAAGTCCATAGAAATATCAATCCAAGATGAGATAGGCACATGTAATGGCGTGTATAAACCATGTGGCAACACTTTATATTTAGCCTATTTGCATTCAAGGCATTGAGAACAAAATTCTTCGACATCTTTTCTTAGGCCAAAAGAAATATTTAGCAAGTATGTCAAGTGTTTTAGGCACATTGAAGTGCCCCAAAAGTCCCCCACAATGTACTTCCCTCACAAAAACTTCTCGCAAAGAACAATTAGGGACACAAAGCTTATTCTCTTTAAAAAGAAACCCATATTTCATATTATACTTCTCAAAAGGCCCATTTAAACATGCTGAAAATGCGACACCAAAATTAGAATCATCAACATATAATTCCTTAATATGATCAAATCCCATCAATTTAGAAGTAAGAGTATAAACAAGAGCGTACCTTCTTGAAAGCGCATCAGCGACTATATTGTCTTTATCTTGCTTGTAGCTAATCACATAAGGAAATGTATGAATGAATTCAACCCATTTGGCATGTCTTCTACTCAATTTCGCTTGGCTTTTCAAGTATCTTAAGGACTCATGGTCAGTTTTTATCACAAACTCCCTTGGCCACAAATAATGATGTCATGTAGCAAGAGCCCTTACCAAGGCATACAATGCTTTATCATAAGTAGAATAATTCAATGCAACCCCATTCATTTTCTCACCAAAATAAGCGATTGGTTTAGAATCTTGCATTAAAACAGCCCCAATACCTCTACTAGATGCATCATATTCAATTTCAAAAGATTTATAAAATTGGGTAATTGTAACAAGGGAGCAGAACACAATTTTTCCTTTAAAATATTAAATGCAAGCTCTGGTTATTTTCCCTAGTTAAAGACCTTATCCTTCTTAATGACTTCAGTTAAAGGTGCAGCAATTGAACTAAAATCTCTAACAAATCTCCTATAAAAGCTAGCACGTCCATGGAAACTTCTAAGTTCAGTAATGCTATCAGGTGTAGGCCAATCTTTAATTTCTTGGATTTTATCTTCATCTACTTCAACACCATTAGAACTCACAACAAAACCTAGAAAAACTACCTTATCTACACAAAACGTGCACTTAGATAGATTTGCATACAGTTGTTGCTCCTTAAGCACATTACAAACTTGTTTCAAATGTTCGACATGTTCTTCTAAAGATATAGAAAAGATCAGAATATCATAAAAAAATGACTACAAATTTTCCATGAATATCCTTAAAGATATGGTTCATTCACCTCATGAATGTACTAGGTGCATTAGTTAACCAGAACGGCATCACTAACCATTCATACAATCCATATTTACTTTTAAAGGCATTTTCCACTCATCTCCAGTATTCATTCTAATTTGGTGATATCCACTCTTCAAATCAATTTTAGAGAATATTTGTGAACCATGCAATTGGTCAAGCATATCATCCAAACGAGGGATATGATGGCGATACTTTACCGTTATTTTATTGATGGCGCGGCAATTCATACACATCCTCCAAGTGCCATCCTTCTTTGGCACCTAAAGCACGGGTACAGAGCATGGACTCATACTTTCTCTAACAAATCCCTTATCAAGGAGCTCCTCTACATGTCTTTGCAATTCCTTTGTTTCTTCAGGATTGCTCCTATAAGCAGACCTATTAGGAATTTGTGATCCAGGCACAAAGTTAATTTGATTCTCTATTCCCCTTAAAGGTAGTAAACCTTTAGGAAGATCCTTAGGGAAAACATCTTCAAAATCCTGCAAAAGGATAGAAATAACACTAGGAAAAGAGGATATTAATGAATCATTATTAAGGAGAACTTCCTTATAAGTGAGCAAGATAATAGGCAGCCCCTCATTTTTCGCAATTAAACACTATTTGGCTTTTGCAAGGCTCACTTTTTTTTAATCTTAGCCTCTTTCCTCTCACCAATGATCTTTTTATCACTCTTCCCAACCTTTTCTTTCCTCTCATTACTGCCCTCTCTCTCCTCAGACCTCACTTCAAATTTACCCTCTTTTTCTTTCCCTTTAGTCTCCTGTTTTGATCCCTCCACAATGTTCCCCATTGATTCTTTCATCTTTTTTTTTATCTTCATACACCTGGGAAGGAGTTAAAGGTGCAAGAATGTATTTCTTGCCATTGTGCTCAAGAGAGTATCTATTTTTCCTCCCATCATGAAAAGCACTGCTATCATACTGCCAGGGGCACCCTAA
This sequence comes from Nicotiana noctiflora, assembly GCA_032618575.1. Lineage (NCBI taxonomy): Eukaryota > Viridiplantae > Streptophyta > Magnoliopsida > Solanales > Solanaceae > Nicotiana > Nicotiana noctiflora. Next base: position 307,987 of record JASVEL010007662.1, read on the forward strand.
CAAGATATGACAAGCTTGCATGGGTACTATATCGCATAGAGCTTCATCAACATACCTTCCAATCTTAAAAGAGACCATGCATTATTTATTCACCTTGACCTCTCCACTATTATTAAACCATTGCAACCTATAAGGTCTAGGGTGCTTCATCCATTCTAGCCCTATCCTTTCCATCAAATATGCACTCACAACATTAGCACAACTCCCATTATCAATTATCATAGAAACTTTTTTACCTTTAATCCCACACCGGGTATGGAATATATTTTCCCTTTGTTCATCTTTACAGTGCGCATAAGCCTCCTAACCACAAAATTCAACACACTATCCATGAACTCCATCTCTTCTCCTCTTTCATTCTCTACAATGTTTTCTTCATGTTCTTCACCTGGTGCACTATTTTCGCTCTAATATCCCCCATTCTCTTTGATTAGGATGTTTCTTCTACATGGGCATTCATAAGCCTTGTGCCCTCTCCCTTGACACTTGTGACATTGAATAAAAGAAGTAGAAGTATAAGTCTTAAGCATAAAAGGCTTACCGCCATCCTTGGATTCCAATTTGCTCTTGCCCTTGTCTTCATGTAATTTAGGAGTAGATGTCTCCTCAGATTTCGGCCATTGCTTCTTTTAAATAGTAGTTAGATTGCTGTCTCCTTTTTTTTTGTCTTTCTACCTTTACGGCTAATTCAACTAACTCATCTAAAGATATATATTGTTGCAATTCGACTACATCAACTATTTCCTATTTAAACTATTCAAAAACCTAGCCATTGTAGCCTGCTCTTCCTACACACAATTAGCTTGGATCATAGCCATATCCATAGCCTTAAAGTACTCATCTACAGACAAGGACCCTTGACTCAAAGATTGAAGACGTTGTTGAAGATCTCTTTGAAGGTGATGGCACAAATCTCTTCCTCATTACTCTCTTCATCTCAGCCCACGTAGCAACAAGTGCTTGTCTTTCTTGCAATCTATCCCTAGAAAGCTTTTTCCACCAGATTGTTGCGTAGTCAGAAAACTCAACAGTAGCAAGTTTAACCTTCTTGCCCTCTGAATAGTTGTGGCAGTCAAAGATAGCTTCCACTTTTCTGTAACGACCCGACCGGTCGTTTTAGAAAATTACGCCCCAATCCCTAATTTAACTGTTCCCCTAAGTTCATTTCTGCTATTGTGGGTTGCCGGGAGAGTCGGTTCCGAAAATTTGAGCATTTTGGGACACTTAGTCCCTAAATAAGAGCTTTGAAACTAGAAAACGGTCCGTAGCCGGAACAGGTGTTAAGACGATCTCGGAACGGAAATCCGATGGTTCCATTAGCTCCGTTAGGTGATTTCGGGGTTAGGAGCGCGTTCGGAATGTATTTTGGAGGTCCGTAGCTCTATTAGGCTTGAAATGCCGAAGGTTGAAATTTTGGCGAATCCGATCGATAGGTGAGATTTCGATCCGGGGGTCGGAATGGAATTCCGACAATTTCTGTAGCTTCGTTATGAGATTTTGGATATGTCCGCAAATTTTCAGGTCATTCGGACGTCGTTTGGACGGGTTTTTGATCGAATGTGCAATTCGGAAAGTTTTAATGAATTTAGGTTTGAATTCGATGTGAATTATGGGTTTTGATGTTCTTAGACGCGTTTTAAGGATTGGAACAAGTTCGAATAAGGTATTAGTATGTGTTGGTGTGTTTGGATGAGGTCCCGGGGGACTCGGGATGAATTCGGGTGATTAAACGGCAAAAAATCTTAAAAACTTGCAGCAGGCTGGTGCCTGCCTTCTGTGGTATTCGCTTCTGCGGAGTTTGGACCGCAGAGGCGAGTCCGCAGAAGCGACAGTTGCTCCGTAGGAGCGGGGGTCGCAGGAGCGAATATTGGATCGTGGAGGCGGTCACGCAGGAGCGGAAAGACTTCCGCAGGAGCGGAAGTGAACTGTTGGTGGCCCTCCGCAGGAGCGGACGTTTGTCCGCATAAGCGAAGTCGCAGAAGCGACCGTGCTTCCGCAGAAGCGGAATCGCTGAAGCGGCCTAGAGACCGCAGAAGCGGATGGTCCAGCCAAGCCTGGACTTCGCAAAAGCGACATTTTTGTCGCGGAAGCGGATCCGCAGAAGCGGAATTTTGTCCGCAGAAGCGGAAATCGCAGGGAGTTAATTTTGTCAGAAGTTAGAAATTTCAGAAACATTTCCAAACTTTGGGGGCTCGGCTTAAGGGGCGATTTGGGCGATTTTGAAGGGAGATTCAAGGGGTTTCTTCAGGTAATTAATTATGGACTCCAATTATGATTGTTGTTGATAATATTATGCAAGTTTTTCATGAAAATGGAGGAATTTGGGCAATTAATGGGGGTTTTTCACCCTAGACCAAAACCTTTAGAAAATCAAGGTTTTGAGTGGGCAAACGGAGTCCGAATTTGGTAAACTTTATATGCATAGACTCGTATTGAAACAAAGGTTCCGAATATATAACTTTCGTGAATTTTCGTTAAGCGTACCGAAAGTCGGGTTTTGGCAACTTGTGGGTTTTGGTGAATTTTGAGTTAATTTGATTGGGTAATGCCCAATTGGCCTATTTTGATGTGATTCTATTGATTTTTATCAGATACTACACTTGTGGAGGCCGACATTCGCGGCAAGAGGGTTATTTCTTAGCGGTTTTGTACCGGAATTGAGGTAAGTGGCTTGTCTAACCTCGTGTGGGGGAACTTTCACCCCTAGGATATTATGTGATATTTTAAATGCCTTGTACGCGAGGTGACGGGCGTGTACATGCGCTGGTTGTTGTAACACACACTTTACTTGAATTGTCCGATTAGTGATATTCCTGCTCTTAGCTGACAAAAGCGTTACCATTACCCGGTATTAGTTAGAAAGCATGATTAGCTAGGATTCAACGTGTTTAATTGCCTAGTTGATTTACTTGAACTTCTTGATAAATTGTTGGCACTGGTTTCAGTGAAGTTGTAATTTAACATATTATATTCTCTCTGTGTGTTTTTCTTATTTGATGTGTTGGTGGACTGCGGGTTCAATTCCCGGAGATCCCAGGGCTGTGGGTTCGATTCCCAGAGACCCGGAGTAACATTGTTGTGGACTGCGGGTTGGATTCCCGGAGATCCTGAGCTATTGATATATTATTGAGATGTGGACTGCGGGTTCGATTCCCGGAGATTCCAGGGCTGTGGGTTCGATTCCCAGAGACCCGGAGTGATACTGTTTATGGACTGCGGGTTCGATTCCCGGAGATCCTGAGTTATTGAGATATTATGGAGACATGGGCTGCGGGTTCGATTCCTGGAGACCCAGAGGTACTGAGAATGAGACTGTGGGTTCAATTCCCACAGATCCTGAATTTGTTTATTTGAGTTGGTTATTTGTTGTTAGCTTAATTGTAGACAGTTGCAGTAATCATCATAATATTGTTATTTCGGAAATTATTATCATTTAAACTGTTTATTTTGTTATCACCATTATATTATTGTTTCTCAGTAGGGCCCTGACCTTCCTCGCCACTACTCCATCGAGGTTAGGCTTGGCACTTACTGAGTACCGCCGTGGTGTACTCATGCTACTCTTCTGCACACTTTTGTTGTGCAGATCCAGGTACATCAGAGCAGGCTCGTACTAGGTGATTCTGCAGCTTTCTGGGAGACTTCGAGGTATGATCCGCTACGTCCGCGGATCCGGAGGCTTCCCTTCTATTCTAGTATTACTAGTTGACATTTTTCTTCATTTCGTTGTTAGATACTCTTTACACATAGAGCCACAGTTGTATTTCTCTTTTAGTCCGTGTTACCGTGGGGTTCCGGATCTTGGTAGTGTTTTATTTATTGTGTGACGGATGTATGTGCCAAGCGGCACGGATTACATATCTTTTATGTTATTTTCCGTTGTTTCTTATTTAAGTATTTATAACTTATAGATTCCGCAACGTGTTAGGCTTACCTAGTCGTGGGGACCGGGTGCCATCACGACATGTTCACAATTGGTGAACTAGGGTCGTGACAAGTTGGTATCAGAGCTCTAGGTTCATAGGAGTCACGGGACACAGACCGGTTACTTAGAGTCTCGCTGATCGATATGGAGACGTTTGTATTTATCTACGAGGGGCTATGTAACTATTTAGGAAACTCTTCATTTCTTTTGGATTCCTTGTCGTGCGATATTTTTGGCATCAAAAATCTAAACTATTGCTTTCTATTCTCTCACAGATGGTGAGGACACGAGCTACCCGCGACGATCAGGTACCCGCGCCCCCTGTTGCTGCCGTCAGAGGCCGGGGCCGAGGTAGAGGACGAGGACGCGCCCGAGGTGCAGCCACAGCACCATCGCGCGCTGCCGCTGAGGTGCCACCGGTAGACCAGGTTGGAGCGCAGGCACCTGGTACACCGACTACAGCTGCTACTACCCCAGCACAACCAGGAGGATCGAGAGTATGCTCCCTAGAGAGCGGGGAGATAGAGAGGCCAAGAGGTCTCGTGAGTCGGGCCATTTCTCTGGTGCCCGCACTTCAGCAGCCGGTCGTTTTAGCAGGGGATATTCCGGTCGTCCGGTTCACTCAGCATTGCCCGCAGCCGGTAGCACTCCAGGTCTTCCAGCACCACAGGAGCCTTATTATGCTCCCCCAGTTTCCAGTGCACCTCCTGCGCGGGGTCCTTCCAGGGGTCAGACTAGTGGGGTTGAGGCGACTTGGGAGACCGAACAGGATATGCACAGCCAGTACCCTCATCTTTTCACTACTCCAGGTATGTTTTCTATGCTCGTTCGAGGACGAACGAATCTTTAAGTGTGGGAAGATGTAACGACCCGACCGGTTGTTTTAGAAAATTACGCCCCAATCCCTAATTTAACTGTTCCCCTAAGTTCATTTCTCTGCTATTGTGGGTTGCCGGGAGAGTCGGTTCCGAAAATTTGAGCATTTTGGGACACTTAGTCCCTAAATAAGAGCTTTGAAACTAGAAAACGGTCCGTAGCCGGAACAGTGTTAAGACGATCTCGGAACGGAAATCCGATGGTTCCATTAGCTCCGTTAGGTGATTTCGGGGTTAGGAGCGCGTTCGGAATGTATTTTGGAGGTCCGTAGCTCTATTAGGCTTGAAATGCCGAAGGTTGAAATTTTGGCGAATCCGATCGATAGGTGAGATTTCGATCCGGGGGTCGGAATGGAATTCCGACAATTTCTATAGCTTCGTTATGAGATTTTGGATATGTCCGCAAATTTTCAGGTCATTCGGACGTCGTTTGGACGGGTTTTTGATCGAATGTGCAATTCGGAAAGTTTTAAGAAATTTAGGTTTGAATTCGATGTGAATTATGGGTTTTGATGTTCTTAGACGCGTTTTAAGGATTGGAACAAGTTCGAATAAGGTATTAGTATGTGTTGGTGTGTTTGGATGAGGTCCCGGGGGACTCGGGATGAATTCGGGTGATTAAACGGCAAAAAATCTTAAAAACTTGCAGCAGGCTGGTGCCTGCCTTCTGTGGTATTCGCTTCTGCGGAGTTTGGACCGCTAAGGCGAGTCCGCAGAAGCGACAGTTGCTCCGTAGGAGCAGGGGTTGCAGGAGCGGATATTGGATCATGCAGGTGGTCACGCAGGAGCGGAAAGACTTCCGCAGGAGCGGAAGTGAACTGTTGGTGGCCTTCCGCAGGAGCGGACGTTTGTCCGCATAAGCGAAGTCGCAGAAGCGACCGTGCTTCCGCAGAAGCGGAATCGCTGAAGCGGCCTAGAGACCGCAGAAGCGGATGGTCCAGCCAAGCCTGGACTTCGCAAAAGCGACATTTTTGTCGCGGAAGCGGATCCGCAGAAGCGGAATTTTGTCCGCAGAAGCGGAAATCGCAGGGAGTTAATTTTGTCAGAAGTTAGAAATTTCAGAAACATTTCCAAACTTTGGGGGCTCGGCTTAAGGGGCGATTTGGGCGATTTTGAAGGGAGATTCAAGGGGTTTCTTCAGGTAATTAATTATGGACTCCAATTATGATTGTTGTTGATAATATTATGCAAGTTTTTCATGAAAATGGAGGAATTTGGGCAATTAATGGGGGTTTTTCACCCTAGACCAAAACCTTTAGAAAATCAAGGTTTTGAGTGGGCAAACGGAGTCCGAATTTGGTAAACTTTATATGCATAGACTCGTATTGAAACAAAGGTTCCGAATATATAACTTTCGTGAATTTTCGTTAAGCGTACCGAAAGTCGGGTTTTGGCAACTTGTGGGTTTTGGTGAATTTTGAGTTAATTTGATTGGGTAATGCCCAATTGGCCTATTTTGATGTGATTCTATTGATTTTTATCGGATACTACACTTGTGGAGGCCGACATTCGCGGCAAGAGGGTTATTTCTTAGCGGTTTTGTACCGGAATTGAGGTAAGTGGCTTGTCTAACCTCGTGTGGGGGAACTTTCACCCCTAGGATATTATGTGATATTTTAAATGCCTTGTACGCGAGGTGACGGGCGTGTACATGTGCTGGTTGTTGTAACACACACTTTACTTGAATTGTCCGATTAGTGATATTCCTGCTCTTAGCTGACAAAAGCGTTACCATTACCCGGTATTAGTTAGAAAGCATGATTAGCTAGGATTCAACGTGTTTAATTGCCTAGTTGATTTACTTGAACTTCTTGATAAATTGTTGGCACTAGTTTCAGTGAAGTTGTAATTTAACATATTATATTCTCTCTGTGTGTTTTCCTTATTTGATGTGTTGGTGGACTGCGGGTTCAATTCCCGGAGATCCCAGGGCTGTGGGTTCGATTCCCAGAGACCCGGAGTAACATTGTTGTGGACTGCGGGTTCGATTCCCGGAGATCCTGAGCTATTGATATATTATTGAGATGTGGACTGCGGGTTCGATTCCCGGAGATTCCAGGGCTGTGGGTTCGATTCCCAGAGACCCGGAGTGATATTGTTTGTGGACTGCGGGTTCGATTCCCGGAGATCCTGAGTTATTGAGATATTATGGAGACATGGGCTGCGGGTTCGATTCCCGGAGACCCAGAGGTACTGAGAATGGGACTGTGGGTTCAATTCCCACAGATCCTGAATTTGTTTATTTGAGTTGGTTATTTGTTGTTAGCTTAATTATAGACAGTTGCAGTAATCATCATAATATTGTTATTTCGGAAATTATTATCATTTAAACTGTTTATTTTGTTATCACCATTATATTATTGTTTCTCAGTAGGGCCCTGACCTTCCTCGCCACTACTCCATCGAGGTTAGGCTTGGCACTTACTGAGTACCGCCGTGGTGTACTCATGCTACTCTTCTGCACACTTTTGTTGTGCAGATCCAGGTACATCCGAGCAGGCTCGTACTAGGTGATTCTGCAGCTTTCTGGGAGACTTCGAGGTATGATCTGCTACGTCCGCGGATCCGGAGGCTTCCCTTCTATTCTAGTATTTCTAGTTGACATTTTTCTTCATTTCGTTGTTAGATACTCTTTATACATAGAGCCCCAGTTGTATTTCTCTTTTAGTCTGTGTTACCGTGGGGTTCCGGATCTTGGTAGTGTTTTATTTATTGTGTGACGGATGTATGTGCCAAGCGGCACGGATTACATATCTTTTATGTTATTTTCCGCTGTTTCTTATTTAAGTATTTATAATTTATAGATTCCGCAACGTGTTAGGCTTACCTAGTCGTGGGGACTGGGTGCCATCACGACATGTTCACAATTGGTGAACTAGGGTCGTGACATTTTCTCTCACAATGAAGGTACAAGTCTAGATCCCTTGTTCCCTTGAAAGATGGCATCATCATTTTGATATTATTTATATTGTCATCTTCAAATCTTCCTCTTTGTCCCCTTCTGTCTTTTCCTAGCTGATAAAAATCAATATCATCATTAAAATCATCGATTGGGTTTTCATGATTTTCAATGGCGGCGGGTATATTTCTCCTAGCTTGGGGTCTTGCATAATTTCCCCTCCCAAGTTCAGCTATTGTAATATTTTGCTCAGCAATGGTATCCCTCATCTCTTGGAATTGTAAATTCCACCTTTCAAATTATTGATGCATAGCTTTCAAGGTGAATTCAGTCCTTCCTTTAATTTTGGCTTCTTAAAGAATTCTTTGTTCATCATCACTACCTGTGTGAGAGGTCTTGATTAAAAAAAAAAAAAAAAAATATATATATATATATATATATATATATATATATATATATATATATATCTTTTGTTGTCCCCTTTTTCACTCAATGTAACCCTTGGTCATTAATCTTTAGATTTATTAATAAACCTTACTAGTCACAACCCTTTAGTGATAAGAATTTGAGTTAGAAAAAGAAAAGGAAAGTGGAAGACCAAACCTAGAAAGAATAGGAATTGGTTAGTAGAGAAAAAAAAGAAAAGAATTTAAGAAACCCAAAACCCATTAGAATAAGGAAGAGGTTTCCTTAATCTTCAAGAACTAGGATCCCTTCTTCTTGTTTCCTTTTTTGACTTGGAAACCAATTAGTACAAGAACACTTTTTGTAGGCTGAAATTCGTTTTTTTTTCTTTACATTTTTTTTAAATCAAGAACCTCCCAAGATTATCAAGATTGAAATCTGATTAGCCTAAGATCTGATACCACTTGATAGCATACAATAGGGATTCAAGAATTACTAAAGAAAAAACAAGAAACGTGCGAAAGCTAAAAGAAAATAAAGAAACGAATAAAAGATAAAATTAAAGATAGATTGAATTCAAGAAAGAGTTTCTTGAATTCAAGAAGTCTATTCTTGAAGTTGAATCCTAACAACAACAATTAGCTAACAAAGAACTAATCGCCTTTGGTAGAATTAAAAATATGAAATATATTGTGAAACCCGACCCTTTAGAATAACAAGAACAACAATAAGCCTAAAATTATCACCTTTCTTGAATACCAAGAAGTGATCTAAGATTTCGAAAAGGTTTAATTCTTACCACCTTAAGCAACTGTCTTGAAGGCTGAAGAATAAATCCAAGAGTAGCCACATAAGAGTGCAAGAAAATCTCACAAGTTTTATTGATAATAATTTGAATAATCTACCTAAAAACAAAAAAGATACCCCTTTATATAGAGGGTGATCACGAAATTATCCTTAAATATTTGGAAATAAAGTCCTTAACTACTTTGGACAACAATTCCAACTAAAATAGGAAAAGGTAAAACTCTAGGAAACCAAAACGAAATCAATCTTGGAAAGTAATTCGACTAATCTTAGAAAAAGGAAACTATTAACCTTAACTAACTAGGAAAGCAATAAATATGTCCTAAGAAACTAGGAAAGTTTAGATGCCTAATTCAGGTGCCTTTATGACTGGTGCTTGGACCCCAATCAACCTCCTCTTGGACTTGGACTTGGACAACGAAATGAGTGTAGCACTTAGCTAAATCCGCTACACTATTTTATAGATCTTGTTCCACCATTAGTGCCTTCTTTATCCCCCATTGAAGCCCAATAATCTTGTCTTGCTTCTCCTTAGCTTGAGACCTCGTGAATGGCCTTCTTGGAGCTTCTACAACTTTATCCCTGTCCATGAAGCTATCAGAATGCGAACAACACAACAAATGAAGGTTGACGGTGAACAGATCAAGAGAATGTCCCTTGATAGGATTGATAAAGAGTAGTTTACCAATAACAATCAAAATCTTCACAAAAGGAAATCAAAATTATCATGACTAGTGATGAAATAGTAAAAACTTCAAGGGCAAGGCCGGTGGTTTAAATCAAAAAAGCAACAGTTAAGAATGCTTTGGGGTTTATTGGAAACACGAAGGTCGGAAACTCTCAATTCAGCAATAATACAACAAATAGAAGTATGGGGGTTTCAACGGAGAGGTAGAATATATTCTGATAAAGGAAGGGGTTAGTCCAGAAACGACTATGTTCTTCAAATGAAATAAGAAAGAAAGAGAACAATAGACTGAAAGGAATGCAGGTTTGAACAAAGAAGAAATATTTGAGATTGTGGGAACAACTAGTGGGATCCGACAAAAGAACAACATATGCTTTGAATGGGAGGGCAATTGTCGTGTTTGAGATTCATAAAAACAAGGAAATTGGTAAATGACTGGCTGAAAGGAATGCGGGTTTGAACAAAGAAGAAATATTTTATGTGACAAGGATGGTGGGGGAAAATTCATAGTCGGTAGACGGGCAAGGCATTCAAGTGGAAATTAGTTATCAGAGGAAGTGAAAGAATAATCGTCATCAAACTGACCACCATATTTAAAAACTGACCAGATTTGCTTTGATTGAAATAGGGGCAGAAGTTTTGGAGAAATCCTCCGTAAAGAATTGCGGCACCCAAACAGGTATGACTGGGAATTGTTAGGACCCTTCTGAAAAATGAGGTTTAGTTTAAATGTCAAAAAAAATCACGAGAAACAACTTGGTAGGAAAAAGAATATAATTTCATTCTAAATTTTACCGTAGGTTTCAATTAGAAGTTGTCAGGACCCTCCTGGATAATGGGACGTAGTTTCAAAAACAATATATAAGTAAAATTGTAATAAAAAGTTGTCAGGACCCTCTTGGATAATGGGACATAATAGAAGTTGTCAGGACCCTCTTGGATAATGGGAAGTATTTTAAAACTTTAGATAAATGTAGTTGGAATAACACATTTAGAAAAATAACTTAGTGTGTAATGGTTAGGAGCTATCAGGACCCTCATGAATAATGGGACGTAGCTTTAAGAACAAAATATAGTGGAAGTAGTAATAAAAGTTGTTAGGACCTTCCTGGATAATGGGAAGTAGTTAAGACTTTTTAATAACAAATTAGTAATACTTTTGGAAAATATAGGGGAAATTCTTAATTGTCGGAAATTGTCAGGATCCTCCTGGATAATGGGAAATGGTTTAAGACATGTGATAATAAATACAATGAAGTAGCATATGTAGAAGAGATAGTTAGGATAGGTCAGGACCTCCCTGATAATAGAACTTAATTTTTAAATTCTTATAATAGTTGGTAAAATAATTTAGAGCCCGGTTATCAATCTGGGTGTAACAACCCGGTCAATCGTTTTTAAAATATATGCCCCGATCCCCAATTTAACAGTTTCCCTAAGTTCATTTCTGCTATTGTGATTTGCGGGCGGTTCGGTTCTGGAATTTGGAGTGTTTTGGGACACTTAGTCCCTAAATGAGAGCTTTGTAGTTAAAAAATGGCCCGTAATCGGAATAGTGTTAAGACGACCTTGGAACGGAGATCCAATGGTTCCATAAGCTCTGTTAGGTAATTTCGGAGTTGGGAGCGCGTTCGGAATGCATTTTGGAGGTGTGTAGCTCAATTAGGCTTGAAATGCGGAAGTTTGAAATTTTGGCGAAATCCGAACGGTAGGTGAGATTTTGATCCGGGGGTCGGAATGGAATTCCGGAAGCTGCTGTAGCTTTGTTTGATGATTTGGGGTATGCGTGCAAAATTTCAAGTCATTCGGACATGATTTGGTTGGGTTTTTGACCGAAGGTGTATTTTGGAAGTTTTAAAGGAACATAGGCTTGAATTTGATGTAATTCCATGATTTTAGTATTAGTCGAGGTGTTTTGATGATTGGAACAAGTTTGTATAATGTTTTAGGATGCGTTGGTGCTTTTGGTTGAGGTCCCGGGGGCCTCGGATGTGTTTCGGGTGAGTTTTGAGCGAGTACGGACATCCCAGAACTTAGAAAACGGATGGGGCTGTCATTTGGGCGCGGACCACACTCCTATTAGCATGGGGGCGCACTGGCCTAGCGCTGGACGCGGTCAGGCGATGCGGCCCGCGATCGTGAAGACCTGCAGATCACTGGTCCTACTTCGGAAACTCATATCTTTTGATCCACAAAGCATTTGAAGGTAATTCAAAAACGAAAATTGTATCCCTTTGTTTCTAGTTTCCAGAAAGCTAAAGAAGTCCTAATTTGGACATCTGTAGTGAATGTTATGGAAAAAATACAAAAGCCTGTCACTGTAGAGCAAAAGCTGCACGACCGCGGCCATTTTTGTGCGGCCGCAATTCCTTGGCGTGGACATGGTCATTTTTGTGCGGTCAGCACTGTCGGAAGTCCGAGGGGTACTCCATAAATACAGGGTTTTGGGTTTTATTTTATATTTTGACCTATAGAGCTTGGATTTTGGCGATTTTTCGAAGGTTTTTCAAGAAATTCATCGGGGTAAGTGATTCTATCTCAGTTTTGGTTAGAGTATATGAATCTATGATTGAATTCATCATTTAATTAGTGATTTGAGATGGAATTTGGGAAGAAGTTGTGGAATCTTTCAAAAATATAAATTGAAGATCTGAATGACCAAAATGTCCCTCGGGCCCCACATCTCGGAACCAGGTAAAATTTATATTTCGAGAAACCTCACACTCTCACGAGTCTAACCATACCAAATTTATCCAATTCCGACACCATTTGGTCCTTCAAATCTTCAGTTTATATTTTTGAAAGATTCCACAATTCTTCCCAAATTCCATCTCAAATCACTAATTAAATGATGAATTCAATGATAGTTTCATAATACTCTAACCAAAACTAATTTAGAATCACTTACCCCGATGAATTTCTTGAAAAACCTTCGAAGAATCGCCAAAACCCGAGCTCTATAGGTCAAAATATCAAATAAAACCCAAAACCCCGTATTTAAGGAGTACCCCTCAGACTTCCGACAGTGCTGACCGCACAAAAATGACCACGGTCCACGCCCAGGAAGTGCGGCCGCACAAAAATGGCCGCAGTCGCGTAGTTTTTACTCTGCAGTGACATGCTTTAGAATTGTGGCCATATCATTCACTACCTAGGTCCAAATTACGACTTCTTTAGCTTTTTGGAAACTAGATACAAAGGGCTACGCCTTTTGTTTTTTAATGACCGACAAATACTTTGTAGATCAAAAGATATGAGCTTCCGAAGTAGGACCAGTGATCTGTAGGTCTTCACGATCACGGGCCGCGTCGCCTGACCACGCCCAGCGCTCTTCCGCGCTAATAGGAGTGCGGTCCGCGCTCAAATGACCGCCCCATCAATTTTCTAAGTTCTGGGATGTCCATACTCGCTCAAAACTCACCCGAAACACACCCGAGGCACCGGGACCTCAACCAAAAGCACCAACGTATCCTAAAATATTATACAAACTTGTTCCAATAATCAAAACACCTCGACTAATACTAAAATCATGTAATTGCATCAAATTCAAGCCTATGTTCCTTTAAAACTTCCAAAATACACCTTCGGTCAAAAACCCAACCAAAACATGTCCGAATGACTTGAAATGTTGCACGCATATCCCAAATTATCTAACAAAGCTACAGCAACTTCCGGAATTCCATTCCGACCCCCGGATCATAATCTCACCTACCTTTCGGATTTCGCCAAAATTTCAAACTTCGGCATTTCAAGCCTAATTGAGCTACAGGCCTCCAAAATACATTCCGAACGCGCTCCCAACCCCGAAATCACCTAATGGAGCTAATGGAACCATCAGATATCCGTTCTGAGGTCGTCTTAACACTGTTCCGAATATGGGCCATTTTTCAAGTACAAAGCTCTTATTTAAGGACTAAGTATCCCAAAACACTCCAAATTCAATAACCAAATCGCCCGGCAAACCACAATAGTTGAAATGAACATAGGGAAACAATTAAATTGGGGATCGGGGCGTAAATTTCGAAAACGACCGGCCGGGTCATTACATTTTCCCATAGTTAAAAGATTCGTTCGTCCTCGAACGAGCATAGAAAACATACCTGGAGTGGTTAAGAGATGAGGGCACTGGTTGCGCATATCCCGCTCGCTCTCCCAAGTCGCCTCCTTGGCCGGCTGACCCTGCCACTGGACCTTTACTGAAACGATGTTCTTTGACCGTAGCTTCCTGATTTGCCTATCCAGAATGGCCACTGGCTCCTCAACATAAGACAGATCTTTGTCTAGCTGAGCAGAAGTGAAATCCAACACGTGCGACGAGTCACCATGGTATCTTCGGAGCATTAGGACATGAAATACAGGATGTACTCCGGCTAGGCTAGGAGGTAAGGCCAACTCATAAGCAACCTCCCCAACACGCCTCAAAATCTCAAAAGGACCAATGAATCTAAGACTCAGCTTCCCCTCCTTCCCAAACCTCATAACGCCCTTCATGGGCGAGAACCGAAGCAGAACTCACTCGCCAACCATAAAAGCCACATCGCGGACCTTCTTGTCTGCATAACTCTTCGATCTATACTAGGCTGCAGGAAGTTTGTCCTGAATCACCTTGACCTTGTCCATTGCATCCTGAACCATATCGGTACCTAGCAGTCTGGCCTCGCCAGGCTCGAACCAACCCACGGGAGACCTGCACCTCCTACCATATAGTGCCTCACACGGTGCCATCTGAATACTGGACTAGTAACTGTTGTTATAAGAAAACTCCGCCAGTGGAAAGAAATGATCCCATGAACCTCCAAACTCAATCACGCACGCACAGAGCATATCCTCCAAAATTTGAATAGTGCGCTCGGACTGACCATCAGTCTGGGGGTGAAACGCTGTGCTCAGCTCCACCTGAGTGCCTAACTCCTGGTGTACGGCTCTCCAGAACCGCGAAGTGAACTGAGTGCCTCTTTCTGAAATGATGGAAACTGGAATACCATGCAGCCGAATTATCTCCCTGATGTAGATCTCTGCCAGTCGCTCTGATGAATAAGTAGTGCTTACCGGTATGAAATGAGCGGACTTGGTCAGCCGATCCATAATGACCCAAACGGAATGAAACTTCCTAACAGTCCATGGAAGCCCAGATACAAAGTCCATGGTGATGCGCTCCCATTTCCACTCTGGAGTCTCAATCGGCTGCATTTACCCACCCGGACGCTGATGCTCATACTTCACCTACTGGCAGTTGAGGCACCTAGCAACATAATCAACTATATCCCTCTTCATCCGCCTCTACCGGTAATGCTGTCTCAAGTCCTGATACATCTTCCCTACACCCGGACGGATGGAATACCGCGAGCTATGGGCCTTTGCTAGAATCATCTTTCGAAGATAATCTACATTGGGCACACAAATACGCCCTTGTATCCTCATAACTCCATCATCCCCAATGGTAACATCTCGGGCATCACCACGACGAACTCTATCCTGGAGGACAAACAAATGAGGGTCGTCGAACTGACGCTCCCTGATGCGGTCAAATAGAGAAGACCGAGAAACCACACAGGCCAGAACACGGCTGCGCTCCGAATGATCTAGCCTAAAAAACTGCCTGGCT
Organism: Nicotiana noctiflora; assembly: GCA_032618575.1. Lineage (NCBI taxonomy): Eukaryota > Viridiplantae > Streptophyta > Magnoliopsida > Solanales > Solanaceae > Nicotiana > Nicotiana noctiflora. Next base: position 323,191 of record JASVEL010007662.1, read on the forward strand.
AAAGCCTGAACATCCATCGCCATAGGCCTCTCCGAAGCCTGTAGATATGCCAAACTCCCCAAACTCTCTGCCCGACAACTCAAGGCATAGGCAACTACATTAGCCTCGCCCGGATGATTGAGAATAGTAATATCATAGTCCTTCAGCAGCTCAAACCATCTCCTCTGACGCATGTTCAAGACCATCTGCTTAAGCAAGTGCTGCAAACTCCGGTGATAAGTGTAGATCTCTCAAGGAACCCCATACAAGTAATGACGCCAAATCTTTAAGGTGTGAACAATGGCAGCTAGCTTCAGATCATGAACAGGGTAGTTCTTCTCATGTACCTTCAGTTGTCTTGACGCGTAGGCAATCACCCTACCGTCCTGCATCAATATCGCACCGAGTCCAACTCGTGAGGCATCATAATATACAATATAGGACCCCGAACTTGTAGGCAACATCAATATAGGGGCCGAAGTCAAAGCCGTCTTGAGCTTCTGAAAGCTCGCCTCACACTCGTTTATTTCAAAATCCTCATTCGAGGACGAATGATCTTAAGGGGGGGAGGACGTAAGGCCCCGTGAAATTTTTGTGCATAAAACCTAGTAGATGTGGTGTCATGGTCCGAATGATGTGTTAGGAATGCGTAGAATTCTTCGCGGCGAGCTTGCGAGCCGCGGTTCGAACCCTTGGTAGTGATTTAAGTTTCAAAATGTTGAGAATAAAATTTTCCAGAAAAATGTCAATCTGCGGTGCACTTTTGCGACCGCAGAATCAACATGCGGTCCGCATAGTGACCGCAAATCGTTCCAGAGAGTTGCCCAAAATTGTGTCCAATGTGCGGTCGATATGCGATCGCATGTCAATCTGCGGTGCACTTTTGCGACCGCGGAATCAACATGCGGTCCGCATAGTGACCGCAAATCGTTCCAGAGCCTGCGTAATTTTTTGAGCCATTCTGCGGCCACTATGCGGACCGCATGTTGATTCTGCGGTCGCATAGTGACCGCATAATTGACCCCGGCCCAGATTTTTGTAACATTTTGACCCGATCTCTTCTTTAATATAACACCTTTCTTCTTCATTTTATCATATCATCTCACCAAAATTAGAGAGAGAAGAGAGGGTTTTTAGAGAGAAGTTCTTCATCTTCAAAGATTGTTCCAACTACTTAATTCCAAGGGATTCTAGGGCAAGGATTCAACTTCCCCAATATTTTCAAGTAAAAAGAAGTGGGTAGAAGTAAGAGTCTTCAAGAACAAGGTTGGCAAGAGTAGGATATCTTGGGTAAGCATAAAGTAGGAGGAAAAAAACATCATCACCAGGTATGTATGGCTAATTTTGATTCTTGTAAAATCGCCCATATGTGTGAAATTGTTTGGCATGTGTTAATTTGAGAGATTTTATATGATTTTTCGATATCATTGTTGTGTTGGGTATACAATTGATGATTGAACTACATTTGGTATGGTTTGAAATACGAATTGAAAGATGACAAAGGAATTGAAATTGGTACAGAACTGAGGAAAATTGTTGTGATGGCATATTTGGCTTATTGTGGAAGGAATTTGAAACACCTTAATTGTGGTAAATTGTTGAACATGATTATGTGGGCATTTTTGATTTTGGAATACTTGTAACTTGTTTTTGATATTGGCTTGAGAAGTAATTGAGAACATGAACCAATGTGTAAGTTGCTATTTGAACTTGTTGAAATTGTGTGTAGTACCTTATCTGCTGTTTGAAATTGTTGTGTTTTCAACTGTAAGGCGGGGTCGTGTTGCGCGCCGCAACGTGGTGAAATAAGGTTTGGGTTGGGGTGATAAGGGTGGCCGAGGTAATAAGGGTGGTCAGGGGCAATAAGGATGGAAAGCGATCGAAATCGCTATTGAAAATTGATACATAAATCAATAATGTGAAATTGTGAAAGGAGACAACAGGAGAGTTTGCAACCTGTGGGGCACTGATTGCCCCTTTGTTTGACTACTTGTGCTTTACATGATTGATTGGTTATTGTTAAATTGGTTGATCGTAGAAAGTGCTTTGTGTGAGAATCATTTGAAATGAGGAAAATGTGGAAACATGGTTGGCTGGCTTAATTGATTGTTGATGTAATTTAATGGCTTGAGTTTACTTGGGACAAAGTTTGTCCATACATACCAGTACAATTTAAGTGTACTGACGTCCCTTTTGCCGGGGCGCTACATTCGTGTCATGATTGTAGGTGGATCAGTAGCAGGCACTTCAGCTCATCGGCAGTAGTATTCTTCTCCTTCCACTGCCCGTCTTGGTGAGCCCCTTTCTTCCTCGGGGCCTTGTGTGGTTCTTGCCACTTTGGTTTGGATTTCATTTTGGTTTTGAAAGGTATAGCCGGAGCCTTGTTACCGGCAAGTATTGTATTTCCCTTTTGTATCCTAGAGGCTCTGTAGACATGTAAACTCTGTGGGACTCCAGTCTTATGTATATATTGTGTTATGTCGGGCGTTGTAAAAATTGAAATCTAGTTAATGAATCACTCGTATCGTTTTATTTGTTTAATGTGAAATCAATTATGATTAGTAATATATTTGGTTATTGAGAAACAGTCATCACAGGGGTAACGCGTGGGAATGAAAGGCACCCAGGTCCGCTTGACTGGGGCAACCCGGTCAGGCGCCGGTCATGTTCCTCGATTTGGGGCGTGACAAACTTGGTATCCGAGCTTAAGGTTTTAAAGTGTCCTAGGATGTCTCGGAGCCGTGTCTAGTAGTGCCCTTCTTATAGGTGTGTTGTCGACCACATCATATAAGTAGGGGGCTACACGGGCATTTAGGAATTTACCTACTTCTTTGTTAATCTATATCGTGCGGTAAAGTGCAATGTGGAGATACCTGTGTCTAATTCGTGCCTTGTTCCCAAATTTTCAGAATATGGCACCTAAGAAGAAGGCTAGACTCGGCCTTAGGGCCAATGCCGGCCCAAGTGCAGCTGTTAATCATGTACCCGATGCCGTGGGAGAGAATGACCCACCAGCCCCGAATTTGCTTGGCCCATCTGTTCAAAACCCAAGTGTCCCTATTTCAGCCGCGGCAGAGGATGCCACCATTCCTCCTGCCAGTGTTCCTGACTCAGATACAGTTCCCGCTTCGGGCTCTGGTATTTCTAATGAAGAACTTAGGGGAGCCATCCATATGTTAACACAGTTAGTGGCTGCCCAGGCCCAGAGATCCCATGATGCCCCTGCATCCTCCAGCGGACAGGGAGATTCCTTTGGCTCCAGAGTCCACCAGTTCTTGCGATTGGCCCCTCCGGAATTTTCAGGCACCGATCCAGAGGCTGACCCACAGGAATTCCTTGATGAGATATACAAGACCCTCAGAGTAATGAAGGCTACAGATATAGAGGGGGTAGAGTTGGCCTCTTACAGACTGAAGGGAGCGGCACGTTCATGGTTTGAAATGTGGGAGGATTCCCGTGAGGAAGGGGGCCCTCCGGCCGGATGGGATGAGTTCGTGGATGCATTTATGGACCACTTCTTACCTGCTGAGGCAATGGCAGCCCGTGCCACTGAGTTCGAGGTTCTCAAACAGGGCGGTATGAGTGTTTGGGAGTATCACATGGAGTTCGTAAGGTTGTCCAAGTACGCTCCTCATTTAGTGTCGACCATGGATGCCCGGGTTCGACGGTTTGTTCAGGGCCTTAGCCCTTCGGTAGTGAATGAGGCCGCCACAGCAACTTTGCACTCAGATACGAACTATGGGAGGATTGTGGGGTTTGCTCGGGCCACAGAGGCCAGGAAATTGAAGATTCGTGCAGAAAGAGAAAGTAGCAGCAGGGCCCGGTCAATGGGTCGTTCAGGGAGATCACTTCCAGGGAAGGGGTCATCAGGGCCATCCCAGTCATATGCTCGGTCCTCCGCGAGTGCACCGCCATCCGTGCACAGTCATCAGCAGGGCAGTTACTCGAGACCTGGTTCAGACAGCAGGAGGTCTCGTCGGTCTGGTCATCCTGGGGTGAGATCCCAGCAGCAGGGGAGACCTACATGCCCCAAGTGTGGGAGATTTCATACGAAAACTTGCTACCTTGACCTTCCAGTGTGCTTCGGGTGCGGGGTGAGAGGTCACATTCAGCGGGACTGCCGTGCACCCCGTCAGGGTATAGGTAGGGGATCTGCTCAGTCATCCGGTTCTTCGGCTGCTACATCATCAGCGCGTACTCCAGCAGCAGCAGGGCGTGGTGCAGCTAGGGGTGGAGCTCAGGGTAGGGGTGGACCTAGCCGATTCTATGCATTGAGTGGCCGCCAAAATGCTGAGGCTTCTCCAGATATTGTTACAGGTATCCTGTCTGTTCGGACTATTGATTGCTATGCCCTTATTGATCCGGGGTCCTCCTTGTCTTATGTTACTCCATTCATTGCTTCAAGTTTTGGGATAGAACCCGAACAGCTTCATGAGCCGTTCTCCGTGTCGACACCTATTGGTGATTCTATTACAGCCTCACGAGTCTATAGGAATTGTGTTGTTACAGTGGGTGGTCGTGATACCACAGCCGATCTTATTGATCTTGGGATGGTAGATTTTGATGTTATTATGGGGATGGATTGGCTCTATTCGTGCTTTGCCAAACTTGACTGTCGAACGAGAGTTATGAGGCTCGAGTTCCCTAACGAGCCAATTATTGAATGGAGAGGAAATGGTGTAGTGCCAAGGGGTAGGTTTATTTCCTACCTTAAGGCTTCGAAGATGATTAAGAAGGGGTGTATCTATCACCTAGTTCGGGTAACGGACACCACCTCGGAGGTGCCTACCCTCGAGTCCGTGCCAATCATGAATGAATTTCCTGAAGTGTTTCCAGATGAGCTTCCAGGCATCCCGCCGGATAGGGAGATTGATTTCGGGATCGATGTAATGCCGGATACTCAGCCAATATCCATTCCACCATACAGAATGGCGCCAGCAGAGTTAAGGGAGTTAAAGGAGCAGTCGAGGGATTTATTAGAGAAAGGGTTCATACGACCGAGTGTGTCGCCGTGGGGTGCTCCGGTTCTCTTTGTCAGAAAGAAGGATGGGTCACTTCGAATGTGTATTGATTATCGGCAGCTCAACAAAGTCACCATCAAGAATAAATATCCTTTGCCTCGAGTGGATGATCCGTTTGACCAATTGCAGGGAGCGAGGTTCTTCTCAAAGATTGATTTACGGTCTGGGTACCACCAGTTGAAAATCAGGGAGCAGGATATTCCTAAGACCGCCTTCAGAACTCGTTATGGTCACTTCGAGTTTTTGGTCATGTCTTTTGGGCTAACCAACGCCCCAGCAACTTTCATGGACCTTATGAATCGGATTTTCAAGCCATTCCTAGATTCCTTTGTGATTGTATTCATTGACGATATTCTCATCTACTCTCGGAGCAGGGAAGATCATGCCGTTCACCTCAGAGCAGCATTGCAGACCCTTCTTCAGGATCAATTGTATGCCAAGTTCTCAAAATGTGAGTTTTGGTTGGAGTCCGTAGCTTTTCTAGGGCATGTTATTTCCAGTGAGGGAATTATGGTGGATCCTCGGAAGATTGCGGCAGTGAAAGATTGGCCTAGACCCACGACCCCGACAGAGATTCGCAGCTTTTTGGGTCTGGCAGGTACTATCGGAGGTTTGTAGAGGGATTCTCAACCCTCGCCTCCCCATTGACTAAATTGACGCAGAAAGCAGTTAAGTTCCAGTGGTCCGAAGCATGTGAGAAAAGTTTCCAAGAATTGAAGTCAAGATTGACCTCGGCACCAGTATTGGCCTTGCCAGAAGGCACAGAGGGATTTGTAGTCTATTGTGATGCCTCCCGAGTCGGTTTGGGATGTGTATTGATGCAGCACGGAAAGGTTATAGCTTATGCTTCCAGACAACTCAAGAACCATGAGAAGAATTATCCGACGCATGATTTGGAACTTGCAGCTGTTGTGTTTGCCTTAAAAATATGGCGGCACTATCTTTATGGAGTTCATGTAGATGTGTTTTCAGACCACAAGAGCCTCCAGTATTTGTTCAAGCAGAAAGAGCTGAATCTGAGACAACGGCGGTGGTTAGAATTACTCAAGGACTATGATATGGACATATTGTACCATCCAGGGAAAGCAAATGTGGTAGCTGACGCTCTTAGTCGGAAATCCATGGGTAGTTTGGCTCATTTGGGTGTAGATCAGAGACACCTGGCTCGAGAGGTTTACCAATTAGCCAGTTTGGGGGTTCGTATTTCGGCGTCAGACGAGGGGGATATCTTGGTGCATAATGGAGCAGAATCATCATTGGTCGCGGAAATCAAGGAAAAACAGTTCATGGATCCAGCATTGGTTCGGGTGAAGGAAGCGATCATGAATGACAAGACCTCAGCATTTGTACTCAGCAGCGAAGATGGTGTATTGCGGTGTCAAGATAGGCTATGTGTTCCGGATGTGGACGAGCTCCGGGAAAGAGTGATGGCAGAGGCTCATACTTCCAGGTATTCTGTGCACCCTGGTTCAACGAAGATGTATCACGATCTCAAGGAGATTTATTGGTGGAACGGTATGAAAAGGGATGTGGCAGGCTTTGTAGCTAAATGTCCGAACTGTCAACAAGTGAAGGCCGAGCATCAACGACCCGGTGGATTAACTCAGCCTTATAGAAATACCAAGGTGGAAATGGGAGATGATCAATATGGATTTCGTGGTAGGGTTACCTCGCACTCGGCGTAAGTTTGACTCAATATGGGTGATAGTGGATCGACTCACCAAATCAGCTCACTTCCTGCCTGTCAAGTCCACTGATACCGCGGAGCAATATGCAAGATTGTACATCAAAGAGATAGTAAGGCTTCATGGCACTCCACTTTCTATCATCTCAGATCGCGGGGCTCAGTTTACCGCTAACTTTTGGAAGAAGTTTCAGCAAGGTTTGGGAACTCAGGTGAATCTCAGCACAGCTTTCCATCCACAGACCGATGGACAGGCCGAGCGGACCATTCGGACGCTTGAAGATATGTTGCGGGCTTGTGTCTTAGATTTTAAAGGTAATTGGGATGAACACTTGCCACTGATAGAATTTGCTTACAATAACAACTATCATGCTAGCATTCAAATGGCCCCGTTTGAGGCATTGTACGGGAGAAGATGTAGATCGCCAATCGGGTGGTTTGAGGTAGGTGAAGCGGAATTGCTAGGGCCAGATATGGTGTACGAAGCTATGGAAAAGGTCAAGGTTATTCAGGAGAGAATGAAAACAGCACAGAGTCGTCAAAAGTCCTATGCAGACGTTCGTCGAAGGGATTTGGAGTTTCAAGTCGATGATTGGGTGTTCTTGAGGGTATCTCCTATGAAGGGAGTCATGCGATTCGGGAAGAAAGGAAAATTGAGTCCTAGGTATGTCGGGCCATATCGGATCGTTCAAAGGATTGGTCAAGTTGCTTATAGGCTAGAGTTGCCTCCCGAGATGTCATCAGTGCATCCGGTATTCCATGTGTCCATGTTGAAGAAAGTGATTGGAGATCCATCCACCATCATGCCAATCGAAGCTATAGAGGTTAATGAAGATTTGTCATATGAAGAAGTTCCAGTTGCCATTCTTGATAGGCAAGTCCGTAAGTTGAGAAATAAGGAAGTTGCCTCTGTTAAAGTATTGTGGCGAAGTCAACAAGTTGAGGAGGCCACATGGGAAGCAGAAAAAGAGATGAAGGAAAAGTACCCCCATTTATTCGATCAAGCCTAGAAGAAATTAGGTGACCCTCCTACTCCTAGTAGTTGTCGTCTTGCCTAAGTTGTTTCCCTCTTAGTATTAGTAAAGTCTCCTTTATTTGTAATGAGTTAGATGTGTTGTTACCTTGGGTCACTTGAACCGTTCTTGATAAATGAAAGCCTTATAAAGATTTACGTGTTTAATAAACAACTAATAGTAAGTGTAGATTGGTAATGATTTGTTAAGCGTACATGGTGTGTTAAAATGGTTAAATAAGGTAAGAATTCATTGAAGTGACTAGTTTATGTGCAATTGTAACAATGTGATAGAATATGTGCATTCGTTGAGGTAAGAAGGTGTATACCAGTTGTGAATAGTGTTGTTGTTGTATATTGTTGTTTGGTGATGTGTTTCGGGGGCCCTCTGACAGGTGGATATGTCCATAATACAAAGGAAACTCTGGCGAAATTTTTCTAAAATATAAGAGTTAGTCAAAATTTTGATAGCTTGCATATCATGTCTTTCAAAACTCATTTATTTCAAAATCCTCATTCGAGGACGAATGATCTTAAGGGGGGAGGATGTAAGGCCCCGTGAAATTTTTGTGCATAAAACCTAGTAGATGTGGTGTCATGGTCCGAATGATGTGTTAGGAATGCGTAGAATTCTTCGCGGCGAGCTTGCGAGCCGCGGTTCGGACCCTTGGTAGTGATTTAAGTTTCAAAATGTAGAATAAAATTTTTCCAGAAAAATGTCAATCTGCGGTGCACTTTTGCGACCGCAGAATCAACATGCGGTCCGCATAGTGACCGCAAATCGTTCCAGAGAGTTGCCCAAAATTGTGTCCAATGTGCGGTCGATATGCGATCGCATGTCAATCTGCGGTGCACTTTTGCGACCGCAGAATCAACATGCGGTCCGCATAGTGACCGCAAATCGTTCCGGAGCCTTGTTACCGGCAAGTATTGGCCACTATGCGGACCGCATGTTGATTCTGCGGTCGCATAGTGACCGCATATTTGACCCCGACCCAGATTTTGTAACATTTTGACCCGATCTCTTCTTTAATATAACACCTTTCTTCTTCATTTTATCATATCATCTCACCAAAATTAGAGAGAGAAGAGAGGGTTTTTAGAGAGAAGTTCTTCATCTTCAAAGATTGTTCCAACTACTTAATTCCAAGGGATTCTAGGGCAAGGATTCAACTTCCCCAATATTTTCAAGTAAAAAGAAGTGGGTAGAAGTAAGAGTCTTCAAGAACAAGGTTGGCAAGAGTAGGATATCTTGGGTAAGCATAAAGTAGGAGGAAAAAAACATCATCACCAGGTATGTATGGCTAATTTTGATTCTTGTAAAATCGCCCATATGTGTGAAATTGTTTGGCATGTGTTAATTTGAGAGATTTTATATGATTTTTCGATATCATTGTTGTGTTGGGTATACAATTGATGATTGAACTACATTTGGTATGGTTTGAAATACGAATTGAAAGATGACAAAGGAATTGAAATTGGTACAGAACTGAGGAAAATTGTTGTGATGGCATATTTGGCTTATTGTGGAAGGAATTTGAAACACCTTAATTGTGGTAAATTGTTGAACATGATTATGTGGGCATTTTTGATTTTGGAATACTTGTAACTTGTTTTTGATATTGGCTTGAGAAGTAATTGAGAACATGAACCAATGTGTAAGTTGCTATTTGAACTTGTTGAAATTGTGTGTAGTACCTTATCTGCTGTTTGAAATTGTTGTGTTTTCAACTGTAAGGCGGGGTCGTGTTGCGCGCCGCAACGTGGTGAAATAAGGTTTGGGTTGGGGTGATAAGGGTGGCCGAGGTAATAAGGGTGGTCGGGGGCAATAAGGATGGAAAGCGATCGAAATCGCTATTGAAAATTGATACATAAATCAATAATGTGAAATTGTGAAAGGAGACAGCAGGAGAGTTTGCAACCTGTGGGGCACCTGATTGCCCCTTTGTTTGACTACTTGTGCTTTACATGATTGATTGGTTATTGTTAAATTGGTTGATCGTAGAAAGTGCTTTGTGTGAGAATCATTTGAAATGAGGAAAATGTGGAAACATGGTTGGCTGGCTTAATTGATTGTTGATGTAATTTAATGGCTTGAGTTTACTTGGGACAAAGTTTGTCCATACATACCAGTACAATTTAAGTGTACTGACGTCCCTTTTGCCGGGGCGCTACATTCGTGTCATGATTGTAGGTGGATCAGTAGCAGGCACTTCAGCTCGTCGGCAGTAGTATTCTTCTCCTTCCCCTGCCCGTCTTGGTGAGCCCCTTTCTTCCTCGGGGCCTTGTGTGGTTCTTGCCACTTCGGTTTGGATTTCATTTTGGTTTTGAAAGGTATAGCCGGAGCCTTGTTACCGGCAAGTATTGTATTTCCCTTTTGTATCCTAGAGGCTCTGTAGACATGTAAACCGTGGGACTCCAGTCTTATGTATATATTGTGTTATGTCGGGCGTTGTAAAAATTGAAATCTAGTTAATGAATCACTCGTATCGTTTTATTTGTTTAATGTGAAATCAATTATGATTAGTAATATATTTGGTTATTGAGAAACAGTCATCACAGGGGTAACGCGTGGGAATGAAAGGCACCCAGGTCCGCTTGACTGGGGCAACCCGGTCAGGTGCCGGTCATGTTCCTCGATTTGGGGCGTGACAGCTGCGATCAACGAGAACCCCTCTACGAAGCGACCATAATAACCCGCCAAACCAAGGAAACTGCAAATCTCAGTAGCTGAGGAGGGTATGGGCCAACTCTGCACGGCCTCCACCTTCCTCAGATCGACTCGAAAACCATCGCTCGACACCACGTGGCCTAGAAATGCCACTGAACTCAGCCAGAATTTACATTTAGAGAACTTGGCATATAACAGCTTCTCCCTCAGAGTCTGAAGCACTATCCTCAGATGTTGCTCGTGCTCTTCCCGACTCCGGGAATAAAGTAGAATATCATCAATAAAAACAATCACGAACGAGTCCAGATATGGCCTGAACACACTGTGCATCAAATGCATAAAAGCTGATGGACCATTAGTCATCCCGAAAGACATCACGAGGAACTCGTAGTGACCATACCGAGTCCTGAAGGCAGTCTTTGGGATATCTGACTCCCGATGCTTCAGCTGATGATAACCAGAGAGCAAATCAATCTTGGAGAACACCTGTGCTCCCTGTAGCTAGTAAAATAAATCATCAATGTGTGGCAAAGGATACTAGTTCTTCACTGTAACTTTGTTCAACTGGCGATAGTCAATACACAAACGCATAGAACGTCTTTTTTCTTCACAAACAGCACAGAAGCACCCCAAGGCGAAATACTGGTTCGAATGAAACCCTTACCCAATAACTCCTGTAACTGATCCTTCAACTTCTTCAACTTAGGAGGAGCCATACGGTATGGTGGAATAGAAATGAGCTGAGTGCCCGGCAATAAGTCAATACCAAAATTAATATCTATGTCGGGCAGCATGCCCGAAATATCAGCTGGAAAAACATCAGAGAAATCACGTACCACTGGAACGCAATCAATAGAGGGAGCCTCAATACTGACATCCCGCACATAAGCTAGATAAGCAGTACACCCCTTCTCCACCATACGTTGAGCTTTGAGAAAGGAAATAACATGGCTGGGGGTGTGATCTAGAGTACCACTCCACTCAATACGTGGAATTCCTGGCATAGCCAGCATCACGGTTTTGGTGTGACAATCAAGAATAGCATAATGGGGCGACAACCAGTCCATGCCCAGAATAATATCAAAATCAACCATCCCGAGCAACAATAGATCCGCTCTGGTCTCTAAACCACAAATAGTAACCAAACACGACCAATACACACGATCCACAGCCAATGAATCTCCCACCGGAGTGGCAACATAAATGGGGGCACTCAAAGAATCCTAAGGCACATCCAGATGTGAAGCAAAATAAGAGGACACATATGAAAAAGTGGAACCAGGATCGAATAGAACCGATGCCTCTCTGTGACTAACCAAAATAATACCTGTGATAATAAAATCAGATGCAACAGCTACAGTGCGATCAGGAATAGCATAAAATCTAGCCTGACCCCTCTCTCGAGGGCGGCCTCTGGCACCTTGATCCCCGTCGCTGGCTGGCTGGGCAGGTGGAGTGGCAGCTGGGGCTGGAATGATGGCCTGCTGGCCCTGTAAACCACACTGAGTTTGCAAAGTCTGTGGAGGTGCTCCTCTCCTACGCCTGGGGCACTCCCTAACTAGATGGTGAGTATCCCCGCACTCAAAACAAGCTATGGGAGGATGCGGTGGCTGTGACTGACCGGCCTCGCCCCTACTAGTCTGACCCTTGGAGGTACCCCGCGCAGGAGGTGCACTAGAAACTAGGGGAGCATAATAAGGCTCCTGAGCTGTTGGAAGAACTTGAGTACTACCGGCTGCTGGCAATACTAAATGAACTGGACGACCAGAATAACCCCTACCAAAATGATCGGCTGCTGAAGTGCGTGAACCAGAGAAATGGCCCGACTCAAGAGACCTCTTGGCCTCCCTCTCTCCCTGCTCTCTAGGGAGCATACTCTCGATCCTCCTGCCAATGCTCACTGCCTGCTGATACGGTATATCTGTCTCCAATTCCCTAGCCATGCTGGACCGGATCGGCGGAATAAGGCCCTCAATAAATCTCCGCACTCTCTTCCAGACCGTGGCTACCAAAGCCGCTGCATGCCTAGCTAGACGGGTGAAACTAATAGCATACTCTGATACTGTCATGGAGCCCTATCGCAACCACTCAAACTCCAATTGCTAAGAATACCTAAGGCTCTGGGGAACAACCTCCCTCAAAAACAGATGAGAAAACTGTGCCCACGTCAATGAAGCAGACTCATCTAGACTATCCAACTCATTCGTGCGCCACCAATCATAAGCGGCCCCACAAAGCTGAAAAGCAGTGAAGGAAACCCCGCTGGTCTCTACTATACCCATGGTACAAAGTATACGATGACACTTCTCCAGAAAACCCAATGCATCATCTGTAGCCAAACCACTGAACACTGGAGCATCGTATTTCTTGAACCTCTCTAATCTACGCTGCTCGTCCTCGGAGGCACGTGGTCCACCTCCGGGCTATACTGGGGCGGTAGGAGGCATAACAATAAGCTCTAGAACCTGCCCCACTGGCACTCGCTGCTCAGGTGTAGCGGCTGTAGGAGTTTGGGCCCCTCCCTCGGCCTGAGATGTAGCTGTAGTGAGAGGAAGTAACCCTGCCTGAGCTAATGTAGTATACATGCTCATGAACTGGGAAAGGGTCACACGGAGTGCTGGAGTAGTAGCAGCTGTAGTCGGTGTACCAGGTGCCTGCGCGCAAACCTAATCCACCGGTGGCACCACAGCGGCAGCGCGCGTGGGTGCTGTGGCTGCACCTCGGGTGCGTCCTCGTCCTCTACCACGACCCAGTCCTCTGGCAGCAGCAGCATAGGACGCGTGTGCCTGATCCTCACGAGTAGAACGTGTCCTCACCATCTGTGAGAGAATAGAAAGCAAAAGTTTATATTTGGTGCAAAAAATGTCTCACGACAAGGAATCCAAAAGAAACGAAGTGTTTCCTAAATAGTCACATAGCCTCTTGTAGATAAATACAAACGTCTCTGTATCGATCATCGAGACTCTAAGTAACCAGTCTGTGTCCCGTGACTCCTATGAAACTAGAGCTCTGATACCAACTTGTCACAACCCTAGTTCACCAACCGTGAACCTGCCAAGCGGCACTTATTACATTCCTTTTCATATCATTCCGCTATTTTCTTATCGTTTGTTCATGAATTTGTATATTCCGCATCGTGTTAGGCTTACCTAGTCGTGAAGACTGGGTGCCGTCACGACAGGATCACGATTGGTGAACTAGGGTCGTCACAAGTTGGTATCAAGGATCTAGGTTCATAGGAGTCACGGGACACAGACCGGTTACTTAGAGTCTCGCTGATCGATACAGAGACGTCTATATTTATCTACAAGAGGCTATGTGACTATTTAGGAAGCTTAGAATTTAATTGTAGAATAAATTACTTGAATTATTATTTACAATATGCAATGCAATTGAATAGATTTGAGCCATTTGGAGTCGGATACTCGTGGCAAGGGCGTGATTTCAGGTTAACTTGAACTTAATCGAGGTAAGTGGCTTGTCTAACCTTGTGTGGGGGAACTTTCTCCCCTAGGATATTCTGTGTTAATTTAAATGCCTTGTACGCGAGGTGACGGGCGTGTACAGGCACAGATTGTTGGAACCCACCTTACTTGAATTGTTCAATTCATGATATTTCTGTTCTTAGCTGATTAAATCGTGATATTTACCTGATATTCGTTTGAAAATCATGGTTAGATTTTATTTGTCTGTCTAAATGCCTAACATGCCTTACTTGAACTTTTTAGTATTTGTTGATACTGGCTTTGGTGAATTGTAGTTTTGTATATCATATTTCTCTGTGCTGTCCTTTTTATTGTTTGTGTTTGTGGACTACGGGTTCAATTCCTGAAGATCCAAGGGCTGTAGGTTCGATTCCCGGAGACCCGGAGTTTTAGTGTTGTGGACTGCGGGTTCGATTCCCGAAGATCCAAGGGCTGCGGGTTTGATTCCCGAAGAGCCTGAGTTTATTGATATATATTGAGATACAGACTGTGGGTTTCATTCACGGAGGACCTGATATATTGAGGTACGGACTGCGGGTTAAATTTTCGAAGTTCCTAGGGCTGCGTGTTCGATTCCCGGAGACCCAAAGGTACTGCTGTAGGGACTGTGGGTTCAATTCTCGGAGATCCTGAGTAGTTGAAATATAGAGAGGGACTGTGGGTTTGATTCCCACAGGTTCTGGACTTGTTGATTTGAGTTTGTTTTGTGTTGGATACTTGTTGTCAGATTAACCGAAATTACATTATTATTGCTATTTCAGACTCCATCTTATTTAAACTGGTTATTATTGTTATTATCATTATGTTATCTCTCGGTAGGGCCATGACCTTCCTCGTCACTACTCCATCGAGGTTTGGCTTGGCACTTACTGACTACCGCCGTGGTGTACTCATGCTACTCTTCTGCACACTTTTGTTGTGCAGATCCAGGTACATCAGGTCAGGCTCATCTCAGGTGATTTAGCAGCACTTCAGGAGACTTGAGGTATGATCTGCTACGTCCGCGGATCCGGAGGGTCTCCTTCTATTCTCATTAGTGATAGAGTTAAATTTCCCTTGTTCTAGTTGTTTAGATATTCTTGATGTATAGAGCCACAATTGTACTCTTCTTTTATTCTGTGTTGCCCGTGGGATTCCGGGTCTTGGTAGTGTGCTATTTTGTGTGTTTTGGCAAAGTGTATGTGCCAAGCGGCACTTATTACATTCCTTTTTATATCATTCTGCTATTTTCTTATCTTTTGTTCATGAATTTGTATATTCCGCATCGTGTTAGGCTTACAAAGTCGCAAAGACTGGGTGCCATCATGACAGGTTCACGATTGGTGAACTAGGGTCGTGACACTGGGGCAGAAAACTTTTCTTCCGTTTGTGGGTTGTTTGTAAGTAGGCACCCACGTGAAGAATAAGGGAATACTTTTTCAAAGTTCCCAAGCAAGCGCCTACCTGAAGAATAAGGGAATACTTTTTCAACATTTGCAAGCAACCACCCACCTGAAAAACAAGGGAATACTTTTCCAAGCTTAGCAATCAAGCACCCTCTGAAGAATAAGGGAAGTATAGCACAATTTTATCGCAACTCAATATTCAGTAATGCTGCACCCAGTTATCAAGCTGGGACAGAAATTTTCTTTGTTTTGTATGACGTAAGCAGGCGCCACCTAAAGAATAAAGGAATGTATTTTTCAAAGTTCGTGAGCAGGCGCCCACCTGAAGAATAAGGGAATACTTTTTCAAAGTTCGCAAGCAGGTTCCTGATCGTAGCAAACTCAACCAGAAGAAATTAGCGGGCACAACTACTTTTACCCGAATAGTGGTTCGGGGTCAATCCACAGAGAGTTAGATATTGTAGTGAGGAATTACGTTGCACTAATATTGTGATGTAGCTTCTAGTTTGACTTCAAGCGTTTTTGTGTTTCTCTTTACAAACTAATTTATCAACTACTATTATGAAATCTGGATTATGCTAAGATTAATTCTAAGTGTAATATGCAAATGGGAAAGGGGACTAGGGAAGTAGAATTTACCTAGCTGGAATAACTAATGGGTATAGAAATTTAATGCAAAGATGATGTAATGGGATTATTGGATAACCGTTGTTCTATGCATTCATTCTCACACCTCTCGGTAGAGAGAACAATTTTGCCTAATTGACTCTCTCGAGACCAATTGGGTAGGCTAATTTGCCCAAGCAACTTTAGGCTCAAGTTGGGTAATTACTCTCTCGAGGTTTATACCCGTTACTTGGGACTACCATTCTCATGGGTCCATCCCAAATCCCTGTTGGAATTGATTGAGAGATTTTAGACTCTCTTTCTCAAGTAGAGCCCAAATCCACAAAACTAGATTTAGTGTTTGCAACCACAAAATCCCAATGAAAAACATTCAATCATCCCAAATCCTAACACCCACAACCACATAAGCACTTAATAATCTAACCCATAAATTACCCACACTAGGGTTGGGCTACAACCCTAGCTATGGGTTTAGCTAGCCATGGAAATTGAAGAAGATGAAGAAATTAAAGATGCAATTGACATAGTAATTGATTAAAAATGAAATCTAATGTTAAAATACTAAGAAATTTGCCCAAAATAGGCATATATTGTGTTCTCATGAGCTCAGCCGTCACTGTGTAATGTCTGACATAACCTACAAAAGTAAAAGAAGATATTTATACTACACAGTAATTTCCAGACAAAAGTACCCGTGTGGGTCTCACACGGACCGCACACTTTTGTCGTGCAGCCGCGTAGGGCATTTGGGCTTCAGAAGGACTGGTGCTGGAACAAGTCACGTGGACCCCTGGGTAAATCTTCTGACTGCAGACTCTCTGATTCATCACCCACGCGGGCCGCACTGATTTGGCATGCGGCCGCGTGGGATTGTTCCTTGAACATTTCTTCTCTGGTCTTCATCATTGCGGACCGCACACCAGTGGACGCGGTCCACATGGGTCGGCCTGTGATCTGGGCCTTCTTTGAACATTCCTACGTAGCCGCACACCAAATCAGTGCGGTCCGCGCAGTAGGAACTTAGACTGGTATACTCTCTGAATTGACCTGTGCGGCCGCACACCAAAATAGTGTGGTCTGCACAGGCTTCCTTTTAGTCCTTCTACTTCTTCTTTGACGCTTAGCCGGTTTCACTCCTTTTTGAGTCGCTTTGACGGTACTCATCCTTTTGTCGCTTAAACCTGTAAAATAGCGCACTTGTAAGCAATTCAAGGCTAGTTAAACACATTTTATGCACAAAGCTTAGGTAAGAAGGGGTTTAATAGCATGGAAAAATCCTAGTTATCAACTCCCCCAAACTTAAACCTTTGCTTGTCCTCAAGCAAATCAAAATTAAGACCTAACCTTCAGAGAAAAGACACCAAAACACGCCCAATTTGTCCGAGGGTAACCTCACAAACATCAATTGGGACTAATAATTGTCCCCAATGCAAATGTATCATTGACACCTTTTTGTAAATTTGAAGCTTTGTGGATCAAGTGTGACACAAGAGCTTCGAGGGTTGACTCGATCCATCAAGGAGCCTTTCTCCAAAACACTTTGATTATTGTGGACCCCAAACTCATACATCTTCGGCTCTCCCTAAGTGCACCTCACCTTTTAGTGTACTTGCACACAAATCAATGTGGAGGATTTCACACTCGCTCTCTCAAAGAAGAGACCCTAAGCCCGACACTAGGTATTATAGGCTTGCCCTTTATATAAGTATCCACTAATGTAGGCTTTTCTCAACTTGAGATCATATAAAACTTTTTGGGAGTCATTGTGAAGGCTTTTTGGGTAGGGTAGGAATTTGGCTCTTATTGGTTCAACCTTCTCTAAAGCGCTTCTTTTGATTCATTTATGGTACACCTTTTTCGACTCTTTTTGAACATTTCTTCTTTTAAGGGTTGAAAGAGAGACACCATGGCACTCTTCCGTTTTGCAATTGACACTTCTTTCTTTAATCACTTCATTCACATTTTTCCTTCTTCCCTTTCACTTTCCAATTCTTTTTGGGTCTTATTCAACTTTTTGCTTGTTTTTCTCTTTGTTTCCTTTTTCTTCACTGCCTTTCTTTTCCTTCTTGCTTTTTTGCCTTTTTACCACATTGGTGCCTTTCTTGTACTTTTCTTGTCTTTCCCCCCAAACTTATACTTTTGCAATCACTTTAAGGGAAGATTCTGGGTGCCAAGAGAGGGTCTAAATTGAAATAGGTATAGGCTTGTACTTTGGTTTATGAAGGAATAATGTTTTAGGCTCAAAGGGGTGACTAGGGAGTCATTTATTGGTAGGTTGGAAGGAATGATTCATGGTATGTTCATTTGGATCAAAGACTACCTACACTCACTTCTCAAGTCCAGTTTCACCTACGATTTCGCCTCAACAAACATTCGGGGCAAGTTCTAGACCATTGGTACGGTACTCGGGCTCACGATTCTATTTCTCACCACACTTACACTCAGAGATCATCAAAAATGGAGTCGAAGGCCCACAACTATCTCGGAATAGATTCAAGCATGCGTTGGTCCATATGACCAATCGATGGTTGTTCGGTCAACACAATATACTCAAGGCCGCAACTTTCACCATTCTAGACACAACTTGATGTCTTTGACCATAAGATCGGAGACAATTGTGCTAGGCCCAAGTGAAGTTCGCCCGAGGTACCCTTAACTATCGAAAGTTTGAAAATCAAAAAGGAAAAGAAAAAAAAATTGACTCAACCCTTAAGAAAGTTGTCATGCTATCTATCATAGGGAAGAGCCACCCGGTTCACACAACACTTTACCCTTGGAAAGAACCGTGGCATTAAGAAAACCAAGTGTTTATTGAAAACTTAAAACAAAGTCTAATGACTCTACGAGAATAACCAAAAATGAAAAGAAATCCAACTGAAAGCAAATGAATATGTACAAAGATAGATCCGAATATACAAATCCAAAGTGTTCAAAATGAAACTAAAGTAGATCAAAGTATCAAAATATGTACAAATACTACATCTAAGAGTGCAATGAAAGTAATCAATATATACAGTCCAAAATAAAAACAGTAGGGCACACCCCCATGAATAAGAGCTAGCATTGTCCCCAATGCTAACTATAAATTAAGCATAAAAGAAAGGATATAGATAGCCCCTCAAGCCTGATCAACCGGATGACTCT
Source organism: Nicotiana noctiflora (assembly GCA_032618575.1). NCBI lineage: Eukaryota > Viridiplantae > Streptophyta > Magnoliopsida > Solanales > Solanaceae > Nicotiana > Nicotiana noctiflora. The sequence goes on from JASVEL010007662.1 coordinate 342,199, forward strand.
GACTGGCCCCCTCGTCCGCTGTAGTGGTGGGGACCTCAGACTGGTCCCCAACCTGTTGATGTGCTGCTGGGATAGGTGCCTGCTCTAGAGGAGGCTCATCTACTATCGGTGCACTGGAGGGCCCCTCCTGCTCAGAAGATTCCATGATCACAACTCCCTCAGTGTTGGGGAGTTTCCTCTTCTTGCGTGGTCTGGGCTCCTCCTGTGGTTGCTCCGCTTGTGGCTCTACGGCCAGCTCTCCAAATAGTAAGTCCAAAGGCAATTCGTCTGCTACAACCTTATCCACCTGCTCCTTTAGAGTTGAAACTGACTCCGTTGAGGCTTTGGTCTTTCTCAACTTCCTATGCTCCCTAGCAAGGCTTTTGAGGGCCTTGCTATGAGTGTCAACCGCCTCAGCCAGACTATCCTGCATCTTCATCATCTTTTCCTGGTTTTCCAGGATCTTCTTCAGTATGTCCTCAATAGAAGCTGGGACCTCCACCTTCACTGGTGCACTATGGGCCTGAACTACTTTCGTCAATGTGGACAACTTGGATGTCGCAGCTGACATCTAGTTGTTCAAACTGGTCAATGTGTAAGTAAGCTGGTTGGTAGTGAACCGGTGAGTCTTGGAGACTGGAATCTCCAGATCAGCTGTAGAGGAGGAAGGTGCTGTGGAAGGACCCGGAGGGAGGGAAGTGGTATGCTAAGTGGTGGCAACTGGTTCTTCAGACTGGCCAGCTGTGGTGGAAGTGGTGGCTTGGCTCTTCTTGGCCGTCTTAGGGTTGTCCGGACCCTTTTGATCATACCACGAATAAGTCCCCGCCGGAGGCACCAGTACATCAAATTTCTTTCTTTTCACTTTTATCTCCTTGAAGTACAATGTCAATGTGTTGGGTAAGGGGTAGTTTGTCTTGGTCTCGTGGACCACAGTTGAGATTACCCGATGCATGATATTTCCCAAATTCAATGGGAAGCCGGCCATAATGGAAGCTACCAACACCGCTCGATCAATAGGCACTGAATGGTCATGAGTGGTAGGGTCCAAACAGTTGCAGACAAAGGTTAACCACCCTTTTGCTTCAAAGCTGAGGGTGTTCCTATAAATCTTCTCTTGTGCCTTTAGCCACACCGGAACAATTCCGGGAGCAGCTAGCACTTTGGCTAACAAAGGACAAGATACCTCTTTCAGGGCCAACTTCTCTAGATATTGTGACTCATCTTCATCCGCGAACCCCAAGAATTCATTTAAGGACTTCCCATCAAGCAAAACAATTTGATCCCTCACTTTTGTGGTGGTGGAATCCCGGACTATATGGTGGATGTTTGCATAGAATTCTTTGACCATATGCTCATTTGCATTCCCCACCCGCTCCTTGAAGAAGGTCCAACCCTCTCTAGTACGGATCTTTGCTTGCACATGAGGGTTGTGCGGTAGCAAGTCCGCATCAATGAATCTCTTCTCCGGAATCAACCTTCTGGTTGGCCACCACTCTCTGAACTTGTGCCATGCCAACTAACTGACAAACCTATCACTCCACACAATAGAGTCACTTGTCCGCTCTATACCACCCACCTGTGGCTCTCCTCCTTCTGCCTGTCCTCCACTCTCCCCTGATAGTGAAGTTGTGGGCGAAGTGGAATATTCATCAGCATTGTTCTTCTCAGTTCGAGACCCATCAGACGAGTCTGAGACTACATTTACTAGCATGGAAGTGGCAGCTGTGGGTTGGTCTTGGTTTGGAGATGATGATGTTGGGTACTAAGACGGACATGTGGGAGGGGGCAGACTCTGAGGTCACACTTCTAGAAGGTATGTAATCATTCCCCGTGGAATGAGAGGCCGCTCTGTCAGCTTCCTGAATCAACTTTCTGGTTTTCTTTATGTTTTCCCAGGCCTCCGGGGTGAGTTTTATAATCCTTTTGCCCTTGCCCCCTTGGGAGGGACCACCCCTCCCGGGTTGTTTACCCCCACGTTGTGCAATATGTTTCTTCGGCATTATCTGCAAAAAGTAGAGTCAAGATTGGTTAGTCGAAGCACGGGAGCAGTATACAATGCAAGAAGAGTATATACAAAGAATCAGGCACAGTAGGGTAACAGAGGTCACGCAGACCGCAACCTTTTGCCACGCAGTCCCCACAGGCTAAGCAACTACATGCATAATCCTCTGAAGTTGACCCACGCGGACCGCACTGATTTGCATCGCGGCCGCATGAGGTCAATGCGGACCTCCCAGAAATGGACGCGGTCCACACATGCTGATCAACAAATTAACCAACTCTCTAAAGTTGACCCACGCGGACCGCACAGATTTGCATCGCGGCTGCGTGAGGTCAATACGGACTGCCCAGAAATGGACGCGGCCTGCATAGAAGAGATAACCAAATTTTACATTCTCTAAACCTTGGGCACGCGGTCCGCTCTGAATTGAACCGTGGCCGCGTAGGTCTGGCTCTTCATAAAAGTCAAGCACGCGGACCGCACAACAATGGTGTGCGGCCGCATAGGGCAAAATTAAACTGGCAGGGTGTTTTTGTTAAATTAAGTCGATTTTTTTCAACACCATGTGTCCTAGGTGTCCCTACTCAGTTATTTCTAATAAGAACTTAGCCCCAATTCTATAATTATCATGCTTGATCCTAATTTTGCCAATTAAAAGAGGAAAAATTAAAGAAATTAAGAAGTTATTCTAACATTAATTAATTTATATATAAAATAAAGTAAAGTAGATGATGAATTAGAAATGAAATGTTACCAAGAAGTAGTTGTATTTGCAGTTGAAGCACAAGTATTCCGGGAATGAACTGTGAAAAGGCTCTTGAGTAGGAAATTTGGCCAAAAGGTTTAATGAAGGCCAGGGGTCCCTATTTATAGGGAAGGACGTGGGACCCTTTACTTACCCACATGCGCGGCCGTACACTTTTGTCACGCAGACCGCGCAGGATTTACCTCAGTATTCACTTTTCCAGCAAAGTCACGCGGACCGCACTGTTTTGTGTTGCGTCCGCATGACAAACTTCAGAAACCTGTTCAAGTGACTAGTTTCCACGCAGACCGCACTGATTTGGTGTGCGGCCGCGTGGTAAACTTCAGTGACCTGCCAATTTTTCATCCTCTTTTGTCCACACCATGCGGACCAGACACTTTTGCCACGCGGGCCGCGTGGGTTTCCTTAGGCTCAATTCTTTGGCCTAGACGAGCCACGCGGACCGCACTGATTTGTTGTGCGGCCACGTGGCCAAACTTCAGAGACTGGTCACTTTTGTATTTTCCCTACATTATTTCAACATACTCCCTGCAACACTTCACACACTGTTAGCTCAAAAATCCTATTCCACTGATGAAGAAAAACAAAGAAAAAGAAAAAGACAAGGGTTGCCTCCCAAGAAGCGCCTGATTCAACGTCGCGGCACGACGCAAGTTACCATTCCATCATTTCAAGTGCAAGAGTGCCACAACCTGGCTATCATCCGGCTTTCCCAAATAGTGCTTTACCCGATGCCCATTAACTCGAAATATTTCACCATTCTTGTTCTTTAAGTCAAGAGCTCCAAACGGGGTGACACCTACTACTTCAAAATGCCACTCCACTTTGACTTGAGCTTTCCCTGGAATAACTTCAACCGAGAATAGAAGAGAAGGACCATGTCACCAACCTTGAATTCCTTGCTTTGAGCATATTTGTCGTGAAGGTACTTCATCTTGTCCTTATATAAGGACGAGCTGGAGTATGCATGAAATCTAAACTCGTCAAGCTCATTCAAGTGATCTACCTGGAGATTTGCCGCTACATCCCATTCTAAGTTCAGCTTTTTCAAGGCGCACATCGCTTTATGCTCAAGCTCTACCGGAAGATGACATGCCTTACCAAATACCAACCGGTAAGGAGACATACCAATTGGCATTTTATAGGCAGTCCTATAAGACCAAAGAGCATCATCTAGTTTCTTTGACCAATCGGTCCTATTGGCAATGACCGTTTTAGACAAGATGCTCTTGATTTCTCGGTTTCAAACTTCGACTTGACCACTTTATTGGGGATGGTATGTGGTAGTGACTTTGTGATTAACTCCATACATGGTCAACAATGAATCGAAAGCTTTGTTGCAAAAATCAGAGCCCCCATCACTAATGATAGCACGGGGGGTCCCAAATCTTGTAAAGAAATATTTCTTCAAAAAGTTCACAACACTTCGGGCATCGTTGTTAGGAAGAGCCACGGCTTCAACCCACTTCGACACATAGTCCACTGCTACAAAAATATATGTGTTCTCACAAGAACTCACGAAAAGTCCCATGAAGTAAATGCCCATACATCAAAAATGCCAACTTCTAGAATGGTGTTTAGAGGCATCTCATCTCTCTTTGAAATTCCACCAGCCCTTTGGCATGCATCACAACTCTTCACTAAATCACTAGAATCTTTGAAGATTGTCGGCCAATAAAAACAACAGCTCAAGACTTTGGAAGCAGTCCTCACTCCCCCATGATGACCACCATAGGAAGAAAAGTGGCCAAGCCGTTAGATGTTCATTTATTCGCTCTCCGGGACACGCCTTCTAATCACTCCATCCGTGCAAATTTTGAAAAGATACGGATCATCCCAATAGAAGTCCAAGCTATCCCGCTTTAGCTTTTTTCTTTGGTTGGAAGAGAGCTCACACGAGACCACACCGGACACAAGGTAGTTGGCGACATTGGAGAATCACGACATATCATGCATTGACACTGCGAGGAGTTGTTCATCCAGGAAGGAATCATTGATTTCAAGGCCATTGGATGGCCTCTGCTCCTCCTCCAGACGGGACAAGTGGTCCGCCACTTGATTTTTACTACCTTTGCGATCAACAATCTCTAGATCAAAATCTTGAAGAAGTAGTACCCATCTCATCAATCTTTCCTTGGAGTCCTTCTTTATCATCAAATACCTAAGGGCGGCATGATTGGTATGAAGAATCAATCACCTTGGTCCCCATAAGATAAGGATGAAACTTTTCCATGGTCAACACAATGGCTAGCAACTCCTTCTCGGTGACGGTATAATTCCGTTGAGCCTCATTCATCATTTTGCTTGAGTACCGGATGGACCATCTTGTTGATCCTTTGGCCAAGTTCCGCTCCTACCGCCACATCACTTGTATCGCACATAAGTTCAAAAGGCAAGTTCCAATTAGGTGCGGTAATGATGGGGGTAGTAGTCAATTTTTGCTTCAACAACTCAAAAGATTCCATGCATCTATCCTCAAATACAAACTTGGCATCCTTCTCCAAAAGATTACACAATGGGTTCACAATCTTGGAAAAATCATTTATGAAGCGCCGATAGAATCCGGCATGCCCTAAAAAACTCCTCACCCCTTTGACAGAGTTAGGGGGAGGGAGCCTTGAAATGACCTCTATCTTTGCCTTGTGAACCTCGATGCCATTCTTCGAAACTTTGTGGCCCAATACAATTCCTTCTCGCACCATAAAGTGACACTTTTACCAATTAAGCACAAGGTTTGTATCTTCACATCTTGCCAACACACGATCCAAATTGGCCAAGCAATCATCCAAAGAATCCCCTACTACACTGAAGTCTTCTATAAATATCTCAAGAATGTCTTCCACCATGTCGGTGAAGATCGCCATCATGCACCTCTGAAAAGTACCTGGGGTATTACACAATCCGAATGGCATTCGAGAGAAAGTGAATGTACCATAGGGACATGTAAAAGTTGTCTTTTCTGAATTCTCCGGGGCAATGAGTATTTGATTGTACCCCGAATAGCCATCCAGGAAGCAATAATAAGCTCTACCCGCAAGTCGGTCCAACATTTGATCCAAGAAAGGCAATGGAAAATGGTCCTTCCGTGTCACCTTGTTAAGCTTTCTATAGTCCATACACACTCTCCAACCCGTGACTGTACGAGTAGGAATCATTTCATTTTTTGAATTGGTGACAACCATCATGCCACACTTCTTTGGAACACATTGGACCGGAGAGGTCCAAGAACTATCCGAAATAGGGTAGACCACCCAGGCATCCAACCATTTGATAATCTTCTTTTTGACAACATCTTGCATGGCTTCATTAAATCTTCTTTGGTGCTCAAGTGATGGTCGAGCATTCTCCTCCAATATGATCTTGTGCATGCAAAATACGGGGCTTATTACCCGAATATCCGCCAAAGTCCATCCAATTGCTCACTTGCGCTTTTGTAAGTCCGCCAAAGTGGCATCAACCTGCATGTTAGTTAAGCAAGAGGAAAGTATAACTGGCAAAGTGAAATTAGAACCCAAGTATTCATACCTGAGGTGAGGAGGAAGTGGTTTCAACTCCAACACCGGCGGCTCCTCAATAGATGGCTTAGTGGAGGAGTCTTACGATTCTCGAGGTCCAAAGATATCTTCCTCAGCTCATAAGAGTAAGAGCCCATACCATGCAAAGCATTTACACATTCAACACGATAGGCATCATCATTGACCTCCATGTTCAAAAGTACCACTTCAAGTGGATCTTGAACATTGATCATGGCGCTTGTGTCATCCAATATCATTGCCGTGACAATGTCCACAAACGAGCACACCTCGGTGCTATTTGGTTGGCGCATGGATTTGCAAACGTGAAACACCACTTTTTCATCACCGACCCTAAATGTCAATTCTCTCGCTTCAACATCAACTAGAGCTTTCCCAGTGGCTAAGAATGGCCTACCAAGAATGATAGGGACTTCGAAGTCCACTTCACAATCAAGAATGACAAAATCGGCCGGTAAGATAAACTTGTCAACTCTCAGTAGAACATCGTCAATAATTCCCAAAGGCCTCTTCATAGAACGATCCGCCAAATGTAAGCTCATTGAAGTTGGACGGGGTTGTCCAATACCCAAGGTCTTAAACATGGAATATGGCATGAGATTGATACTAGCACCCAAATAAAAAAGTGCTTTAGCAAAATTAGCACTTCCAATTGTACAAGGGATGGTGAAAGCACCGGGATCTTCTAGCTTAGGAACCATGGAATGAACTATGGCACTCACTTGGTGAGTCATCGTTATCGTCTCACAATCCATCGACCTTTTCTTCGTCACCAAGTCCTTCATAAATTTAGCATAACCGGGCATTTGTTCAAGTTCCTCCACCAAGGGCACATTAATGGTCAAGCTCTTCATCATCTCTATGAACTTCTTAAATTGTTTATCTTCTTTTTGCTTTGCCAATCTTTGCGGATAAGGTAGTGGATGCCTTGGCAAGGGTGCCTTGGCCTTTGGAATAGATGGCTCGGGAATATCAATGATGTGTTCCCTAGACGGGTTCACGGTATTTTGGGACTCAATCCCCGCCTCATCCTCAATTTCAATCCTCACATCATTTGTTGCAATAGGTTCAACCACATGGTCATCATTCATTTGCATGTCATCATCATTCAAATATGCTTCCGCATCTACAATTCGATTCTCATTTAAGGCATTTACAACACAGCCTCTTCCACTCCTAGTTGTCACGGCCATCACATAATTGTTCCCTCCCTTCGGGTTCCCCACCGTGTCACTTGGTAGTGCACCTTTAGGTCGGGAGTTCAAAGATTGAGAAAGTTGGCCGATTTGAACTTCCAAATTCCGGATTGAAGTATTGTGAGAAGCTAGTTGGGCATCTGAATCTTGATTCCTTTTCATCATTTGCTCGAACATGACTTCAATTCGACCCATATCATTGCCCGAAGAACTTGATTCTTGTGAATGGAAAGGGGGTGGATTGTTGGGTTGTTGATACATGGGAGCTCTTTGAAAACCTTGCCCCCGATTGTTTTGATTGCCTAAATTGTTCCAACCGCCTTGATTGTTATTGTTCCCCCAATTGCTATTATTACCACTCCAATTGCCACCACTATTTCCTTGATTGTTCCAATTATTGCCTTGATTGTTCCAATTGTTTCCTTGATTGTTCTAATCTCCACCATCATTCCTATTGTTGTTATTATTCCAATTACCTCTTCCTTGTTGGTTCCCCCAATTACCTTGGGAACGCCATTGTTGATTGTTTTGATTCCCTCTATTTCCTTGGAAATTGTTCACATATTAGCAATCTTCATCTTGATCATCAAAGCCATCATTAGAAAATCCTCCCTCATTGTTGTTCTCATTTTGATCACATTGGCCTTGTTGCGCTTGTTGCCCTCTATTCCTTCTTTTCAACATTGAGACATTTTCTATAGAATTGACTTGGCGTGGATTTTACACTTGTTGAAGTTGAGCTTTCGCCAATTGATTCATGGTTGTAGTGAGCTCGTCAATGGTTTGTCCATTGTCATGCAACTCTTTATGTAGATGAATAACATTCGGATCTCCATGAGGTACATTCGCCCGACTTTGCCATGCCGAAGAAGTGTCGGCCATTTGGTCCATAACATCACATGCTTCCTCCAAACATAACTTCATGAAATTGCCTCCCGCTAATTGGTTCACAATGCATTGGTTCGCCGTGTTGATCCCCCTATAGAAAGTTTGTTGAACCATAGCATCAGTCATATCATTGTTAGGGCACTCTTTCACCATAGTCCGGTACCTCTCCCAAATTTAATGTAACGGCTCCATTGGTTGTTGCTTGAAGGCTAGAATCTCATCTCTCAAGGCCTCCATATGAGTCGGGGAAAAGAACTTGGCAATGAACTTGTCTGCCAATTCGTCCCATGTAGTGATTGAGTGATTCGGCAACCTCTCCAACAAATCTAGCGCCTTACCCCTCAATGAGAAAGAGAAAAGCCGCAATTGCAAAGCATCTTCGGAGACATTGGTTTGTTTGCTTCCCTAACAAGTATCTACGAACCCCTTCAAGTGCTTGTAGGCATTTTGATTGGAGGCGCGCGTAAAATACCCTCTTTGCTCCAATAGTGTCAGCATCACATTTGTAATTTGAAAGTTTCCCGCCGGGATTCTAAGAGCAACAATGGCACTAGCATATCCTTGGTTTGTAATTGCTCTTGGCGCAACCCTTGGCGGTGGCGGAGGAGGGTCTGGGATTTGGTCCTGTTGATTAGCATTAGCATTTCAGGCCCTTCGTGGTACATTTTGTAGCGAAAAGTCGTCTTGCTCATGGTCCTCTACTTCCTCCTCTGCCATGGCATCGCCAAGGGGAATATTAGGATTTGCCGCCATTTGTACCTGTTAGATTGAGTCAAGAAAATTAGTAAAAGAAGGAAAGAAAAAGCAAAACACAACACTAGCAATGCAATTAATCAACACCGTTAACTCCCCGACAACGGCGCCAAAACGTGATCGTAGAAAACTCAACCCGAAGGAATGAGGGGGCACAACTACTTTTACCCGAATAGTGGTTCGGGGTCAATCCACAGGGAGTTAGATATTGGAGTGAGGAATTACGTTGCACTAATATTGTGATTTAGCTTCTAGTTTGACTTCATTTTTTTTTTTTCTGTTTTCTCTTTACAAACTAATTTATCAACTACTATTATGAAATCAAGATTATGCTAAGATTAATTCTAAGTGTAATATGCAAATGGGAAAGGGGACTAGGGAAGTAGCATTTACCTAGGTGGAATAACTAATGGGTATAGAAATTCAATACAAAGATGATGTAATGGGATTATTGGATAACTGTTGCTCTATGCATTCATTCTCACACCTCTCGGTAGAGAGAACAATTTTGCCTAATTTACTCCCTCGAGACCAATTGGGCAGGCTAATTTGCCCAAGCAACTTTAGGCTCAAGTTGGGTAATTACTCTCTCGAGGTTTATACCCGTTACTTGGGACTACCATTCTCATGGGTCCATCCCAAATCCTTGTTGGAATTGATTTGGAGAGTTTAGACTCTCTTTCTCAAGTAGAGCCCAAACACACAAAACTAGATTTAGTGTTTGCAACCACAAAATCCCAATGAAAAACATTCAATCAACCCAAATCCTAACACCCACAATCATCTAAGCATTTAATAATCTAACCCATCAATTATCCACATTAGGGTTGGGCTACAACCCTAGCTATGGGTTTAGCTAGCCATGGAAATTGAAGAAGATGAAGAAATTAAAGATGAAATTGACATAGTAATTGATTAAAAAGGAAATCTAATGTTAAAATACTAAGAAATTGCCAAAATAGGCGTATATTGTGTTCTCACGAGCTCAGCCGTCACTGTGTAATGTCTCACATAACCTAAAAAAGTAAAAGAAGCTATTTATACTACACAGTAATTTCCAGACAAAAGTACCCCTGCGGGTCTCACGCGAACCGCACACTTTTGTCATGCGACCGCGTAGGGGATTTGGGCTTCAGAAGGACTGGTGCTGGAACAAGACACGCAGACCGCGTACTTCTGTCATGCGGCCGCGTAGGTACAGTAACGCGGACCGCGTACATTTATTATGCGGCCGCAATGTGTAAATTTTTTGACTGTAGACTCTCTGATTCCTCACCCACGCGGGCCGCCGCACTGATTTGGCATGCGACCACGTGGAATTGTTCCTTGAACATTTATTCTCTAGTCTTCATCATTGCGGACTGCACACTAGTGGACGTGGTCCGCGTGGGTCTGCCTGTGAGCTGGGCCTTCTCTGAACATTCCTGCGCGGCCGCACACCAAATTAGTGCGATCTGCGCAGTAGAAGCTTAGACTGGTATACTCTCTGAATCGACCTGTGTGGCCACACACCAAAACAGTGCGGTCCGCACAGGCTTCTTCTTATTCCTTCTACTTCTTCTTTGACGCTTAGCCGGTTTCACTCCTTTTTGAGACGCTTTGACGGTATTCGTCCTTTTGTCGCTCAAACCTGCAAAATAGCGCACTTGTAAGCAATTCAAGGCCAGTTAAACACATTTTATGCACAAAGCTCAGGCAAGAAGGGGTTTAAAAGCATGCAAAATTCCTAGTTATTAGCGCCCACCTGAAGAATAAAGGAATACTTTTTCAAAGATCGCAAGCAGGCACCCACCTGAAAAACAAAGGAATATATTTTCAAGCATGTTGTAAGTAGGCACCCAACTGAAAAATAAGGGAATATATTTCAAGCATGTTGTAAGCAGGCACCCACCTGCAAAAAAGGGAAGTATCATTTGAAATTTAGCTTTAAACCCTGATATTTGATAACATGGTATACCCAAGCACCATACTGGGGCAGAAAAAATTTTGTTTGTCTTTTTAAGTTGTAAGCATGCACCCACCTGAAGAACAAGGAATACATTTCAATTTCAACAAGCAGGCGCCAACCTGAAATACAAGGGAATATATTTCAAGCAAGTTGTAAGCTGGTACACACCTGAAGAACAATGGAATACATTTCAATTTCAACAAGCAGACGCCCTCCTGAAAAACAAGGAATATATTTCAAGCAAGTTGTAAGCAGGCACCCACGTGAAGAACAAGGGAATAATTTCAATTTCAACAAGCAAGAGCCCACCTGGAAAATAAGGGAATACTTTTTCAAGCAATTGTAAGCAGGAGTCTACCTGTAGAATGGACACAGTCAAAAGTCATATAGAAAGAATGGATGATGCAAGATCAAGGCAATTCAAGAACACAAGACAGTAGACATTAGATAGGATTTGTAAATCATAGAGCATAGCTTAGGCGAGCTTCTTTTATCTTTACAACGGTGTAATAAGGGGATTGTCACACCTCATTTTTTTCTGCTAACCCGCGAGGGCGCGAGATAAAAAAAAGAGTTTTTCCAAATAAAGGAGAACCAAAACGGGATTCATTTATTGAGAGATTCGGGGTCGCCACTTGGGAGATTTATGGTGTCCCAAATCACCGAATCGAATCCCGAATTGAGGAAAGGTTTGACTCTATTTAATGGTCCGCGAACCATAAATCCGTATAAGGAATTATGTTAACCCGGGAGAAGGTGTTAGGCATTCCCGAATTACGTGGTTCTAGCACGGTTGCTTAATTATCATATTTCGGCTTAATTAATTACTGATTTTAGAACCTGTGTGCATTTATTTTTTGTACCGATTTTAATTACTTAAATTACTCGCATTTAAAGAATTTAATTATGCGAACGTATATTCATTCTTTTTGACGCGTCAAATTATGCCACACGAACGTGTCCACAATTAAAATTATTTTGTTTATTTATTAAGAAATAGTTTAGTCGAATTTACGCTAATGCATACTCCAAATTGATTTTTTTAGGATTACATTTACAATTATATTATGCGAGCGTATATATAATCATAATACTAATCTAAATCGGGCTGAAAGCAAACAATGAGTATTTATCAATTTGTTAGATTTAAATTATGAGTTTAATACGAGGGTCATGTAAATCTGCTAATGGCATACCTCGAATTCTAAAGACAGATAAATCAATTAAACAATGGCCATGAGTCATGGAAGAGCCACTGATATCTTCACTCCTATTCAACTAGACCTTACTCAAGGAAGTTGCAAATAGAATAAACGAGTTAAAATAGGATACCAAATAATTACAGTAAAAATATCCAAAGGGACGGAACAACATGTGTGTAAATAACAATGTATTTGTTCACGTAATTTAGTAGTATGATGGTCAAGCATTAATTGAACTTTACTAGCGAAGAAATTTAAATGGACTTCTCTTATATTGATTGGTTCAATCAGACTTATTTTTGCACTCATTAGTTTAATAAGGCTTATTTTGCACTAATTTAAAAAAACAGAATCCATTCTCCATTGCAAATGGTCTCCGGATCTAAGACTCAATGAACCCAACATTGAACCCACTCTAATGTAGAACAATCATATTTAATAAGTGAACATGTATGGGCAAATCTCATCATTATCCATTAAATAATCCATCTAAGAAGTTTTGATTATTATTAGCAATCCATGTCAAAAAGTGACTCATGATGAAAACTGACCATGATCAATACCCCATTTAATTAGCTATCTCTGAATGTTATTAAAACATAACACATATGCCATGACCTTTTAAATGCATCCTACAACACAATGTAACTCTAATACGATCCCCCTTTAGTGGACTACATAATGAAATATACAATTATTGGCTCACTTAGCACATACTACATAAGGTCTAAAATGTTTCAAATAAAAGAACCCTATTCAAATCTTAAAATGAACATGTAGTATTTAAGAAGAAAATGAAATAGAAGAAACTCATAAAAAAAAAACTAAGCTATGAGTCATTAGACTAATGTTCAAACTTCAAAATTTTTATTTTCATTTCAATCTTCAATTCACATTGTATGAACTTCAGGAACGTATACCTGGTATATAAAACCAAAGAAGAGGAAGATCAATAAGCAACAGTAGAACCAACAGCAGCAACAGAATAGTTTCAAGACAGTAACAAGTCCCCAAGAATACTAATTTCAATCCAGAAATACCAAATGCGATTGCAAGCAGAAACAGAAGAAACCAGCAGTAAAACGACAATAATTTCTGGTTTTAGACACTCTAAGGAAAGGAAACTTCAGACTCAAAGTGAAACATAGTTACTTCTCAAACTCCTCTCAGTATTCACTCTTAAAATTCTCTTTGTTTATTCTGTATTTGTGTGTGTATATCCATTCAAGAGTATATTCTGCCTTTAAGTGTATGAAAGTCTCTCCTCTTAAGTGTCTTAAGTCTCTTCTTTTATACCCAAAGTCTTACCCCTTTTCCAGCTCTTAAAAGCACTTAAAACATAAAAAATACCTTTTCTCTCATCACCCTCTGATTTTTAAACACTAGAACCAGGACCCTCCTACTCCATTAGCCCACTTTCTTATTATTCTATCTTATTAATAAGGGCAGCCCATGTTTAATCTGTTTTTATGCCTCTAAAGGTGTTTTACATGGTGTATTTTTGCACTAATTGTTCCTTTGGATTTGTGACGACCCAAAGGGTCATCACTTATTTAATTAATCATTTCGAGCTTCCGAGGCCTTGAAAACCTCATTCTATGTTGCCTCGATTTACGTGCACGATCCGAGCATGTAGCCGGAAAGATTTTGTGATAGAAAATATGAATTCTATGAGAAATTTGGATAAAAATGATATTAATATTCATATGGTTGACTTCGGTCAACATTTTTGGTAAACGGATCCGGACCCGAGATTTGATGGTCCCGAGAGGTCCGTAGGAAAATATGGGACTTGGACATGTGTCCGGAGTCGAATTCGAGGCCTAGAGCCCAAGTTATGAATTTTTATGTGAAATTGTTTTTGATGCAATTATTAAAGGAAATAAATTAATTGACCTTGGTATCGGGCTCGTATTTTGGTTCCGACGCCCGGTACAAGTCTTAAATATTATATATGTGATTTCTGTAAAGTTTGGTGACATTTGGATGTCGTTTGAGATGTTTTGGACCTTGAGTTCCAAGTTATGAAGTTTTGAAAATCAAAAGTATGAAAATCATGAGTTTGAGGCTCGATTTGATTAAAACGAAGTGATATTGGCGATATGATCGCACGAACAAGTCCATAATGTGTTTTTGAGGTTGTGTACATGTTTGGTTTAGAGCCGGGGGCTCGGGTAAAGATTTGATAGGCCGTTGGATGAAACTCTGAATTTTTGAACTGCTGGTTTTTCACCCAGCTGTTGGCTTCGCAATTGCGAAGTTTTCTCGCAATTGCGAAGGGGGACGGGCTCGCAAATGCGAACATTCATCGCAAATGCGAAGGTCCCCAGTGCCAGCCTATGTTCGCAAATGCGAACAAAAGTTCGCAAATGCGAACATTCCCCATTATGCCTTGGTTCGCAAATGCGAACCATTGTTCGCAAATGCGAACATTGCCTTATACAGCATGTGTTCGCAAATGCGAACATTAGTTCGCAAATGCGAACTTCCCACCCTTAGCTTATTTTTCAAACTCCAGAAATTGGTCGGGGTTCGCTTATTTTTCAAACTCCAGAAATTGGCCGGGGTTCGCAATTGCGAACCCATGTTCGCAAATGCGAACACAGAGACCTGAAAAACACGAATTTCAGTCATTTCTTCACATTTTACAAAAACCAAAACACCCATTTGCGATTCTTCAAGGATTTCTTCTTCATCAAATCGATTGTAAGTCACTTTTTACTTAATTCTTTCAATTCCTAACATCATTAAACGTGTCTTTCATTAGAAATCAAATGTTTTCATGGTAAAATTCTTGTTTTTGTTAGAACATAGGGTTTTTCATAAATTGGGGAATTGGACCTCGAATTGAGGTCCGATTTTGAAACAAATTATATACATGAACTCGTGGGGGATGGGTAACCGGATTTTGGTCCTAACCCCGAATTCCGACCATGTGGGCCCGGGGTTGAAATTTACTATTCATGGTAGAATGTTGTAAAAGTGGTATTTGGTATTAAGAATTAGTTTGTTGAGTAGAATTGATGATATTAAATCAATTGTGTATAGATACGGTTGGATTGGAGCCATATTGAAAGGAAATACATTTCCACGGATTGGATTGTTCATAAGCATTCGAGGTAAGTGTTTGTTCTATCCTAGCTTGAGGGAATAGGATTATGTGTTATGTGATCGAGTGCGGTGTATGGGTTGTGGTGACGAGCATCCATACACTGGCGTCTAGTATGACCGTGAGTCATTGGAAAAATGATTATTTTGAGATATATTACAGATGAATTGTTATTGTTCTCCCTTGTTGGGACTTGTTGTGAAGATTATTATTGATTGCCCTTGATGGGATGGATTATGAATTACTGTTTCTTTCTTTACCCTTAACTGTGATTGTTCTTTGGGTGAGGAAGAGTGATAATGCACGAAGGGTGATGCCGTGCCATGTTTTATTTATTTATGCACGAAGGTTAATGCCGTGCCATGTTTATTATTGATTATGCACGAAGGATCATGCCGTGCCCTGTTATTGAACCATGTACGAAGGATCATGCCGTACTATGGATGTGAGGATGAGAGTAAAAGCACGAAGGGTGATGCCGTGTACTTTATTTGTTTATTTGGTGAGGATGAGAGTAAAAGCACGAAGGGTGATGCCGTGCAATTGTTTGCTATTTCTTGACTTGATATTACTTGTTTTCCCATTATATTTTATTTGGGTGATGCCGTGCAACTATTTGCCATTTCTTGACTTGATATTACTTGTTTTCCCATTATATTTTATTTGGGTGATGCCGTGCAACTATTTGCCATTTCTTGACTTGATATTACTTGTGTTTCCATTATACCTTGTTTTCCTTGTGAACTTATTTGATTGTTATTTGGGTGAGGAAGAGTGATAATGCACGAAGGGTGATGCTGTGCCATGTTTATTTATTTATTTATGCACGAAGGATCATGCCGTGCCCTATTATTGAACCATGTACGAAGGATCATGTCGTACCATGGATGTGAGGATGAGAGTAAAAGCACGAAGGGTGATGCCGTGTACTTTATTTGCTTATTTGGTGAGGATGAGAGTAAAAGCACGAAGGGTGATGCCGTGCAACTGTTTGCTATTTCTTGAATTGATATTACTTGTGTTTACATTACACTTTGTTTTTCCTTGTGAAATTATTAACCTGTGGTTAATTGTTGAATTCTTTAAGATATTCCTTATGGTGTTAATACTTGATTATTTCTTGTTATTTTGTGGTACATATATATATATATGGAATTGCACAGGTTTATGTGGGTGTCTGGTCCTAGGCTTGTCACTACTTCGCCGGGATAGGCCAGGCACTTACCAGCACATGGGGTCGGTTGTGCTGATGCTACACTTCTATGCGTTTTTGCACAGGTCCAGGTTACGATCAGGAGCAGCAGCAGCAGTAAATAGATTGCGTGGGAGTTGATCATATTTGAGACCGAGGTAGCTTGCGGACGTCCGCAGGCCCGGCGTCTCTCTCTTTATTTATGTTATTAGCTGGAGTCTCTTTGTTCCGAGACAAACAGAATTGTGTTATATTTCTTTCAGACTTTTATGTGTAGTATTCCATAGTAGTTCGTGAGTTGGTGACTCCAAGTCTTGGGTAGAGGATTTCAGTACGATTTTCACCTTGTGATTTGTTATTTCCATTTCGATAAAGTATTCCGCACTTATTAAATTAAAATTGTGTTAAAAACAGGATAGTATGAATACAGTGGCTTGCCTAGCTACCACGAGTAGGCGCCATCACGATCCCGATATTGGGGGAAAATCCGGGTCGTGACAAGTTGGTTCAGGCCTTAGCCAACCGGTTCGTGAGATTAGACATTTCTGAGCCTAGCAGGGTGTTAGCCTGCACGGTCGCTCGTTCTTCATTATTAGAGCGTATCCGTGAGAGGCAATTTGATGATCCTCATTTGCGTGAGTTGAGAGATACAGTACAGCGGGGAGGTGCCACACAGGTAAACCTAGATGATGATGGGGTATTGAAATTGCAGGGTCGAGTTTGTGTGCCCAATGTCGAAGGGATTCGGGAGTTGATCTTAGCAGAGGCCCACAGTTCGCGGTATTCTATTCACCCAGGCGCCGCGAAGATGTACCAGGACTTACGGCAACACTATTGGTGGCGCGGAATGAAGAAAGATATCGTTGCGTATGTCGCTCGGTGTCTAAATTGTCAGCAGGTGAAATATGAGCACCAGAGGCCTGGTGGTGCATTCCAGAGAATTGAAATTCCCGAGTGGAAATGGGAGCGGATTACAATGGACTTCGTTATTGGACTCCCTTTGACTCGGAGGAAATTTGATGCTATTTGGGTCATTGTTGATAGGCTGACCAAGTCAGCACACTTCATTCCAGTATTTGTCTCCTACTCATCTGAGAAGTTAGAAAATATTTACATCCGGGAGATTGTTCGCCTTCATGGGGTGCCGGTGTCTATTATCGCAGATCGGGGTACGCAGTTTACCTCGCGTTTCTAGAGAGCAGTCCAACACGACTTAGGCACCGAGGTTCAGTTGAGTACAACATTTCATCCTCGAACGGACGGTCAGTCCGAGAGGACTATTCAAATCCTAGAGGACATGCTCCGAGCTTGTGTCATTAATTTTGGGGGCTCGTGGGACCAGTTTCTGCCATTAGCAGAGTTCACCTACAACAACAGCTACCAGTCTAGCATTCAGATGGCTCCATGAGAGGCGTTGTATGGTAGGCGATGTCGGTCTCTAGTCGGATAGTTTGAGTCGGGAGAGGCTCGGTTGCTGGGTACAAACTTAGTTCAGGAGGCCTTAGATAAGGTCAAGACTATTCAGGAGAGATTGCGTTCAGCTCAGTCTAGGCAAAAGACTTATGCGGATCGCAAGGTGCGAGATGTAGATTTCATGGTTGGTGAACGAGTATTGCTTCGGGTGTCGCCTATGAAGGGCGTGATGAGGTTCGGAAAGAAGGGCAAGCTCAGCCCTAGGTATATTGGTCCATTTGAGATTCTAGACAGAGTGGGAGGGGTGGCTTACAGATTAGCTTTGCCGCCTAGCTTATCAGCCGTGCATCCAGTATTTCATGTATCTATGCTTCGAAGATACCACGGTGATCCCACACATGTGTTAGACTACAGTACTGTCCAATTGGACAATGATCTATCTTACGAGGAGGAGCCGGTGGACATTCTAGACCGGCAGGTTCGACGGTTGAGGTCGAAGAGTTATCCTTCTGTGCGTGTTCAGTGGAGAGGTCAGCCTCCTGAGGCATCGACCTGGGAGTCCGAGTCTGATATGCGGAGCCGTTACCCACACTTGTTTCCTGACTCGGTACTTCTTTCTTTTGTCCGTTCGAGGACGAACGGTTGTTTTAGAGGTGGAGATTGTGACGACCCAAAGGGTCATCACTTATTTTATTAATAATTTCGAGCTTCCGAGGCCTTGAAAACCTCATTCTATGTTGCCTCGATTTACGTGCATGATCCGAGCATGTAGCCGGAAAGATTTTGTGATAGAAAATATGAATTCTATGAGAAATTTGGATAAAAATGATATTAATATTGATATGGTTGACTTCGGTCAACATTTTTGGTAAACGGATCCGGACCCGAGATTTGATGGTCCCGAGAGGTCCGTAGGAAAATATGGGACTTGGACATGTGTCCGGAGTCGAATTCTGAGGCCTAGAGCCCAAGTTATGAATTTTTATGTGAAATTGTTTTTGACGCAATTATTAAAGGAAATAAATTAATTGACCTTGGTATCGGGCTCGTATTTTGGTTCCGACGCCCGGTACAAGTCTTAAATATTATATATGTGATTTCCGTAAAGTTTGGTGACATTTGGATGTCGTTTGAGATGTTTTGGACCTTGAGTTCCAAGTTATGAAGTTTTGAAAATCAAAAGTATGAAAATCATGAGTTTGAGGCTCGATTTGATTAAAACGAAGTGATATTGGCGATATGATCGCACGAACAAGTCCATAATGTGTTTTTGAGGTTGTGTACATGTTTGGTTTAGAGCCCGGGGGCTCGGGTAAAGATTTGATAGGCCGTTGGATGAAACTCTGAATTTTTGAACTGCTGGTTTTTCACCCAGTTGTTGGCTTCGCAATTGCGAAGTTTTCTCGCAATTGCGAAGGGGGACAGGCTCGCAAATGCGAACATTCATCGCAAATGCGAAGCCCCCTTTGGCCCAGCCTTGTTCGCAAATGCGAACAATTGTTCGCATTTGCGAAGGTCCCCAGTGCCAGCCTATGTTCGCAAATGCGAACATTCCCCAACACTGCCTTGGTTCGCAAATGCGAACCATTGTTCGCAAATGCGAACACCGCCTATACAGCATGTGTTCGCAAATGCGAACATTAGTTCGCAAATGCGAACTGTTCGCAAATGCGAACAAATGTTCGTAAATGCGAACTTCCCACCCTTAGCTTATTTTTCAAACTCCAGAAATTGGTCGGGGTTCGCAATTGCGAACCCATGTTCGCAAATGCGAACACAGAGACCTGAAAAACACGAATTTCAGTCATTTCTTCACATTTTACAAAAACCAAAACACCCATTTGCGATTCTTCAAGGATTTCTTCTTCATCAAATCGATTGTAAGTCACTTTTTACTTAATTCTTTCAATTCCTAACATCATTAAACATGTTTTTCATTAGAAATCAAATGTTTTCATGGTAAAATTCTTGTTTTTGTTAGAAAATAGGGTTTTTCATAAATTGGGGAATTGGACCTCGAATTGAGGTCCGATTTTGAAACAAATTATATACATGAACTCGTGGGGGATGGGTAACCGGATTTTGGTCCTAACCCCGAATTCCGACCATGTGGGCCCGGGGTTGAAATTTACTATTCATGGCAGAATGTTGTAAAAGTGGTATTTGGTATTAATAATTAGTTTGTTGAGTAGAATTGATGATATTAAATCAATTGTGTATAGATACGGTTGGATTGGAGCCAAATTGAAAGAAAATACATTTCCACGGATTGGATTGTTCATAAGCATTCGAGGTAAGTGTTTGTTCTATCCTAGCTTGAGGGAATAGGATTATGTGTTATGTGTTATGTGATCGAGTGCGGTGTATGGGCTGTGGTGACGAGCATCCATACACTCTGGCGTCTAGTATGACCGTGAGTCGTTGGAAAATAATTATTTTGAGATATATTACAGATGAATTGTTATTGTTCTCCCTTGTTGGGACTTGTTGTGAAGATTATTATTGATTGCCCTTGATGGGACGGATTATGAATTACTGTTTCTTTCTTTACTTTACCCTTAACTGTGATTGTTATTTGGGTGAGGAAGAGTGATAATGCACGAAGGGTGATGCCGTGCCATGTTTTATTTATTTATGCACGAAGGTTAATGCCGTGCCATGTTTATTATTGATTATGCACGAAGGATCATGTCGTGCCCTGTTATTGAACCATGTACGAAGGATCATGCCGTACTATGGATGTGAGGATGAGAGTAAAAGCACGAATGGTGATGCCGTGTACTTTATTTGTTTATTTGGTGAGGATGAGAGTAAAAGCACGAAGGGTGATGCCGTGCAATTGTTTGCTATTTCTTGACTTGATATTACTTGTTTTCCCATTATATTTTATTTGGGTGATGCCGTGCAACTATTTGCCATTTCTTGACTTGATATTACTTGTTTTCCCATTATATTTTATTTGGGTGATGCCGTGCAACTATTTGCCATTTCTTGACTTGATATTACTTGTGTTTCCATTATACCTTGTTTTCCTTGTGAACTTATTTGATTGTTATTTGGGTGAGGAAGAGTGATAATGCACGAAGGGTGATGCCGTGCCATGTTTATTTATTTATTTATGCACGAAAGATCATGCCCTGCCCTATTATTGAACCATGTACGAAGGATCATGCCGTACCATGGATGTGAGGATGAGAGTAAAAGCACGAAGGGTGATGCCGTGTACTTTATTTGCTTATTTGGTGAGGATGAGAGTAAAAGCACGAAGGGTGATGCCTTGCAACTGTTTGCTATTTCTTGAATTGATATTACTTGTGTTTACATTACACTTTGTTTTTCCTTGTGAAATTATTAACTGTGGTTAATTGTTGAATTCTTTAAGATATTCCTTATGGTGTTAATACTTGATTATTTCTTGTTATTTTGTGGTACACATATATATATTGAATTGCACAGGTTTATGTGGGTGTCTGGTCCTAGGCTTGTCACTACTTCGCCGGGATAGGCCGGGCACTTACCAGCACATGGGGTCGGTTGTGCTGATGCTACACTTCTGTGCGTTTTTGCACAGGTCCAGGTTACGATCAGGAGGAGCAGCAGCAGTAAATAGATTGCGTGGGAGTTGATCATATTTGAGACCGAGGTAGCTTGCAGACGTCCGCAGGCCCGGCGTCTCTTTCTTTATTTATGTTATTAGCTGTAGTCTCTTTGTTCCGAGACAAACAGAATTATGTTATATTTCTTTCAGACTTTTATGTGTAGTATTCCATAGTAGTTCGTGAGTTGGTGACTCCAAGTCTTGGGTAGAGGATTTCAGTATGATTTTTACCTTGTGATTTATTATTTCCATTTCGATAAAGTATTCCGCACTTATTAAATTAAAATTGTGTTAAAAACAGGATAGTATGAATACAGTGGCTTGCCTAGCTACCACGAGTAGGCGCCATCACGATCCCGATATTGGGGGAAAATCCGGGTCGTGACAGGATTAAACAATCCAATAGCTGAGTGGTAGTAATATTCAGCATTGCAGACCACTCAAATTGGACAATTTCAGATTCCAATCTCCTAAACGAAACCCCTTGATTGTTAACATTTATTAACCCTAAGTTGATAAGCCTGAAATTATATGCTATGTTGCCTTTTGTTCAGTCTGATTTCGAGCTTAAAAACCTATGAGTTTCTACAGCTATACCAATTCATCCTAAGCTTAACACTTATTTCAAATTCAAATCAAACAGCACCCCAATTCAATCCAACAGTGCTAATCACTGTTCGGAATTTCAAACAACAAACCTACGAATTTAAACGACGACATTCGTTAAATCTATCACAACACGTGAGAATCGGCAAACAAAAAATCGACGAATAATAGCAGTAATTCATGGTTTTCCTGCACAAACAGAAAAATACGAATCTAATTATTCGACGATGCTAATCGAGATGAATATGTATTCTATGACAAACACAATCACATAAACAAAACAGAAAAATAATTGACCAAATAAAAGGTCTCTGAGAGAGGAGGGCAGAAAGTCTAAAGAGAAATCGACAAGGGTAAAATAACAAACACAACTTAAAACTAATAAGCACATAACAAAGATAGAAGAAAATTACCTCAAACAATGGCAAAAATAAGAATCAGAACAGTCTTCGGGCCGTTTGGACTTGGACTTGGACATTTGGAATCGAACGGAACTTAATCAAAGTATTTTCTACTCCGATTAAGGTCTATTAGACCCCCAAATCTCTTATTAATTAAGAGAAAGACCCAAACTTGGATTTTTAGGGTTTATGAGGCCATTTTGGGGTTTTTGGGTTTCTGGTTGGATTTGAACCAAACCAAGACTGATTTGGGTATGAGGGAGGCTAGGGGAAGGCTTGGCAAGAATTTGGGGTGTTTTCGCAAAGAACATGTTTTGGCTCGAATCTTCAAATGAAGATTCGAGAAGATGGGGACTGATTTGAGGTTAATGGTTTGCACATTTGGATTCAGGGTGGTCAGATGGCCATTCGGTGTTAGTTTGGGGTCGGTTGGACACCGGCCGCCAGCGGAGGTGATTTCTGGCCAGCGGACCACGGTGGAGCTATACAGCTCTATCTCTGAGTGTTAGAGATGGGACGAAGGGGGTCTGGAAGGGGGGCGAGGTAGGGCTTGAGGGATATATAGGTGCGATGGAATTTAATCATGGCCGTTTGATCAGATGAGATCAACGGCCGGGATCATTAACTTAATGCATAACGGTGTCGTTTGGCTAAGTTAAGGGTTTCAAGATCTGGGTCAAACGGGTAGGGTTATTCAAACAGGTATGATAGACTGGTAATGGCCGTTGGATGGTAATCAAATGAACAGCTGGGACCTGAGACAACCAAACGGTGTCGTTGGGTTGGTCTCAGAGATGGGTTGATTTGGTTTGGGGCTTAGGGCTTTTTGGGCCTATTTGAATGGGCACCAGAGGCCTAATTCGACTCTTTTCCTCAATTTCCTTCTTTTCTTTTATTTTCTTTTTAATTCCTAATTTATTAAAACAAAAAATTCTAAAATACATTACAAAATCATATTAATTTATAAGAATACTAATTAAGTTCTAATAACAATTAATACATTAAACATCGATTAAACTTATAAACTACACACTTTGACTAAAATATAAAAATGCAAAACACGCCTTTTGATTTTAATTTTTTTATAAAACAAGTTACTTAATTAAATTCTAAATTCAAATGCAACATATATATATATATATATATATATATTTGTATTTTTTTTTAAAGAATAAACGTGTATGGACAAAAAATGCAAATAATAATAAAGAAAATCACACAAGATTCACTGAAAATCACACACAGTACAGAACTATTTTATTTTGGATTTTGGGAGTAATTCGTGTGAGACAAAAATCACGTGCTCACAACTGCCCCTCTTTGCGCGGAAACATGAAGAGTTTTCGTGCAAAGATAATGAGCAAATACGAGCGATTTTTGCCAGTTTGAGCACTCTGTGTGAAGCATTTTGAAAAGATCTTGACCGAGCCTTTTCTTCGGGAGGCCTCCTACATATCCTGGGCTAAACAGGAATTATGTCAATGTAGTTCGGGAAGTTTTGGTATCTGGGAATACCAAGGGATTATGGTTCCGTTGTTACTGCTACTGCATGCCGTTACCACTGCTTTACTAATCTCCTTATTACACGGTGCTAAAATGGAAAAACAAAAGAAGCTAAGATAGTCTATAGATCATAAGATCTCGTCTAACTTCAACTTATTCATGTCGCCTTGCCTTCTTGTCGTCTTGTGATTCTTCCGGTGCTTTCTTTCGAGAACTTTGAGGTGGCTCTGGCCTTTGCTTCTTTGAACATCAGTTTTCTCATTTTGCTCAATCTGCTGTGGATATAGCTTTCTCCGTCAAGTCTGCTATGTTGAGGGGGGTAGAGAAAGTTTGAAAGTTGTTCCTCTCCGAATGTGTCTCATCTTTCTTCTGTAACATGAAGAGTTTTTCCGGCCACTATTACCTTCTTTCTCACTTCTGAATTTGGATTTCTGCTGGGGATCTTCTGATGTGTCCCTTTGCCTTCATGGTGGGTCGCTGGTTTCAATACCTGTGATGTAAAAACTGAAAAATATTCCTCTAGTTATACAGGAGGGCACCTATTTGCTAAGATACGAAAATTGTATTCCCTTGCTATACAGGTGGGCGCCTAATTTCTAAGATATGAAAATGTATTCCCTCGTTATACAGGTGGGCGCCTAATGCTAAGACATGAAAATCTATTCCCTCGTTATACAGGTGGGCGCCTAATTTCTAAGATATGAAAAGTATTCCCTTGTTATATAGGCGGGCGCCTAATTTCTATGACATAAAAATGTATTCCCTCGTTATACAGGTGGGCACCTAATTTCTAAGATATGAAAAGTATTCCCTTGTTATACAGGTGGGCGCTTAATTTCTAAGATATGAAAATGTATTTCCTCGTTATACCGGTAGGTGCCTAATGCTAAGACATGAAAATCTATTCCCTCATTATACAGGTGGGCGCCTAATTTCTAAGTAATAAAAATGTATTCCCTCGTTATAAACTACACACTTTGACTAAAATATAAAAATGCAAAACACGCCTTTTGATTTTAATTTTTTATAAAACAAGTTACTTAATTAGTGTTCTTATAAATTAATTGGATTTTGTAATGTATTTTAGAATTTTTTGTTTTAATAAATTAGGAATTAAAAAGAAAATAAAAGAAAAGATGGAAATTGAGGAAAATAGTCGAATTGGGCCTCTGGTTCCCATTCATATAGGCGTAAAACGCCCTAAGCCCCAAACCAAATCAACCCATCTCTGAGACCAACCCAATGACACCGTTTGGTTGTCTCAGATCCCAGCCGTTCATTTGATTACCATCCAACGGCCATTACTAGTCTATCCTACCCGTTTTAATAACCATACCTGTTTGACCCACATCTTCCAACCCTTAACTTAGCCAAACGACACTGTTATGCTTTAAGTCAATGATCCCGGCCGTTGATCTCATCTGATCAAATGGCCAAGATTAAATTCCATCCCACCTATATATCCCTCAAGCCCTACCCCGCCCCCCTTCCAAACCCCCTAGCCCATCTCTAACACTCAGAAATAGAGCTATATAGCTCCGACATGGTCAGCCGGCCGGAAATCGCCTCCACCGGCGGCCGATGTCCAACCGACCCCAAACTAACACCGAATGACCGTCTGACCACCGTGAATCCAAATCTGCAAACCATTAACCTCAAATCAATCCACATCTTCTCGAATCTTCATTTGAAGATTCGAGCCAAAACATGTTTCTTTTCCAAAACAACCCAAATTCATGCCAAGCCTTCCCCTAGCCTACCTCATACCCAAATCAGTCTTTGTTTGGTTCAAATCCAACCAGAAACCTAAAAACCCCAAAATGGCCGCATGAACCCTAAAAATCCTAATTTGGGTCTTTCTCTGAATTAATCAGAGATTTGGGGTCTAATAGACCTTAATCGGAGTATTTTCGGTTGAAAATACTTCGAGTAAGTTCCGTTCGATTCCAAAAGTCCAAGTCCAAGTCCAAATGGTTGAAGACTGTTTTGATTCTCATTTTTGCCATTGTTTGAGGTGATTTTCTTCTATCTTTGTTATGTGCTTCTTAGTTTTAAGTTGTGTTTGTTATTTTTACCCTTTTCGATTTCTCTTTAGACTTTCTGCCCTCCTCTCTCAGAGACCTTTTATTTGGTCAATTATTTTTCTATTTTGTTAATGTGTTTGTGTTTGTCATAGAATACATATTCATCTCGATTAGCGTCGTCGAATAATTAGATTCGTATTTTTTTTGTTTCTACCTGAAAACCATATTACTTGTATTATTCGTCGATTTGTTGTTTGTCGATTCTCACGTGTTGTGATCGATTTAACGAATGTCATCGTTTAATTTCGTAGGTTTGTTGTTTGAAATTCCGGATAGTGATTAGCACTGTTGGATTGAATTGGGGCGCTGTTTGATTTGAAACTGAAATAAGTGTTATGCTTAGGATGAATTGGTATAGCTGTAGAAACTCATAGGTTTTTAAGCTCGAAATCAAAGTGAACACAAGGCTACATAGCATATAATTTCAGGCTTATCAACTTAGGGTTAATACATGTTAACAATCAAGGGGTTTGGTTTAGAAGATTGGAATCTGAAATTGTCCAATTTGAGTGGTCTGCAATGCTGAATATTACTACCACTAAGCTATTGGATTGTTTAAGCAAAAGGAACAATTAGTGCAAAAATACACCTTGTAAAACACCTTTAGAGGTAGAAAAAATAGAGGAAACATGGGTTGCCCTTATTAATATGATATAATAATAAGAAAGTGGGATAATGGAGTAGGAGGGTCCTGGTTCTAGTGTTTAAAAATCAGAGGGTGATGGGAGAAAAGGTATTTTTTATGTTTTAAGTGCTTTTAAGAGCTGGAAAAGGGGTAAGACTTTGGGTATAAAAGAAGAGACTTAAGACACTTAAGAGGAGAAACTTTCATACACTTAAGAGCAGAATATACTCTTGAAAGGATTTACACACACAAATACAGAATAAATAAAGAGAATTCTTATTGGTATTCTGGGGGACTTTGGTTTAAATAAGAGAATAAACTTTGGTATTTCTTGATTGAAATTGGTATTCTTGGGGACTTGTTACTGTCTTGGAACTATTCTGTTGCTGCTGTTGGTTCTACTGTTGCTTATTGATCTTTCTCTTCGTTGGTTTTATATACCAGGTATAAGTTCCTGAAGCTCATACAATGTGAATTGAAGATTGAAATGGAAATAGAAATTTTGAAGTTTGAACATTAGTCTGCTGACTCATAGCTTAGTATTTTTTATGAGTTTCTTCTATTTCATTTTCTTCTTAAATACTACATGTTCATTTTAGGATTTGAATAGGGTTCTGTTATTTGAAACATTTTAGACGTTATGTAGTATGTGCTAAGTGAGCCAATAATTGGATATTTCATTATGTTGTCCACTAAAGAGGATCGTATTAGAGTTACATTGTGTTGTAGGATGCATTTAAAAGGTCATGGAATATGTGTTATGTTTTAATAACATTCAGAGATAGCTAATTAAATGGGGTATGGATTATGGTCAGTTTTCATCATGAGTCATTTTTTGACATGGATTGCTAATAATATTCGAAACTTCTTAGATGCATTAGTTACTAGATAATGATGAGAGTTTCCCATGCATGTTCACTTATTATATGATATATGCTCAATGTATAAAATGATAATTCTTACCGCTTTGATATTATTTGAACTGTATATATAAACTGTGCCGGAACCCTACTTCTTTCTGAGTCGTCTGAAAAATGGTGCATACATTCGCGTAGCCCGCCTTTTTACAAATTATTCCAAATAGAGCGAGTGTTGGGTAAGTGACAAGGCCGAGCAAACTTTAGCGCTCCCGTTACGTCGCACCCTCCTCAGCCACAGTTGTCCGCTCGGGTACCTCAACTTTAGACCAAAACCCATGTTTTTCTTATACCTAGATGAAACACAGCTTCATGTCGGATCCCTAGTAGGAACGCTTATCTGCATCATGTGCATTTGACTTAGGGGACTCAACATAGGGGTTGGGTCCTTCTAGGACAAGCAACCTGAAATAAAAAGACCATCCTGCTGCATCAGATTTTGTGCATTTACTTGTTTACATCAGCATGCTGACCAACTTCAAATATTAGAAAAAATGAAAAAAATGAAAAAAAAAGAAGAAAAGAAAATAATGTAGTTTTGCCCGAATAACGTCAAAATCCTGTTAAGTTATTTTAGAAATTTATATAAAATAAAATGAAAAAAAAGAGTTTATTTTAGTGTATCTCGTATTTTTATATATTCGGAAAATAATATTTTTAGGTTTATTTAAGAAAATAAAAGGATTCTCGTTTTAAACATGGGTTGTTTTCTTTGGAGAACTACTGCGGTTTGATTCTCACCGGATGTGAGATACGTAGGCAACCCCCATCGGGTCCAATCTCCCCTTTTGCAAAAATAGCCAAAATATTGAAATTAATTTTTTGTCGTAAATAAGCCGGTGATGCCATTTTCAAAACAGCCGAATGTTCCCGAAAGAGACGCCGAAAGGCTAATTTTGTATAAACAACCACCTTTGGGTCAATTTTTTTATATTTTTATCGATTGACCCACACAGCCTTAATCTTCGTCCCCGAAGTGTTGAAAGTCCGTGTTTTCAAAAAAAAGTTTTTTTTATTTGAAAAAAAATCAAGATATGAGTCAGTGATCAAATGAATGTCGTCTGCATTCTTGGTCAGAATAAGCCAAGCCAGTTTCGGTGGTGTTTTGAACCGTTCTCGCTGAGATAGCCTTAGAGTATCTTTCAGTTGTCGAAAGGCTATTTTCGTAGAAGAACGGATAAGTTTGTGAGGTGTCATAAAATAATCTTTCCCGGCCTCAAAATTTAGGTGAAATTGAGAAGACGCCACATTTGCAGAAATAACCATCTGGTTGAAATTGGCAAAAAGGGACGGAATATGCCATTAGTTTTTTTTTAGAAAATTCATATTTCTTTAGATTAGAGCATATGTTGTCTGATTTTCAAGTATGTAAATTCTTTTTGGCAAGGTTTGTAAATATGGTATGTTTTTAAAACTTTGTAATCAAGTTTGTTTTATCTTTAACAATTTGAAAAAAAAAATGTGTGTGCTTTATTGTTATTGACCTTTCTTTGACACGAACTACGCCGGGTCTGATTCACGCGGGGACGTGATACATAGGCAATCCACATAAGATTCGATCACCACTAATAATCAAAAAGAGAAAGAAAATAAAAGGAAAGTTTGAAAATTCCAAAATACAAGTTGGGATGACGCATGCAAGACATGTTAGAAAGGATTAATTGATTAGGGGGCATGGCATTCCAATATGTGATTACTAAATCTATTAAATCCTAACACTAACAAGTTCGTTGTTTCCTAATTCCTATACCAATCAGTTGTTAGCACGTTCTGGCACCACACCGTTACCCAACCAGATCTAAAGGACCTTTACCTTCAAGCATGACTACTTCAAAGCACATCACCGAGGTGAAGAGGCCCAGTAGTCAGCTACTGAAAGAAGCAATGGAAAAGATAGAACGGATAGGTCTAGAAATGAGTGCGATGCACTTGGCTTTGGCAAAAGCACAAAAGAGCCCTGAATTACCGATTAATACTTCAGCAGGACATGCTTCGGAGTACCTGCACCTAGGCCATTCAACGTACATACCCAGTCATCACTATTATCAGGGGAGAAGCCCCTATGACACTCAAACTCCACCACTTAACCAGCATTTTCCACAACCAAGCACTCTTGTTTTTACGGGACCCCCGCCAGCCACGCTACAAAGATCAAACAGCGAGCCATTGTTCCCGGCTCATGATACTCAGTATTACCCCCCAGAATCTACCTTCAATACACCAGAACCTCACAACCCTATAATGGAAATCCCAACGGAGCATGAAAGGCCGGCAAAGGCCTTGGAACAAGATTATATGATAAGGAAGGTTAGAAGCATTGAACAAACCCTCAAAAGTATGCACGGGTTGGGCAATCAGGTCAGTGTGGCCTACAAAGATCTGTGTCTCTTCCCCGATGTTCAATTTCCAGCGGGATTCAAAATGCCAAAGTTTGATTTGTATGAAGGACACGGTGATCCAATAGCACATCTTCGAGGGTTTTGTAGAAAGATGAGAGGAGCAGGCGGGAGAGATGAGCTGCTAATAGCATATTTTGGTTAGAGTTTAAGCGGGTCAACACTTGAATGGTACACTAGGCAAGATCCTAGCAAATGGTACACTTGGGATGATCTGGCCCAAGCATTCGCAGCTCATTTTCAGTACAATCTTGAGATAGTTCCCGAGCGTCTCACATTACTGAGGACAGTCAAGAAACCCGGAGAAACTTTCCGTGAATTTGGTTTTTGGTGGAGAGAACAAGCAGCCAAGGTAGATCCTCCCATGAGAGAGGGAGAGATGGTGGAGTATTTGTTACAAACATTGGATCCAATCTACTTTTGTCACTTGGTGACAACGGTTGGAAAGACTTTTAACGAGGTGGTGAAAGTAGGAGTCATGATAGGGGAAGGATTAAGGTCCGACAAAATTTTGAGCTATTCAGCGCTCAAAGCCACAACCCAAGCTATTCAAAGTGGCGCAGGAGGTGTGCTGGGCAGAAAGAAAAAAGAAGAGTTCGCTACGGTGGAAGAAGGAAATTGGTCCAGGGCCAGCAAATCGTACTATAACCAACCCAGACCCCACACTCCAAATTATCCATATTCCCCGCACAACCTACCACAACAATACTATCCTCCGCAAGAACCACATTTTTTCGTGCACCAAGCACAAACATACAATCAACCACCGGTTTGCCCACAATGGCGCGCACCAGCTCCCCAAACGCATATGCACCTCCTCAAAACACCTATCCGCTTCCACAAAACACATACCCACCACCCCAGAATGCTTATCCTCCACCAAGGGCCTACAGGAACCCTCGAGGAGCAGGTTTTCGCGGAAATCAAGCTTCCAATAATGACAGGCTACAAAGGCAAATAGCCTTTACTGAACTGGGAGAAAGCAATACCACCTTGTTCAACAAATTGAGGCAGGTAGGTTTGTTGAGTCTTGTTGAGCTTAGGGTGCAAAACCCCCAACCCCAAAATGTAGACCAATCAAAGAGATGTGAGTACTGTTCAGGGATGTTGGGGCATGACACCGAGAAGTGTTGGAAATTGAAGCATGCAGTGAAAGATCTCATCGACACCCACAAGATTGAGGTCCAAACGCCAGAAGCGCCCAACATCAATCAAAACCCATTGCCAGCGCATCACGAGGCTCAGATGATTGAGTTCGTGCATGAAGGAGATGAGTCGAGAAAGCCATCACAAACAGTGAGGATGATCCGAGCTACTCCGAAAGAAAAGATGATCGGTAAGGAAGCAGGGATAGGTGTGGAGAAGGTAGAAGCTGGAGAGGGTTCCAGCAAAGCGGACATACAATTTGTGGGGCCTAAGGCCGGTATCAAAAACTGGGCAGCTACTCCTCTTCCCACTCGAAGGGAGTCTTGGTAGTAGGCTCTGGATTTTCTTTCTTGTTTCCTGGATTATCCCAGAGTTGTAATCCTTTTGTTTTGTTTGTATTTTCTTTAAGTATGAAACTCTGTTATCCCGCATTTTCTTAATAAAAATGAAAGTTTCCTTGTTTTTTTTTTTCTGGTTTTAATTTTTATCTTCTTTTCTGAACAGTTCTTCTTTTACTGGTCCTAAAGACATGGAGTGCACAATGGATCTTCGACCTATTCTAAATAATCAATCCAACTCCAACTTAATTGAACAAGAGATTGAGTTAAATAACGAATCTAAATGCGAAGAGCATAAGGACTTTGAGGAAATAAGCAGGGAATTGTGCAAATTCGAAGAGAAACCAGAGCCCGATCTGAATGATACTGAAGCTGTTAACTTAGGGTGTACAAATGATGCGAAGAGATTGAAATTCCATCTCTCCGAATTGTAGAAGTGTCTAGGCTATGGTATGAAAAGCTGCCATTTGCATTATTGGGTTATCCCACTACCGTCCGATCTTCGGTAGGTGCAACTCCTTACTTGTTGGTATACAAAACTGAAGCAGTAATACCAGGGGAGGTTGAAATTCCATCTCTCTGAATTGTCGCTGAAGTTGAGATTGATGATGATGAATGGGTCAAAACTCGACTAGAATAGTTGAGTTTAATCGATGAAAAAAGATTGGCAGTAGTATGTCACGGCCAATTGTATTAAAAGAGAATAGCGAGAGCATACAATAAGAAGGTGCGCCCCAAAAAATTTGAAGTAGGGCAGCAAGTGTTGAAACTCATCCTCCCGCATCAAGTTGAAGCAAAAGGCAAGTTTGCCCCAAATTGGCAAGGACCATATATTGTGACCAGGGTGTTATCCAATGGCGCTTTATGTCTGACAGATATTGAAGGAAGAAGCACATACATGGCTATCAATTCTGATGCAGTCAAAAGATATTATGTATAATTTCCTTGATCATGATATTTATTTGCTCGTTTGTTAGTATTTGGTGTTTATTGAATAATGAAATGACGGAGGCAGTTCTTTCTTCTATCCAAACACTTTCAACCTTTGCTTTCCCTTTTGAGCCTTAATTATTTTGTTTCATACCCCTCTTTTGGAATCGTTAAAGATAAAAAAAATGAATGAAAAAATGATGATACGAAAAACACAAGAAAACAAAAGTTTGGAACTACGTTTGACCTGATTCCTCAAGAAAGGATACCTAGGCACCTCAGGGCTCGATCGCAACGTGACAAATGTCACGCGATTCAAAAATCCCCAAACAAGAAAACTGGAGCAGAAGTTATGTTTCCTTTAAGAAATTTGATTCCAAGAGTTGTATCCTCTTACTCATCAAGTTATTTTAAATTTCTTGATAATCTTTTCTTTTCTTACCCACACAAAACCCCCATCTTATGTCCAAAAGACCTCCCAATCATTGTTTAATAAGTGTCAGGACAGGAAGATGAGAGCTCAGTGTAATACACTGATCCTCGACTGAAAAGGATCACGAGCTGAAAGAATTCCCAATAGAGAGAATCTTATCAGCAGCACCCCAATCCCCAGCTAAAAATATAAATGAGAAAGTCTTATCGGTGAAAACCTTCATAGGCACTGTAAGGCGGCGTAAGCTGAGATGAATTAAAATGAGAGAGTCTTAGGATGAAAACCTTCACGGGCACCTTAAGGCGACGTGACCTGAGAGAAATGAGAGAGTCTCATTAGTGAAAACCCCTCGAAGGCCGCTATGAGTCGCCAGGACGAGTTTGGCGGAAAGGATCCATATTGGCAAAGAATTGCACATCTGTTTACCGAGGGCGAATGAGGCCATCAGAAAGTTTGATTGATACAAATAGACTGGGTTGTTTAATCCGGAATGCACGACATGATCGTTGGGAACAATCATACCATCTAGATAAGTTCTTTTCTTTTCTTTTCTTAGCATATTGTTCAGAAATATTTTCTTTTTTTCTATCTTTTCATCTCTTTGTCTAAAAGACTTTTCCAGAAATTTGTTTTCTTTATATTTAAAAGAGAGGTTTTTCAGAGTCTACTACCAGTCGCCGAGATAGTACAGTGGAAAATATGGAGAAAAGCTGGGAAGTAATGGTTGAGGAACTTATAGATAAAGTTCCAAGAAGACCCCCAACAGGACTCCGATGGATTACTGACCAAGTTCTAAGATAGTCAGACCACACAGAAAAAGGAAAGTGTAACTCGTGAAGAGAGTGGTTTGGAGTTGAAAAGACTCCCCAGAGTGTTTTGAAGCAAGATAGAGGGAAACGGATGAATGGAAAGTCCATCCCCAACAAAGAAATCATCCCCAGCAAGTAAAATTATCCTCAACCAGTTCGGAGGCACATAGAAAGAAAGATAGAAGAAAAAAGAAAAATAAACAGTCCCGGCAGGAGTGTCAAGATTACTCACCATGTTTTTAAAACTAAAAAAATTTTCTTTGGTCTTACAGGAAAATAAAGGTTGGAAATGGCAGGGAGATACGCCATAAGGAAAGTCACACAAATAGGGGTAAAAAATTTTCTTTCATTGTCAAAATATTTCCCGGTTGAACGAGGAAGTAATTTTCATGTCTTAGAAATTAGGTGCCCACCTGTATAACGAGGGAATACATTTTCGTATCTTAGCATTAGGCGCGCACCTGTATAACAAGGGAATACATTTTTATGTCGGCGCCTACCTGTATAACAAGGGAATACTTTTTGTATCTTAGAAATTAGGCGCCCACCTATATACCGAGGGAATACATTTTCATATCTTAGAAATTAGGCGCCCACCTGTATAACGAGGGAATACATTTTCATATCTTAGCAATTAGGCGCCCACCTGTATAACGAGGGAATACATCGCCTACCTGTATAACGAGGGAATATAATTTCATATCTTAGCAAATAGGCGTCCACCTGTATAACGAGGGAATACATTTCCATATCTTAGCAATTAGGCGCCTACCTATATAACGAGGGGCATTTTCATATCTTAGGAAATTAAGTGCCCACCTGTATAATGAGGGAATAAATTTTCATATCTTAGCATTAGACGCCTATTTGTATAACAAGTGAATACATTTTTGTACCTTAGAATTAGGCGCCCACTTATATAACGAGGGAATACAATTTTCGTATCTTAGAATTAGGCACCCACCTGTATAATAAGGGAATACATTTCATGTCTTAGAAATTAGGCGCCTACCTGTATAACAAGGGAATACATTTTCATATTTTGGAAATTAGGCGCCCACATGTATAATGAGGGAATACATTTTCGTATCTTAGCATTAGGTGCCCACCTGTATAACAAGTGAATACATTTTCATGTCTTAGAAATTAGGCGCCCACCTGTATAACAAGGGAATACTTTTTATATCTTAGAAATTAGGCTCCCACTTGTATAACGAGGGAATACATTTTTATGTCTTAGAAATTAGGCGCCCGCCTGTATAACAAGGGAATAATTTCATATCTTAGAAATTAGGCGCCCACCTGTATAACGAGGGAATAGATTTTCATGTCTTAGCATAAGGCGCCCACCTGTATAACGAGGGAAAACATTTTCATATCTTAGAAATTAGGCGCCCACCTTTATAGCAAGGGAATTCTTTTCATATCTTTGAAATTAGGCGCCCACCTGTATAACGAGGGAATACATTTTTATGCCTTAGAAATTAGGCGCCCGCCTGTATAACAAGGGAATACTTTTCATATCTTAGAAATTAGGCGCCCACCTGTATAACGAGGGAATAGATTTTCATGTCTTAGCATTAGGTGCCCACCTGTATAACGAGGGAATACATTTTAATATCTTAGAAATTCGGCAGCAAGGGAATACAATTTTCATATCTTAGCAAATAGGTGCCCACATGTATAACAAGAGGAATATTTTTCACTTTTTACATTGCAAGTATTGAAACCAGTGATTCACGTCCAAGCAACGGCCGTAGTCAATATAACCTGGTCTAATAAGTAAAGAATCGATCCCACAGGAAATTAACCTACCAATTGTAACTTTCACAACCCTAGAACACTTCCGAATCAAGTTCCCAAAATTTCGAATATATGTTTGTGTGATTTTCGAACAACTACCTTTGCAAGAATTTAAAAGGCTTAAAAGAAAGAATTGAATGTTGAGTAAATAATATGGAGAAGGAGTAAGGTATTGATTTCCCCTATTGATGAAATCCCTTCTCGTTATGCTTATACAAATTGTCAATATATTCTATCAATCATGAACGCTATTTGTACTTGTAACCCTCTCCCGAGCAATTACAATAATTTACTAGTGCACTCTCCCGAGCTACCCTAGCTAGCTTTAATTTGAATAGTTCACTTAAGATTGCACCCAAGACTTCGTTATTCCTAACCCCGTCTTTACGCCTAAAGTTATAGATTCCTTCAATAACCTAGGTGTGGTGTTGTTCAACAATATATCTAAATATGCACTCTTTTCTAACTTATGCACACTAAATAGGCACAGCTAATTTGGGATCCTACCAATAACTACAATAATAATGAAGTTGAACAAATAGAAATCTAGCTAACAATTTGTAATCACATAAACGATAAGTTCATCACTCAATAGGTTCCATCAAAACCTTAGAAAAGGATTTAGCTACACATGCTCAAAGAAACAAGAATAATAATTGAATTCATAAATAAAATACTTGATATAAAATAAGGAATGAGTTGAGAGAGTTCTCTCTTACTAATTGTCTTACAAAAGTAGTGAAAAATAGACAACTGGCCTCTATTGGGCAAATTAGGAGTTTATATAGGGGTTTTAGTGCTAAAAACCTGAATTTGTACACAATTAGGAAAACATTCAATGGCGCCTTCCGCGGTTCGTCTGCGGCCGCGGGCGAACCGCGAACAGAACACTCCTCTGATTCTTCTGAAAAGTTCAGAGAGCTTGATTTCTCGCGGTTCATCCGCGGTCGCGAGTGAACCGCGGATGAACAGTACTTCAGATTCTTCTTCAATTCTTCAAGTTCACTTCACTTCAGCTCTTCACTTCGCCTTTTCATCAACATGTGACTCCAAAATAGTTCCTTTAGCATCCAATGGTTCATGTGTACCTATAAAACACCAATAAACACTAATCAAATCATTTTGGCATCATAAACAACATTAATTCAACAACAAAGTGTGATTATTTAGGGCATAATTATAATCAAATTCACCTATTATCAATACCCCACACTTAAACCTTTGGTCGTCCTCGAGCAACCTTAATCACACATTAGGACAATTTTATTTATGTCTCCCCCAAATTATGTCACAAAAGCTATTTTTCATGATTAACCTAAGATATGCACAATCCTTACCTAACCGTAAACTCTCATGCCAGCACATTATTGCTTACTCTAATTATTACCAAAAATATGCAAATTTACCTTCTTCCTCTTGAGTTACACACTCTCACATAGTTTATTGAGAGAAGTTCCCACATATAAACAATTCAGAACATGGAAGTTATAAATGTCGGAAAAATTCACTCACTCTCAACAAAGAACATTCATATGCATACAGACACAACATAGGCTTTCCCCTAGTGTAATACTCCACTAATCGAGTTATTCAATCATAGATCAAGAGGTCTTTAAGGGTTGTAATGTTGGATACGGGACGGGTAGGATACTTTTTGTTATAGTGACTAACCTCCCTAAGCACTTTTCTTTTCCTTTTTACAACTTCCTTTTTTTTTTGTTTTCTTCCTTATGTCTCCTCTAAACATTCCTTCACCTTTATTTACTTTGAATCCCCACTTTTCTTTTGTTGGTGTAGCTGACCTTTCTAATTTTAATATATACATTGATATAGCTCTTTTTCTCAAAATATCTCAATATATATATAATTTTTA
Organism: Nicotiana noctiflora; assembly: GCA_032618575.1. Lineage (NCBI taxonomy): Eukaryota > Viridiplantae > Streptophyta > Magnoliopsida > Solanales > Solanaceae > Nicotiana > Nicotiana noctiflora. The sequence goes on from JASVEL010007662.1 coordinate 379,642, forward strand.
TTTCTTATTTCTTTGCAACTCATTTACATTATTTTGGCTAGTTCACTATTTTCTACCATTCATTCTTGATTTTCCCTTTTTCAATTTCCCTTCACCCCACACTTAGACTTTTGCATATTCATTACAATACAAGTGCTTCTAGGAGGTAAAATAGAACAATATAATAATTTGATGAACATTCAAGGGTTATCAAAGAATAGGCTTTAAGCTCAAAGGGGTTAACTACGATATTATGTACGGGTGAATTCATGTCTATTGGTTTATGGGGTTATACAAAGAAATGCCTCTATCCTTTCTACAACCAAACAACTTCTATTTCGCTTTGCAAACACACAGGGCAAGTTCTAGGCATCATGGAAAGCATACAATATAAGTAAAACCACACACCCACATAGCATGCAACTCATTTGGAATCTGGTTCATCTACAAAGTCCTATCGATGTTCAAGCAAGCATTATTGTGCAAATTTAAGGCATATTTAGATTCTACAGTCAAGCTTAGAAGATACATTCTCAAGTTCAATTAAGCTTTGCTAATGTGGATACTCGGGGTTATATGTTACCCTTTTTCCTCTAATCCTAAGAAAAGAAAAATCTACCTAACCTGGTTCAATAAAAACCCTTGGAAAATAACCGTGGTCAAAAGAAAAACCAAGGGAGAGGTGATACACTACCTAGAAAAAGAAAATAAAAGAAAGAAAATTCCTACGTGGACTGTTTCCCTCAAGAGTACTTGTCCTAAATAGTCCGTCATCAGGAAGAGTCCTCTACTCATATTTTTGGATTTTTAAATTTATTGAATTTTTTTTGTATTTTTTTATTTCGACATGGACCCTTAAGAAACCCGTCGCCAAGTGTCCGTCATCGGGCCAAGCCAGATATTTATATTAACAACTACAACTAATATATACAACATATACAAGATAAGTCACCCACCCCAAACTTAAAATCATGTCATGTCCTCATGACATCAAGAAAGATATAGCTTAAGAGGTGTGAGAAAACTTACCTGAGACTCACTCGGAGTCGGAGACAGTAGATGGGTAGACGTGACATGCTCGTCCAAGTGCTCGGAGCCATGCCATGATCCTGCTTTCTGACCGAGATTGCCTCTGAGGCATCGCGTCTAAATGTGTGTGCAAGCCATCTACGGAGGTTCGCAGACCAGCAACCTCCTCCTTCATGTACCTAAGCATAGGTCATGTGGATTCGGACCTAGACATACTCGCTCCATGGTGAGAATGCCTGGAAGGTCCGGCTGAGTCAGTGGAGTGCCTGGCCCGGGCAGCCGACACAGGGTCAACCTCAGCATCCAAGTCAATTGGGTCAGTGTCTCGGCCGACTAAGATTTAAGAAGCATTAAAAGGAGCTTTTAGTGGGAGATCACCATCTGCGGCCATGACCGGGGTCAGATGGCTGAGACACAATGTAGTGACAAGAGATGGCTAATAAAAACCCTTGGCTTTGAGGGATCCCCTCAGCACCATCTCGTCACTAATTAAGCGGGCAATGTCCACGTCCTGCTGTGTTACAAAACACCATGTTAGAAGTGCCCTATTAAAATTGACATCCGTGGTGTTGCTGGAGGGCAAGAGCCGGTTACATATGATAGAAAACCAGCATTTAGCAGTATGTGTAAAGCAGTTAGAATGGAATGTTTTATTTCTAATCCACACAGGGATTCCATCAACACATAAGGCCTCAATTAGCATGTCCCAGGTGAGCCCAGGCCTATCGTGGTAGTAGTCCACGTCACTAGTACCATTTGGCAGTGTAAGTGACTGCCTAATAGTATGAGCATGGGCGTAGACATACTTACCTCGGATGAATACCCTCCTAGCCATCCCGTAGGGAGCATTGGCATAAAACTCCCTAACAAGCATCTTGTTCACTAGGGTCGGTGCGTCAAATAGGAACTCCATTTCGCGTCGACGAATTTTGTCAGATATTTTTGGCTTTTCAGACCACAGGGCCATCCGGTCAACTTCAACTTCCTGGAGCCGTGACTTAGCCACCTTGGCATGGAAATCACCCTCCGCCTCTTCGCAGGCGAACCTTGACTCGTCATATGTAGGTTGCCTCGAAGAGCTAGCACCCTGTCATGATCTTTTGGGGGGCCATGATCCTGCACAAAATAGACAACAAAAAATTTGCATAATGTTAGAACGCCGGTTGGCTACTCAGACTTCGTGTAACGACCCGGCCGGTCATTTTAGAAAATTACGCCCCGATCCCCAATTTAGCTATTCCCCTAAGTTCATTTCTGCTATTGTGGTTTGCCGGGAGGGTCGGTTTGGGCAAACGGAGTCCGATTTCGATAAATTTTATATGCACAGACTCGTGTTGAGATAAGTAACCCGAATATATAAGTTTCATAATTTTTCGAGAAGCGTACCAAAAGTCGGGTTTTGGCAACTTATGGGTTTTGGTGTATTTTGAATTGTTTTGGTTGGGTAATGCCCAATTGGCCTATTTTGATATGATTCTATTGATTTTTATTGGATACTACACCTGTGGAGGCCGACATTCGTGGCGAGAGAGTTGTCTCTTAGTGGTTTTGTACAGGAGTCGAGGTAAGTGGCTTGTTTAACCTCGTGTGGGGGAACTTTCACCCCTAGGATATTATGTGATAGACTAAATGCCTTGTACGCGAGGTGACGGACGTGTACATGCGCTGGTTGTTGTAACACACACTTTACTTGAATTGTCCGATTAGTGATATTTCTGCTATTAGCTGATTAAATTGTTACTTTTACCCGATATTAGTTAGAAAAGCATGATTAGCTATGATTTAACTGTCTAATTGCCTAATTGTCTTACTTGAACTTCTTGATAATTGTTGGCACTAGTTTCGATGAAGTTGTAGTTAAGCATATTATATTCTCGCTGTGTGTTTCTTTATTTGTTATGTTGGTGGAATGCAGGTTCGATTCCCGGAGATCCCAGGGCTGTGGGTTCGATTCCCAGAGACCAGGAGTGATATTGTTTGTGGACTGCATGTTCGATTCCCGGAGATCTGGAGTTATTGATACATTATTGAGATATGGACTGCGGGTTCGATTCCCAGAGATCCTGAGTTATTGATATATTATTGAGATATGGACTGCGGGTTCGATTCCCTGAGATCCTGAGATCATCCTGAGTTATTGATATATTATTGAGATGTGGATTGCGGGTTCGATTCCCGGAGATCCTGAGATTTACTGAGACATGGGCTGCGGGTTCGATTCCGTGAGACTCGGGGGTACTGTTAATGAGATTGTGGGTTCAATTCCCACAGGTCTCGGACTTGTTAATTGAGTTTTGTTACTTGTTGTTAGCTTAATTGTAGACGGTTGCAGTAATCACTTTATTGTTGTTATTTCAAAATTTATTATTATTTAAAACTGCTTATTATTGTTATTATCATTTTGTTATTGTTTCTCTCAGTAGGGCCCTGACCTTCCTCATCACTACTCCATCGAGGTTAGGCTTGGCACTTACTGAGTACCGCCGTGGTGTACTCATGGTACTCTTCTGCACACTTTTGTTGTGCAGATCCAGGTACATCCGGACAGGCCCATACTAGGTGATATCTGCAGCAAATTTAGAGACCTCGAGGTATGATCTGCTACATCCGCGGATTCAGAGGCCCTCCTTCTATTCTGATAGTTCTAGCATATGTTTTTCCTTCTTTTCGTTGTTTTAGATACTCTTTACACGTAGAGCCTCAGTTGTATTTCTTTTAGTCTATGTTACCTGTGGGATTCCGGGTCTTGGTGGCATTTTTATATAGTGTGTTGACGAGTGTATGTGCCAAGCGGCATGGATTACATTCTTAATTATATCATTTTTCTGTTATTTCTTGTTTATAGTTCATAACTTGTATATTGCGCAATGTGTTAGTCTTACCTAGTCATGGGGACTGATTGCCGTCATGACATGTTCTCGATTAGTAAACTAGGGTCGTGACACTTCGCCATCCGTGGAATACCATAATTGTCTCTTCAGTGCAATCATCCCATAACTCCTGTACTTAATCGCTTATCTAACAATTTCACACATCCATATTCAAGCACCCCACACTTATTTATTTTGGCACTCTAACATGACCCAATTACCCTAAACCATATCCAATATTATACAACAACAAGCAATTCACTATTTGGGCATTATTTCCCCTAAAAATTCATTAATCAATTACTACAAGAACAATTGCCCAACTTGGCCAACCAACCAACAATTATAATCACCAACACTTTTGGGTCTCCAAAACAACAAAAGTAGCATTGTAAACTCAATTGGGGACCCAACAACACAATCTCTACCATACTTCCATCCATATCACAAGGTTCTTTAAAAACAAGATTCATATAACATTCAACTACAAAAAACCAAGTAATATCTATGGATTCTACTAAACTAGCAATATATACTACATATAAATCAAATTAAACTACAATTAACTAATTAAGTCTACCAAATTAAAAATTCAAGAACTAAAAAAAACAAGAAGAAGAAAACTTACTAGTGAGAGTAGTAGATGAGTAAGATTGAAGAGGGGGAGTGATTTGGAGAAGAAAGGGGAAGAGATTGTAGAGAGAAGGAGGAGAGAATTTAGAGAGAGAGGGAGATTGGGAAGGGGTGGCGGCTGTTGTGGGTAAATAAGGGGGGTGGGGGTTGTGTTTTAGGGTTATTAAAGAAATGGGGGGGGGGGAAGAAAAATAAAAATCTTTTTTTTTTCTGCCGACCGCGGAGCTGACTGTGGTCGTTCGCGGTTCGTTCGTAGTCGCGGACGAACCACGGAAAATCAAAACTTCAGAGGGGTCATTTTTTATTTTTTCGCGGATCATCCGCGGTCACGGATGAACCGCGAACAGATGCCCTCTCTGAATTTTTTTCGCTGGTCAGCAAAATTTTTTTTTTTTTTGTTTTTTTTTATATATACACTAACTATAATGATAATACTTACAACATGTTCGTGTGTTGCCTCCCACGTAGCGCCTGATTTAACGTCGCGACACGAACCGTCTTAACACATTTTAAGGCTCGATAGACCATTGAGGTTCAGCTAAATGTAGTTCCACTTTATCCTCGATGTCATCCATGCCTATATAATGCTTCAACCACTGTCCATTTACCTTGAATGTGCGTGAACCACCAATGGTCTAAATTTCCACAGCGCCCGAATCAAATGCCTCAATTACCCGAAAGAACCTCACCACCTTGATTTCAATTTTCCCGGGAACAACCGTAATCTTGAATTGTATAACAGTACCTTGTCCCCGATTTTGAAGTTCCACTCAATGATATTTTGATCGCGAATCTGCTTTATCCTCTCTTTATATAGTCTAGTGCTTTCAAATGCCAGATACTGGAATTCTTCCAATTCATGCAACCCGGTCATTCTCGATTTCCCCGCTTCATCCCAGTTGAGATTCAGTTGCTTCAGTGCCCACCATGCTTTGTGCTCTAGTTCCACAGGTCGGTGACAAGCTTTCCCAAACACCAATTTGTATGGTGACATGCCGATTGGTGTCTTGAATGTTGTGTTATAAGCCCATAATGCGTCATCAAGCTTCCTGGACTAATCGGTCCTTATGGCATTCACTATTTTAGTTAATACACTCTTATCTCCCTGTTGGAGACCTCAACTTGCCCGCTGGTCTGCGGGTGATACGGAGTGGCCACTCGGTGTTTCACATCATACTTGGCCAATAATTTCTCAAACGCCCGGTTGCAAAAGTGTATGCCCCCGTCACAGATGATAGCCCTTGGAGTCTCGAAATGGGTGAAAATGTTCTTCTACAAAAATCCCACCACCACCTTAGCATCATTGGTGGGTAATGCTACAGCTTCCACCCATTTGGACACGTAGTCAACCGCAACAATCATGTACTTATTGTCGTATGAACTGATAAAGGGCCCCATGAAGTCTATTCCCCAGACATCGAACACTTCAACTTGCTGGATTGGGTTCATTGGAATTTCATAACGCCGGGAGATGTTCCCGATGCGTTGACATTCGTTGCAACCCTTCACCCACAAGTGTGCATCTTTAAACACTGTTGGCCAATAGAAACCGGCCTCAAGTATTTTGTCGACTGTACATACTCCTCCAAAGTGACCACCATATACTGAAGCATGACATGCCTGCAAAACAGAAGATTGTTCTATCTTGGGGATGCATCTCCGAATTATGTTATTGAGACATATCCTAAACAAATAGGGTTCATCCCAATAATAAAACTGACTTTCACGAAAAAATCTTTTCCTCTGGACCGACGAGAGGTCGTGATGAACAATACCGCTGGCCGGGTAATTTGCATAATCGGCATACCATGGCACTTCAAGGAGAGTGGTGGTGAGCAGTTGCTCATCTGGAAAGGTTTCTAGAATTTCCCCACTCTCTTTGACAATTTCAGCTCCTTCAAGTCGTGACAAATGATCAGTGACTTGATTTTCAGTGCCCTTTCTATCCCGAATATCAAGGTCGAACTCTTGGAGAAGCAGTACCCAACGAATTAGGTGCGGCTTAGAGTCCTTTTTATTAATAAGATATCTTAAAGTTGCATGGTCCGTGTATACAGTTACCTTGGATCCTATGAGATAGGACTAGAATTTTTCAAATGCGAACACGACCGCAAACATCTCCTTTTCCGTCACTGTGTAGTTTAGATGTGCTCCACTCAATTTCCTACTTGCATAGTATATTGGGTGCATCAGCTTGTCTTTTCTTTGGTTCAGCACTGCCCCCACTGCATAGTCACTTGCATCTCACATTAGCTCAAAAGGTTGCTCCCAGTCGGGGGCAATGATGATGGGTGCTGTGTCCAACCTCTTCTTCAGCTCCTCAAAAGCAATCCTACATTCATTAGAAAAAACAAAGGGGTGATCTTTTTCAAGTAACTTACAGAGATGGTTTGATATTTTGGAGAAGTCTTTGATGAACCTCCGGTAAAAACCGGCATGTCCAAGAAAGCTTGTTATGGCCTTGACGGATGTTGGTGGAGGCAGCTTTGCAATGACATCAACTTTGGCACGGTCTACCTCAATGCCTTTGCTTGAAACTCGGTGCCCCAATAGTATACCTTCTTGTACCATAAAATGGCACTTCTCCCAGTTTAGCACTAAGTTTGTTTCCATGCACCGTTTCAGCACTCTTGTCAGATTGACAAGGCATTCATCGAATGAATTCCCTACCACTGAGAAATCATCCATGAACACCTCCATAATGTCTTCCACCATGTCGGTAAAAATGGCCATCATGCACCTTTGGAATGTGGCAGGTGCATTGCATAGTCCGAATGGCATCCTCCTGAAGGCAAAAATGCCATAAGGGCATGTGAAGGAGGTCTTCTCTCTATCCTCGGGGGCTATGGAGATTTAATTGTACCCCGAGTATCTATCCAGAAAGCAAAAATGTGACCTCCCTACCAACCTGTCAAGCATCTGATCAATGAAGGGAAGTGGGAAGTAATCTTTGCGAGTGGCTAGATTCAGCTTCCTATAGTCCATGCATATTCTCCATCCACTGACGGTTCTAGTTGAGATCAACTCATTATTCTCAATTTTCACCACCATCAAGCCACCTTTCTTTGGCACACATTGGACTGGGCTAAACCAGCTGCTATCTGAGATTGGGAAAATGATTGCCGCGTCTAGCCACTCTATTACCTCTTTCTTCACCACTTCCTTCATGTTTGGGTTCAGCGTTCTTTGATGTTCCCCGAAAGGTTTGTGTCCCTCTTCCAGCGTTCTTTGTGTCCACCTTGCAATCAAGAATCACAAAATCGGCGGGAAACACGAACTTTCCTAGCTGGATAAGCACATCATCTAAAATATCGAATTGACGCTTAACTGTCCTGTTAGCAAGTTGTAATAACATAGAGGTAGGACTGGCTCTCCCAATGCCTAGACTTTTATATATAACCAAGGGCATGAGATTAATGCTCGCCCCCAAATCATAAAATGCCTTTGCAAAGGCATAATTCCCTATAGTGCATGGGATGGTGAAGCTACCTGGATCAGATGGCTTCTTGGCAATGGGTCTGGAGACCACTGCACTACAAGTCTGGGTAAGGGTTACGGCGGCCAAGTCTTGGAAATCAAATTTCCATGACATCAAATCTTTCATCATCTTAGCATATCCAAGCATTTCTTTTAAAGCTTCAATTAAGGAAATGTTTACCTGGATTTGCTTGAGCATCTCAAAGAACTTTTTGTATTGCTCTTCTTTGTAGTGCTTGGCCAACCTTTGCGGAAATGGTGGTAGAGGCCTCTTCTCTCCAATAACTTGGGACTTTTCTTTCTCTATCACTTTCTCTTCAACCTATTGCTCTACTTGTTCAGCTACTTTCTCCGTTCCCTGCTGCGCCTCCTTATTTTTAGCAACTGGCTGGACTGTAACTTCTATCAACTTTGTGGACTCATCCAGTTTAATGGGCACTGGAGTGAGTGTCTCAGCCTGTGTGTCGATTTTATCTCTTTCTTTCTCAACATCAACATCTCTACCACTTCTTAGAGTGACTGCCATCAGCTGCTTTGGGACTTGGTCTTTTGGGTTTGTTTGTGTATCTGCATGCAATGTCCCTTGAGGGCGATTGTTAAGTGACATAGCAATCTTGCCCATCTATACTTCCATATTCTTGATCGCTGCGTCATGTGCATCTATTTTTTAATTGGTTTTGGCATTTGATCCAATTACCTGCTGCATCATGGCTTTCAACTCTGCGAACCCATCGTCATGTCTACCCCCATGCTATGGTGGAGGTGGATGGTATCCCTGCTGCTGATTGCCGAAATTTTGTGGTCTAGGATATGGAGCCATGTTATATGGTGGCCTCATACCTGATGCATTAAATTGTGGCTGAGGAGGCCTATACTGTTGTGGAGCCTGCTGACCCCAACTCCGGTTACCCTATCGCTGCCCTCCATAGCTAGCCACATAATACATGTCTTCATGTTGATGATGATGTTCTTGGTCTACAGCCCATGGATTACCTATTGGTTGGCTAATGCAAGATGTGCATAAACCACCATTGGTATTGTCTACAATATGTACCTGCTGCTTAACCCCGGATTCTTCCACCTTCTTTGTCAGGATGCTCATTTGTGTCAAGAAAGTTGCCACATTCTCCTCTAGAGTGTTGGACGGATTCAGAGGTATAGAGGGTACCACTGGAGTGATAGGAGCATTCCTGGTCATCCACCCAGAATTTTGAGCCATCTTGTCTAACAAATTTTGGCCCTCTCTCCAAGTCTTGCTCAAGAAAGCCCCACCTGCTGAAGCATCTACAATATTCTTCATACTGTCTGGAAGCCCCATGTAGAACCTTTGACCCAACATCTGCTCAGGAATCCCATGGTGAGGCCACATAACAAGCATACCCTTGAATCAGCCCCAAGTTTCATGTAATGTCTCCATTGGTTTCTGCTTGAAGCTCACAATCTCATCAAGTTGTTGAGCTGTCTTATTATGTGGATAAAACTTGTTGTGGAATTGCTTGACTAACTCATCCCAAGTTGCAATAGAGTTTATGGGGAGTGAGTTTAGCCATACATGTGCAGCCCCTGTAACTGAGAACGGAAAGAGTAATAGTTTGATGGCTTCCGGAGTCACATTCGGTTGCCTCTATGTCTTGCATATCGAGAGAAAGTTCTTCAGGTGCTGCTGTGGATCTTCAACCTGAGACCCAGAAAATAATCCCTTGTTTTGCAACAAGTGTAGCATGTTTTTAGAAATCTAGAAAGACTCAGCTTGAATTGCTGGCACAACGATGGCAGTTGCCAAATTATCCGCTATAGGTTGTGCCCAGTCATATAGTGCACATTTTTGTACCTCCTGCGCCTCTTGCATATTTAACCCAACTTTCTAGTTTGGTTCGTTTACGTCACCCATGTCGAAGTCTAGTTTGATTGGTTGTTGAGATTGCTGAATTTGTTTGATAGCCTTGTTACTTGCCCGGAAAGTTTGCTCGGGGTCTGAGAGTCCTTCAATTAGTTCTCCAGTCCTTGTAGATTTTCTAGGCATGCACCTGAGTACCCAAATCAACAACCATCAAAATATTCAATGTAAAGTTTAGAAAGAACCTTACTACACAAGAATCTTGAAGTTCTGTGAATGGCAATTGATAATTCCGTTAATTCCCCGGCAATGGCGCCAAAACTGATTCACGTCCAAGCAACGGTCGTAGTCAATATATCCTGGTCTAATAAGTCCAGAATCGATCCCACAAGGAATTAACCTACCAATTGTAACTTTCACAACCCCAGAACACTTCCAAATCAAGTTCCCAAACTTTTGAATATATGTTTGTGTGATCTTCGAACAACTACCTTTGCAAGAATTTAAAAGGCATAAAAGAAAGAATTGAATGTTGGGTAAATAATATGGAGAAGGACTAAGGTATTGATTTCCCCTATTGATGGATTCCCTTCTCGTTATGCTCAAACAAATTGTCAATATATTCTATCGATCATAAATGCTATTTGTACCGTAACCCTCTCCCGAGCAATTACAATAATTTAGTAGTGCACTCTCCCGAGCTTCCCTAGCTAGCTTTAATTTGAATAGTTCACTTAAGATTGCACCCAAGACTTCGTTATTCCTAACCCCGTCTTTACACCTAAAGTTATAGATTCCTCCAATAACCTAGGTGTCGTGTTGTTCACCAATATACCTAAATATGCACTCTTTTCCAATTTATGCACACTAAATAGGCATAGCTAATTAGGGATCCTACCAATTAACTACAATAAGAATGAAGTTGAACAAATAGAAATCTAGCTAACAATTTGTAATCACATAAACGATAAGTTCATCACTCAATAGGTTCCATCAAAACCTTAGAAAAGGATTTAGCTACTCATGCTCAAAGAAACATGAATAATAATTGAATTCATAAATAAAATACTTGATATAAAATAAGGAATGAGTTGAGAAAGTTCTGTCTTACTAATTGTCTTGCAAAAGTAGTGAAAAATAGACAACTTGCCTCTATTGGGCGAACTAGGAGTTTATATAGAGGTTTTAGGGCTAAGAAGCTGAATTTGTACACAATTAGGAAAACATTCTGTGGCGCCTTTTGCGGTTCGTCCGCAGCCGCGGGCGAACCTCGAATAGAACTGTCCTCTGATTCTTCTGAAAAGTTCAGAGAGCTTGATTTCTCGCGGTTCATCCGCGGTCGCGAGTGAACCGTGGATGAACAGTACTTCGGATTCTTCTTCAATTCTTTAAGCTCACTTCACTTCAACTCTTCACTTGGCCTTTTCATCAACATGTGACTCCAAAATAGCTCCTTTTAGCATCTAATGGTTCATGTGTACCTATAACACCAATAAACACTAATCAAAGCATTTTGTCATCATAAACAACATTAATTCAACAACAAAGTGTGATTATTTAGGGCATAATTATAGTCAAATTCACCTATAATCAACCAGTGACCCACCATGAAGGCAAAGGGACACATCAGAAGATCCCCAGCACAAATCCAAATTCAGAAGTGAGAAAAAAGGTAACAGTGACCGGAAAAACTCTTCATGTTACAGATGAAAGATGAGACACATCCGGGGAGGAACAACTTTTAAACTTTGTCTACCCCCCTCAACATAGCAGATTTGACGGAGAAATCTATATCCACAGTAGATTAAGCAAAATGAGAAACCCGATGTTCAAAGAAGCAAAGGCCAGAGCCACCTCAAAGTTCTCGAAAGAAAGCACTGGAGAATCACAAGATGACAAGAATGCAATGCGACATGAATAAGTTGAAGTTAGACGAGATCTTATGATCCATAGGCTATCTTAGCTTCTTGTTTTTCCATTATAGCATGGTGTAATAAGGAGATCAGTAAAGCAGCGGTAACGGCATGCAGTAGTAATAACAATGGAACCATAATCCCTTGGTATTCCCAGATACCAAAACTTCCCGAACTACATTGACCTGATTTCTGTTTAGCCCATGATATGTAGGAGGCCTCCCGAAGCAAGGGCTCGGTCAAGATATTTTCAAAATTCTTCACACGGAGTGCTCAAACGGGCAAAAATCACTCGTATTTGCTCATTATCTTTGCACGAAAACTCTTCATGTTACTGCGCAAAGAGGGGCAGCTGTGAGCACGTGATTTTTGCCTCACACGAATTACTCCCAAAATCCAAAATAAAATAGTTCTATGCTGTGTGTGATTTTTTGTGAATCTTGTGTGATTTTCTTAATTATTATATGCATTTTTTGTCCATACATGTTTATTTTTAATAAAAATAAAATAAAATAAAATGGTCACACCTCCATTTTCTGCTAACCCGCAAGGGCGCGAGATAAAAAAAAGAGTTTTTCCAATTAAAGGACAACCAAAACGAGATTCATTTATTGAGAGATTCGGAGTCGCCACTTGGGAGATTTATGGTGTCCCAAGTCACCGGTTCGAATCCCGAATTGAGGAAAGGTTTAACTCTATTTAATGGTCCGCGAACCAGAAATCCAGATAAGAAATTCTGTTAACTCGGGAGAAGGTGTTAGCTATTCCCAAATTCCGTGGTTCTAGCACGGTCTCTTAATTATCATATTTCAGCTTAATTAATTACTGGTTTTAGAACCTATGTGCATTTATCTTTTTACCGCTTTTAATTACTTGAATTACTCGCATTTAAAGAATTTAATTACACGAACATATATCCATTCTTTTTGACGCATCAAAATATGCCACGCAAACGTGTCCACAATTAATATTATTTTGTTTATTTATTAAGAAATAGTTTAGTCGAATTTACGCTAACGCATACTCCAAATTGATTTTTTAGGATTACATTTACAATTATATTACGTGAACGTATATATAATCGTAATACTAATCTAAATCAGGTTGAAAGCAAACAATGAGTATTTATCAATTTGTTAGATCTAAATTATGAGTCAAATACGAGGGTCATGTAAATCTGCTAATGGCATACCTCTAATTCGAAAGACCGATAAATCAATTAAATGAGGGCCATGAGTTATGGAAGAGCCACTGATAACTTCACTCCTAATCAAATAGACCTTACTCAAGGAAGTTGCAAATAGAATAAACGAGTTAAAATAGGATACCAAATAATTGCAGTAAAACTATCCAAACGGACGGAACAACATCTGTGTAAATAACAATGTCTTTGTTCCCATATTTTAGTAGTATGATGGTCAAGCATTAATTGAACTTGGCTAGCGAAGCAATTTAAATGGACTTCTCTTACACTGATTGGTTCAAGCAGACTTATTTTTGCACTCATTAGTTTAATATGGCTTCTTTTGCACTAATGTAAAAAAACATAATCCATTCTCCATTGCAAATGGTCTCAGGATCTAAGGCTCAATGAACCCAACATTGAACCCACACTAGAACAATCATATTTAATAAGTGAATATGTATGGGCAAATCTCATCATTATCTAGTAACTAATGCATCTAAGAAGTTTTGAATATTATTAGCAATCCATGTCAAAAAGCGACTCATGATGAAAACTTACCATGATCCATACCCCATTTAATTAGCTATCTCTGAATGTTATTAAAACATAACACATATGCCATGACCTTTTAAATGCGTCCTACAATACAATGTAACTCTAATACGATCCCCTTTAGTGGACTACATAATGAAATATCCAATTATTAGCTCACTTAGCACATACTACATAAGGTCTAAAATGTTTCAAATAACAGAACCCTATTTAAATCCTAAAATGAACATGTATTACTTAAGAAGAAAATGAAATATAAGAAACTCATAAAAAAACTAAGCTATGAGTCAGAAGACTAATGTTCAAACATCAAAATTTCTATATCCATTTAAATCATCAATTCACATTGTATGAGCTTCAGGAACGTATACCTGGTATATAAAACCAAAGAAGAGGAAGATCAATAAGCAGCAGTAGAACCAACAACACCAACAGAATAGTTTCAAGATAGTAACAAGTCCCCAAGAATACCAAATTCAATCCAGAAATACAAATGCGATTGGAAGCAGAAACAGAACAAACCAGCAGTAAAACGACATTAATTTATGGTTTTAGACACTCTAAGGAAAGGAAACTTCAGACTCAAAGTGAAACACTGTTACTTCTCAAACTCCTCTCAGTATTCATTCTTATAATTCTCTTTGTTTATTCAGTATTTGTGTGTGTATATCCTTTCAAGAGTATATTCTTCTCTTAAGTGTATGAAAGTCTCTCCTCTTAAGTGTCTTAAGTCTCTTCTTTTATACCCAAAGTCTTACCCCTTTTCGAGCTCCTAAAAGCACTTAAAACATAAAAAAATACCTTTTCTTCTATCACCCTCTGATGTTTAAACACTAGAACCAGGACCCTCCTACTCCATTATCCCACTTTCTTATTATTATATCTTATTAATAAGGGCAGCCTATGTTTCCTCTATTTTTTCTGCCTTTAAAGGTGTTTTACAGGGTGTATTTTTTCACTAATTGTTCCTTTTGATTAAACAATCCGATAGCTTAGTGGTAGTAATATTCAGCATTGCAGACCACTCAAATTGGACAATTTCATATTCCAATCTCCTAAACCAAACCCCTTGATTGTTAACATGTATTAACCCTAAGTTGATAAGCCTGAAATAATATGCTATGTAGCCTTGTGTTCACTCTAATTTCGAGCTTAAAAACCTATGAGTTTCTACAGTTGTACCAATTCATCCTAAGCTTAACACTTATTTCAGTTTCAAATCAAACATCACCCCAATTCAATCCAATAGTGCTAATCACTGTCTGGAATTTCAAACAACAAACCTACGAAATTAAATGACGACATTCGTTAAATCGATCACAACACGTGAAAATTGACAAATAACAAATCGACGAATAATACCAGTAGTTCATGGTTTTCGGGCAGAAACAGAAAAATACAAATCTAACTAATCGACGACGCTAATCGAGATGAATATGTATTCTATGAAAAACACAGTCACATAAACAAAACAGAAAAATAATTGACCAAATAAAAGGTCTCTAAGAGAGGAGGGCAGAAAGCTTAAAGAGTAATCGAGAAGGGTAAAAATAACAAACACAACTTAAAACTAATAAGCACATAACAAAGATACAAGAAAATTACCTCATACAATGGCAAAAATGAGAATCAAAACAGTCTTCGGGCCGTTTGGACTTGGACTTGGACTTTTGGAATCGAACGGAACTTAGTCGAAGTATTTTCAACAGAAAATACTCTGATTAAGGTCTATTAGACCCCAAATCTCTGATTAATTCAGACAAAGACCCAAACATGGATTCTTAAGGTTCATGTGGCCATTTTGGGGTTTTTGGGTTTATGGTTGGATTTGAAACAAACCAAGACTGATTTGGGTGTGAGGGAGGCTAGGGGAAGGCTTGACATGAATTTGGGGTGTTTTGGCAAATAACATGTTTTGGCTCGAATATTCAAATGAACATTCGAGAAGATGGGGACTGATTTGAGGTTAATGGTTTGCAGATTTGGATTCAGGGTGGTCAGACGGTCATTCGGTGTTAGTTTGGTGTCGGTTGGACACCAGTCGCTGGCGGAGGTGATTTCCAGCCAGCGGACCACGGCGGAGCTATACAGCTCTATCTCTCAGCGTTAGAGATGGGTGAGGGGGGGTCTGGAAGAGAGGCGGGGTAGGGCTTCAGGGATATATAGGTGGGATGGAATTTAATCTTGGCCGTTTGATCAGATGAGATCAACGGCCGGGATCATTAACTTAATGCATAACGGTGTCATTTGGATAAGTTAAGGGTTGGAAGATCTGGGTCAAACGGGTAGGGTTATTCAAACGTGTAGGATAGACTGGTAATGGCTATTGGATGGTAATCAAATGAACGGCTGGGATCTGAGACAACCAAACGGTGTCAATGGGTTGGTCTCAAAGATGGGTTGATTTGGTTTGGGGCTTAGGGCATTTTGGGGCCTATTTGAATGGGTACCAGAGGCACAATTCGACTCTTTTCCTCAATTTCCTTCTTTTCTTTTATTTTCTTTTTAATTCCTAATTTATTAAAACAAAAAATTCTAAAATACATTACAAAATCAAATTAATTTATAAGAATACTAATTAAGTTCTAATAACAATTAACACATTAAACATCGATTAAACTTATAAACTACACACTTTGACTAAAATATAAAAATGCAAAACACGCCTTTTGATTTTCTTTTTTTATACAACAAGTTACTTAATTAAATTCTAAATTCAAATGCAACATATATATATATATATATATATATATATATATATATATATATATGTATTTTATTTTATTTTAAAAAAAAAACATGTATGGACAAAAAATGCAAATAATAATTAAGAAAATCACACACATCACATAACTATTTTATTTTGGATTTTGGGAGTAAATCGTGTGAGGCAAAAATCATGTGCTCATAGGGATCAACAAGCTGTAACAACAGCAGCAGCAATGAGATCAGAGCTTCATGATAGTCCCAACTACCAGACATTCTTGAACTACACTGACCTGATTCCTATTTAGCCGAGGATATGTAGGTAATCTCTGAAGCAGGATGCGGTCAAACATTCAAAAATGCTTCACACAAAATATGCGAACGGGCAAAAATCCCTCATTACTGCTCAGTTATTTTTGCACTGAAACTTTGCGTGTTCCCAAGCAAAGAGGGGCAGCTGTGAGCACGTGATTTTTTGCGCTAAGAAAATTATTCTAAAATATAAGCAAAATGATTTTTAAATTTTTATGGATTTTTTTGTTAATTGTGTGCATAATAATAATTCATAAAATAGGTAGAAGTACCAGGATTTTATTTTTACTGTTTTTTATGATTTTTGGAAATAAATTAAAGAAAATCATGATACACATTTATTTGTTCTTAATTAGAAAATACAAAAAAAAATAATAGAAATTAATTACTTTTAAAATTTAGTAAAAAATCAGAAAAATTAGAGGAAAAAGAAAGTACATGGAAAATAGGAAAGAAAATAAAATACAAGAAAAATAGGAAATAAAGTAAAACACAAAAGGAAAATACAAAAAATGTAGAAACGAAATAAACACAAAAATACAAAGAAAAGTATAATATAAAAAATATATATATACAAAAATGATTGGGCTAAATACTAATAATCACCCAATTGTATAACACCGCCCAGGCCCAAAGAACCAAACCAGGTCTGCCCATGTACAAATTAAAACGACATCGTTTAGATAATAGATCTGGACTATTGAAGCTTTGATCAAACGGCCTGGAATGACTGTCACCTAGTTAATGAAACGACTTCGTGTATTGAATTCAATTTAAGTCGTTAATCTAATTAATCCAACGGCCACAATTAAATGACCACTTGAATAAAACGATGTCGTATAGGGGGTATTTGAATCTAAGCCGTTGGTTCATTTGATCCAACTCTCTCACATCCTTAAACTAATTTAAATATACCAAAACATTACATCTCTTTCATTTTCAACCCTTCATCTTCAATTGAAATCCTAGCTGCCTTAGGATGCTCTCAATCACCCACCGGAAACCTACCGGTGGGGAACACTACCCTCTCTAATAAGGCCACCATTAACACCACATAACCTCCTCCATCTCCTCTTTCACCCCATCCAATTACTTTCCTCCGAAAACCCCTAGAAACCGTCGAATAATTCAAAAGGTGTCGCCGGAACCCTACTCCAACGAACACCACTTTTGATTTAGAGCCCACCATTAACATCGTCCAACCTCCTTTGCCTCCTCTTTCACCCCATCTAACTAGCTTCCTTCATAAGCCAAGAAACCCTCGAATCTTTCAAAAGGTGTCGCCGTAACCCTACTTCGGCGTACACCTTTGTTCCAAAACCACTCTGAACATCCTCAGAATACCTAGCCTGAGAATATTTTCAATAAAAATAGACTCAACAATCCTCCTGAGAACAAAAACCCCAAACGACATCCAGAATTTCAAAGGTTCTGAAAAATAAAAAAAAATGAAGAAAAGGAAAACAAAAGAAAGAAAGAAAGAAAAGAAAAATAAAGGAAGGAAAAAGAAAGCTAAGTATCCGAATCCTTTGCTTTTAGATTTTATTACTTATGATTGCATGATTATTGATTCACTTCTTTGAATAGTTCTTGGTAAAAATCGTAGGTTTTCTGCTATTCATATCATCATACTTGGATTTTTAGGGTTTTAATTGTTAAATCAATTTATTTCATGACCCAAACCCCGATAGTGATGGCGCCCAACACAATGCTAGGCAAGCCCGACCATATCATCTCTTAACCCAACCAATTATTAATTCCAATTAACCGAATTAAACTAAAACAGCAAGTGATCATATCAAATGAAAGGCGTGATAGTGAAAGCATACAAAGTACGGTCCCAACCATATCGTGGTGTCACGAGTCTGAGCCTCTACAGAATAAAAATCCTAATACAAACAAGTCTAGGAAAAATAAAAACAACAAGATGATAAGGAAGGAGAAAACAGGCTCTGCGGACGTTGGCAGCTACCTCGTAGTCTCCGCAAAAGTAGATGATGATCGGCAACTACAATATCTCAATTGCTCTCGGGCACCTGTGGATCTGCACAGAAAGTGCAGGGGAGTGGGGTGAGTATATTTCAACTCAGTGAGTAACAATAATAAACAATAACTGAAAGTAAGAACTCCTGTGCTATCACTAAACAGTTCTAAGGCGACCCTCACATGTACGTCATAACTATAGTAAGTACTCCGATCACCAGTCCTTATTTATCTCATCAAAGTCCCACACTGGCTAAATCCTCACTCGTACCACCACGGTGTACAACCATATCAATTTATGAAGATATATACATATGCCTATAATGTATAAGTATTTAAGTAAGTATAAGGATATGGATAGGTATAATGCTGTGGCGTGCAGCCCGCTCCAATACATATACCGCTGCGGCGCGCAGCCCGCTCCAATACATATACCGCTGCGACACGCAGCCCGCTCCAGTTAACGTCGACGGCGCTCACTGGGGGTGTATACAGACTTTGGAGGGGGCTCCCTAGGCCCAAGCGCTATGATGCTGCGGCGTGCAGCCCGATCCACACCTATATTACTGTGGCGTGCAGTCCGTTCCAATATATATATATTGTCACGACCCTAGTTCACCAATCATGAACATGTCGTGATGGCACCCGGTCTCCATGACTAGGTAAGCCTAACACATTGCAGAATATACCAGTTTATGAACATTTAATAAGAATTAGCGGAAAATAAGATAAAATGAATGTAATCCGTGCTGCTTGGCACATACACCCGTCAAATACACTGTATAAAACACCACCAAGACCCGGAATCCCACGGGTAACACAGACTAAAAGAGAACATACAACTGTAGCTCTATGTGTAAAGAGTATCTAACAACGGAATGAAGGAAAAACATCTACTAGCACTAATAGAATAGAAGGAAGGCCTCCGGATCCGCGGACGTAGCAGATCATACCTTGCGGTGTCCCAAGCGCTGCTGAATCACCTGATATGAGCCTGTCCTGATGTACCTAGATCTACACAACAAAAGTGTGCAGAAAAGTAGCATGAGTACACCACGGCGGTACTCAGTAAGTGCCAAGCCTAACCTCGATGGAGTAGTGACGAGGAAGGTCAGGGCCCTACTGAGAGAAACAGTAACAGAATGATATTAACAATATTAAGCAGTTTAGATGGTAATAACTTTGGAATAACAACAATAAAGTGATTACTGCAACCGTCTACAATTAAATAACAACAAGTAACAAACTCAATCAATAACTCGGGATCTCCGGGAATCGAACCCGCAGTCCCTACCAATAACTCAGGATCTCCGGGAATCGAACCCGCAGTCCCTACCAATAACTCGGGATCTCCGGGAATCGAACCCGCAGTCCCTACCAATAACTCAGGATCTCTGGGAATCGAACCCGCGGTCCCTACCAATAACTCAGGATCTCCGAGAATCGAACCCGCAGTCCCTACCAATAACTTAGGATCTCCGAGAATCGAACCCGCATTCCTTACCAATAACTCAGGATCTCCGAGAATCGAACCCGCAGTCCCTACCAATAACTCAAGACCTCCGGGAATCGAACCCGCAGTCCCTACCAATAACTCAGGATCTCCGGGAATTAAACCTGTAGTCCACAAACAATATCAATACGGGTCTGTGGGAATCGAACTCACAACCCTGGGATCTCCGGGAATTGAACCCGCAGTCCGCTAACACATCGAATAAAGAAAACACACAGAGAGAATATAATATGTTTAACTACAACTTCACCGAAACTAATGCCAACAATTTATCAAGAAGTTCAAGTAAGTCAACTAGGCAATTAGACATGTTAAATCCTAGCTATGCTTTTCTAACTAATAACGGGTAAAGTAACACTTTTCTCAGCTAAGAGCAGACATATCACTAATCGGACAATTCAAGTAGAGTGTGTGATACAACAACCAGCGCATGTACACGCCCGTCACCTCGCGTACAAGGCATTTAAACTATCACATAATATCCTAGGGGTGAAAGTTCCCACACACGAGGTTAGACAAGCCACTTACCTCGACTCCGGTACAAAACCGCTAAGAGACAACTCTCTTGCCACGAATGTCGGCCTCCACAGGTATAATATCTGATAAAAATCAATAGATTCACATCAAAATAGGCCAATTGGGCATTACCCAATCAAAACAACTCAAAATACACCAAAACCCCCAAGTTACCAAAACCCGACTTATCGTACACTTCTCGAAAAATTACGAAAGTTATATATTCGGGTTCCTTATCTCAGCACGAGTCCGTGCATATAAAATTTATCGAAATCGGACTCCGTTTGCCCATTCAAATCAAAGATTTTCTAAAATTTAGGCCTAGGGCTCAAACCCTCCATAAATCCTCCATTAACAGTGAAATAAACACGGATTTCATGATAAACTAATGAATAATGGTCAAGAGACTTACCCCCCGATGATTTCCCGATGATATCCTAGTGTTTCCCCTTCAATTTCCTCTCTTGGAGCTCAAAAATGGAGTTTTAGTGTTTGGGAGTCGCGGCTGTTATGTTCTGAACTTAAACTCACTGCCAGACCCCATTGCTCATTACGTTCGCGATGGACTTCACGCGTCCGCGATGACTCGTCCAACTTCTTCTTCGCGAATGCGACGCCATCCGACGCGTCCGCGATGTATTGGCAAACAGACCCCTCGGGAACGTGGCTCTCCCCACGCGTTCGCGATGAACAAAATCCAAAGCCGCCCACATTACTCCTCGCTAATGCGGCCCTCCTAGACGCGAACGCGATACGTCCCAAGCCAAAATTACGCGAACGCGATCTCTACTATGCGAACGCGATGACCGACCTGACTAGGCCTACGCGAACGCGGCACATGCCTCGCGAATGCGTAGGTCAAATTTTTGCTGCACTGCTGCTGCATTTTCTGCAGATTTTCCAAGTTTCAAATGCCCGTTCGATGGTCCGAATTCGTCCCGAGGCCCCCGGGACCCCAACGAAAACCACCAACATACTCCAAAACACGATACGAACTTGTTCCAATCATAAAAACACCATCCTAAACATCAAAATCACCATTTTCACACGGATTCAAGCCTAAGTTTCTTCAAAATTTCCGAAATCGACATTCAATCAAAAACCCGACCAAACGACGTCCGAATGACCTGAAAATTTGCGGCCACATCCAAAATCACATAATGAAGCTACAGAAATTGTCGGAATTCCATTCCGACCCCCAGATCAAAATCTCACCTATCGATCGGATTCGCCAAAATTTCGAACTTCGGCATTTCAAGCTTAATTGAGCTACGAACCTCCAAAATATATTCCGAACACGCTCCCAACCCCGAAATCACCTAACGGAGCTAATGGAACCATAAAATTTCCGTTCCGAGGTCGTCTTAACACTGTTCCGGCTACGGGCCATTTTTCAATTATAAAGCTTCTATTTAGGGACTAAGTGTCCCAAAACACTCCAAATTCAAAAACCGACCCTCCCGGCAAACCATAATAGCAGAAATGAACTTAAGGGAACAGTTAAATAGGGGTTTGGGGTGTAATTTTCTAAAACGACTGGCCGGGTCGTTACATCTTCCCACACTTAAAAGATTCATTCGTCATCAAACGGGCATAGAGAGCATACCTGGAGTGGTGATAAGATGAGGGTACTGGCTGCGCATATCCTGCTCGGTCTCCCAAGTCGCCTCCACGACCGGTTGACCCCTCCACTGAACCTTTACTGAAGCGATGTTCTTTGACCTTAGCTTCCTGACCTGCCTGTCTAGAATGGCTACTGACTCCTCAACATAAGACAGATCCTTGTCTAGCTGAACAGAAGTGAAATCCAACACACGCGACGGGTCATCATGGTATCTCCGAGGCATAGAAACATAAAACACGGGACGGACTCCGGCTAAGCTGGGAGGTAAGACCCACTCATAAGCAACCTCCCCAACATGCCTCAAAATCTCAAAGGTGCCAATAAATCGAGGACTCAGCTGAGCACATTAGTCTGATATATTTGAAGATATTCCTTCTTGTTTAAACAATTAAGTCTTAGAGCCTAATTCCAACATTCAGAATTCTGTGTCATGCTTGTTTTCATCAAGAGATCACTCAATATTCGTCAAATGCCGTCCTCAAACATGACTGCATAACCTCGTTGGATTCTTACCTTGCAACACAAAATCCACAGGACCACGATAATATTTTATGATCAAATTAGCCAAAAATTCAACGAATCGGATGCTCCCATTGCACCTCATGATCTACATAGGTCTCGTTCCAACTTTTACAATACTGACACGATGGAAGAGATGTGTCGATATCCATAACCAACTACTGAATCAACAATTCATTGGGTCTATATTCCTGACAAGATCCATTACCTTGTCCTAAACCAGAGGATGATCCTTTCCTCTATAATATATTTCATATAATCAGTTGGCACTGACCCCAAATCACATAATCTCATCTCACCCAGTACGAACTGCTCAGGCGATAAGCCACATCAGACATAATCAAAAGTCCCACAAGATGACATAATGTGCTAGTAATCCACTAATACATACATGATACAAAGGAAGGCGAACATTAGAGAGAACTATTCAACTCTCACATAAACATGAACCTCCTCAAAAAATAGGAAACAGAACACATAAAAGCAATTATAGACACTGAAATAAACATCACATTGTTGTGGCGTGGAACCCGATCCCAACAATATGACCATGGCGGCGTGCCACCCGATCCCAATAATATAACCATGGCGGCATGCCACCCGATCCCGACAATATAAAACTCACACAAGGAGTCATATGTCGAGCCGAATAGCTCGTCACATCAAAATACTGAATATCGATCATAAGCACACTAAGGTGCATGATATCAGACACAATGAAACATATAGTGCTATAGGCTACAAACTCAAGCGCAACTGAGGTGCGATATAAGATCCGAGTCTCAAGAGCCATCATGCTCATATAACATCACCGCTGAGCGGAACCCCAACACATAAGAAACTTACCAAGCCGTCTCACACTCATACGGTGCAATATATCTTTACATGAATTAACTAACCGCGAAAATAAGACCGCGACTATCCCTCCATAAAGGGCGCATTGTTGGAAGAAACATAACCGGCCTGATGCAAGGCTCACTTTCACATTTAAATCTATCCACCGACCTTAAGTCTATCCTGGTCGTGCCAAGCTATGTCAATAGTATTTCACAGGTCTATAACCCAATAAGCAGAGTGCCTTCCAGGTATAAGTTCTCAAATGGATGATATCACCAAAATCCTCATACTTGGTTTAAATTTCTAACCAATCAAGTGACTACATGTCGTACTTATACAATCTTCTTGTGGGACAAGCTCCCACCATCTTCCGAATACTTAAACGGGCTTGCACAGTCAACCCACCAGCTTCACTAACACTGAAAAGCGATCAGGAGTCCCTAACCGGGATGCAAAGCCTTTCTCACAGAATACCGATCTCAAGTGATACTGACGTCCATACCCATCTTACTCAAAACACTGAAACTACTTTCCTGCTCTCTTTATATCATATTCATTGACCAAACTGCGACCTTGGTCCTTACTTCAAATTCCATACCACTCACTACACCTCACATGTCGATATATGATAGACACAATTTCCATCACAACTCTAGAATTGACAATAGGCTAATACTTCATCACATAAGACCTTCCATTTAACTCACTTCAGGAGAACTATAGCAACATACAGGCGAATACTCATAACCGTTGAATATGCCATTCTCTAAGTAGTGGTCCAAGCCACCATAACCCCTTTCCAAGGTCTGCCTACTCATAACAGGCCCCTAACAGAAGAATACTTCAGAATAACATCAATCATTGCGGCCGACAAGTCTCAAATGCACACCACAAATCACATGCATAACTCGATCATGTTACATGAACCGAGCATTGACACCAATATGCCAACTCAACTATGGCTTATCAATCTACTTCATTCCAGTTAATCCTGGATTGTCTTAGAAATGTTAATATCTCCCTTCAATACCTAACTTATTCCAACCGCACTCACCCAGAGTGACCTTAAATCATGAGGCCATGCTATCTAAAGAACGACGACCATTTCATGTCTCTCAAATACTATACCACAAGTCAAGACATCATAGAACGTTGTGTGCCCTTCTTCATAAGTTGCTTCAAAAATTTGACTCCCAACTGTACTTATAGTCTCAGAATTATCAAACACCACACTTTACCTCTTGAATTCACTAGGACCGCTATTGAGAGCCATCCGGTCCTGACTTGCCCTTACTTGCTCCAGTATGCAACCAACTCTACTGAATTTTATAACATATGAATACCCTCTCGATAAAGCCCCCAATGGAACCACTTCCTTCGCAACCTGCACCTATACGAGGCGTAAATCATGAATCTTCCCTCAAGTTTTAACATGAGCCGGTAAGGCTAACCATAACATGCATTTAACAATACATATACTCAAATTACCACACATGGTCCTTTCCCATGGCTGCAATAACCCATTAATACGCTAGTATCCAGAATTCACGTAGGTAATTAACCATGCGACCCAATATTAAGCGGTGGGACTCTCCCACTTAGCCCAAAGCCACTTTTACACGACTCTCGAACACATTAGAACCATTATCTCAAGTCATTTACTATTATTCATCTGCAACTCACTTGATCCAATGAATATAAACACCTGTGCTCTATTAGCACTCTAACACCATAGGGTATGACCTCATCCCAATACAACCAAACATCTTCTCGCTCCATGCACCGAGCATTCTCTACCAACGAAATCTTAAAACATACTATGATTCTCATACGCCTACGAAGCACCATGTAGCCTTTGTCGAATATTTCCCTGCTGATAATAAAATGTAGAGTTTATTAGAGACACAGGAACATCAAAAGTCCCAACGTCATACCATACGACCCCCAACTCTTGCCCATCCGCAAGTTTTCAAGAACTTTTTGAATAGCACATAAATACATCGCAAGCCAAATCTGATATGACACATGACCCATCATTTGATCGTTGATACTGAAATCCTTTCACCTGGCACGAAGCCTTAAGTTACTTTGTGCTAATCCATGACAATAGCCTTTATCATTCATACATCTTCATCACAAGACAATCCAAGACATTCGTTTGGTACATGTCCTTCTTAAGATAGTTATACTCATTTCCCCCAGTATCTCTGCTGGCTGAATCCTTCGCTAAATAGATATCTCATATGAACTATATAGTCTTTATTACCACCAACTATCTGTAGATCTATATCCACCTTGTGATTCTGTCATTACCGTGACGATTAGGCAGTTAAGTAAACCTCCTCAAGACCGTACTTATTAACCGAATGTCAGCACCTAGTGCACCCCTATGCGCACAATTGATGATCTCTCAATTCTCTTGCATTATCGATATGGATGACATGCGGGAACAATGGTTGAGTAAATTCTTGACTCCCTTGAAATCCCTTTGCAGCGTCACGAATGGTCGGTGCATACTTGATATCGAGCGCGCGATTTCAATATACGAGTGGATGCAAAAGAACATATGACATACGGCCCAACTGAATAAATGACGCACGATAAGGAATTCAAAGAATTGAAGAGTTTCCTAAACAGTTACATAGCCCCTTGTAGATAAATACAGATGTCTCTGTATCGATCAGCCAGAATCTAAGTAACTGGTCTGTGTCCCGTAACTCCTATGAACCTAGAGCTCTGATACCAACTTGTCATGACCCTAGTTCACCAATCGTGAACATGTCGTGATGGCACCCGATCCCCATGACTAGGTAAGCCTAACACATTGTGGAATATACCAGTTTATGAACATTTAATAAGAATTAGCGGAAAATAAGATAAAAGGAATGTAATCCGTGCCGCTTGGCACATACACCCGTCAAATACACTGTATAAGACACCACCAAGACCCGGAATCCCACGGGTAACACAGACTAAAAGAGAACATACAATTGTAGCTCTATGTGTAAAGAGTATCTAACAACGGAATGAAGGAAAAACATCTACTAGCACTAATAGAATAGAAGGAAGGCCTCCGAATCCGCGAACGTAGCAGATCATACCTCGAGGTCTCCCAAAGCGCTGCTGAATCACCTGGTATGAGCCTGTCCTGATGTACCTGGATCTGCACAACAAAAGTGTGCAGAAGAGTAGCATGAGTACACCACGACGGTACTCAGTAAGTGCCAAGCCTAACCTCGATGGAGTAGTGACGAGGAAGGTCAGGGCCCTACTGAGAGAAACAGTAACATAATGATATTAACAATATTAAGCAGTTTAGATGATAATAACTTTGGAATAACAACAATAAAGTGATTACTGCAACTGTCTACAATTAAATAACAACAAGTAACAAACTCAATCAATAACTCAGGATCTCCGAGAATCGAACCCGCAGTCTCTACCAATAACTCAGGATCTCCGAGAATCGAAACCGCAGTCCCTACCAATAACTTAAGATCTCCAGGAATCGAACCCGCAGTCCCTACCAATATCTCAGGATCTCCGGGAATTGAACCCGCAGTCCCTACCAATAACTCAGGATATCCGAGAATCGAACACGCAGTCCCTACCAATAACTCAGGATCTCCGGGAATCAAACCCGCAGTCCACAACCAATATCACTCCGGGTCTCTGGGAATCGAACCCACAGCCCTGGGATCTCCGGGAATTGAACTCGCAGTCCGCTAACACATCAAATAAAGAAAACACACAGAGAGAATATAATATGTTTAACTACAACTTTACCGAAACTAATGCCAACAATTTATCAAGAAGTTCAAGTAAGTCAACTAGGCAATTAGACATGTTAAATCCTAGCTAATCATGCTTTTCTAACTAATATCGGGTAAAGTAACACTTTTATCAACTAAGAGTAGAAATATCACTAATCGGACAATTCAAGTAGAGTGTGTGTAACAACAACCAGCGCATGTACACGCCCGTCACCTCGCGTACAAGGCATTTAAACTATCACATAACATCCTAGGGGTGAAAGTTCCCCCACACGAGGTTAGACAAGCCACTTACCTCGACTCCGGTACAAAACCGCTAAGAGACAACTCTTGTGCCACGAATGTCGGCCTCCACAGGTATAATATCTGATAAAAATCATAGAGTCACATCAAAATAGGCCAATTGGGCATTACCCAATCAAAACAACTCAAAATACACCAAAACCCCCAAGTTGCCAAAACCCGACTTTTGGTACACTTCTCGAAAAATTACGAAAGTTATATATTCGGGTTCCTTATCTCAACACGAGTCCGTGCATATAAAATTTATCGAAATCGGACTCTGTTTGCCCATTCAAATCAAAGATTTTCTAAAATTTAGGCCTAGGGCTCAAACCCTCCATAAATCCTCCATTAATAGTGAAATAAACACGGATTTCATGATAAACTAATGAATTAAGGTCAAGAGACTTACCCCCGATGATTTCTCGATGATATCCTAGCGTTTCCCCTTCAATTTCCTCTCTTGGAGCTCAAAAATGGCGTTTTAGTGTTTGGGAGTCGTGGCTGTTATGTTCTGAACTTAAACTCACTGCCAGACCCCATTGCTCATCGCGTTCGTGATGGACTTCACGCGTCCGCGATGACTCGCCCAACTTCTTCTTCGTGAACGCGACGCCATCCCATGCGTCCGCGATGTATTTCCAAACAGACCCCTCGCGAACGCGTCTCTCCCCACGCGTTCGCGGTGAACAATATCCAAAGCTGCCCACATTACTCCTCGCGAACGCGGCCCTCCTGGACGCGAACGCGATACGTCCCAAGCCACAACTATGCGAACGCGATCTCTACTACACGAACGCGATGACCGACCTGACCAGGCCTACGCGAACGCGGCACGTGCCTCGCGAACGCGTAGGTCAAATTTCTGCTGCACTGCTGCTGCATTTTCTGCAGATTTTCCAAGTTTCAAATGCCCGTTTGATGGTCCAAATTCGTCTCGAGGCCCCCGGGACCCCAACGAAAACCACCAACATACTCCAAAACACGATACGAACTTGTTCCAATCATAAAAACACCATCCTAAACATCAAAATCACTATTTTCACACGGATTCAAGCCTAAGCTTCTTCAAAATTTCTGAAATCAACATTCAATCAAAAACCCGACCAAACGACGTCCGAATGACCTGAAAATTTGCAGCCATATCCAAAATCACATAACGAAGCTACAGAAATTGTCGGAATTCCAGTCCGACCCCCGGATCAAAATCTCACCTATCGTTCGGATTCGCCAAAATTTCCAACTTCGGCATTTCAAGCCTAATTGAGCTACGGACCTCCAAAATACATTCCGAACATGCTCCCAACCCCGAAATCACCTAACGGAGCTAATGGAACCATTGGATTTCCGTTCCGAGGTCGTCTTAACACTGTTCCGGCTACGGGCCATTTTCCAATTATAAAGCTTCTATTTAGGGACTAAGTGTCCCAAAACACTCCGAATTCCAAAATCGACCATCCCGGAAAACCACAATAGCAGAAATGAACTTAAGGGAACAGTTAAATAGGGGTTCGAGGCGTAATTTTCTAAAACGACCGACCGGGTCGTTACATATATACATATAACTATACTGATGCGGCGTGCAGCCCGATCCCATAATATACTCCAGCGCTCTCTGAGAATGTGTGCAGACTTAGACTCCGAAGAGGCTCCTACAGCCCAAGCGCAATAATAGTGAGGCGTGCAGTCCGATCCAACACATATACCGCTGCGGCGTGTAGCCCGATCCAATATATATGCTGCTGCGGCGTGCAGCCCGGTCCAACGTGGGTATATATATATTTATAATACCTCATAACGGGTTCTCGACCCCATCCCAATTAGTATAGGATTGGCCTTCTAGGCCCACTCAGCTAAATCAGGGAATTTCCACCCTAAGTAGTCTATCACTCACAGTACACACCTAGTACTGGCTCTTAATATGCTATTCATCTAGTTTTATGGCCGAGTGTAAGTTTCCAACACGATATAAGGGTCACCTAGCTCTACGGGTCTCCTAATTCTATACAGATCGGCACAAGGCCCCAAACATGGCTATTAGCCCAATTACACAGTTATAATCTCATTATCAGTCATAATACACAGTATTCTTTTAGCCGAGAAGGACCAAGTCCATGTCCCCAATCACAATGTCACCACGCCCATCACAAGACGCGTATCTCATCTCAACATAGCAATGTGAAGTGCTAGTACGGGGTTTCAAACCCTCAGTACATTATTTACTACTACCACTCACCTCAAACCGGTAGAAGCTTCAATTCGTCTTGCGCTTGCCTCACAAATCAATCTCCTTGGTTGCAGAATCTGCTCAAAATCAATGATAATATATATGCTAAATTCACGTAACCCATTCGAAATAACCCAAATTGCATCAAAACCCACAAAGTTGTCAAAACCTGACTTTTGGTGTGCTTCTCAAAAAAATATAAAAATTACATATTCGGAACCCTCGTCTCAATACGAGTCTATGCATATAATGTTTTCCAAAATCGGACTCCGATTGCCCAATCAAATTGACAATTTACCAAAACCCTGGCTTAGGCTAAATTTCCTCACAATTTGATCCCATTCCCGTGAAATAAAGGAGGATTTCAAGATAAAAACGCATAAAGGAACCATAAAAATCACCTCCGATGATAACCCGATGATATCCCAGCAATTCCTCGTCCAAATCGCCCAATTCCCCTCTCTAAACCGAGACCAAATGTTTTTCACAACTTCTGAAATTAACCCTTCTGTTATTTTTAACACACGCCTGATTTCCGCTTCTGCGGACAAAAATCCGCCTCTGCGAGGCCGCCTCTGCGACCAAATGGTCGCTTCTGCGAGATCACACCAAGCCGCCCAGTTCCGCTTCTGCGGCCCAGGTCTCGCTCCTGCGAGACCGCTCCTGCGAACAAGCCTCCGCACCAGCGATTCTCCCCAGTCGCCCGCCTTTCCGCTTCTGCGACCTAGGACTCGCAGAAGCGAGTCCGCTCCTGCGACTCGTCATCCGCTTCTGCGGAACCTCCTGGCCAAGCCCCCTTGCGCATCTGCGGTCCAAATTCCGCTTCTGCGGTCCCGCTCCTGCGGTCCCAAATCCGCAAGAGCGAAAACAACATAACCAGCAAATCCTCAACCTGCAATTTCCATGTTTTTCTCTCGTTTAACCTCCCGAATTCACCCCGGACCCCCCGAGACCCCAACGAAAGCCACAAACATACTCCATAGCACCATACGAACTTGATCCAACAATAAAAACACATACTTTAACACGGAATAACATCAAATTCAAGCCTAATTTTCATTCAAACTTCCGAAACCGACATTCGACCAAAAACCCGACCAAACGACCTCCGAATGACCTGAAATTTTGCAGGCACATCCAAAATGTCGGAATTCCATTCCAACTCCCGAATCAAAATCTCACCTATCATTCGGATATCGCCAAAATTCAACTCTAGCCAATTCAAGCCTAAAACTACACCGGACCTCCAAATTCACTTCCGATCGCTCTCCTAGATCGTAAATGACCTCCCGGAGCTGACCGAATCATCAGAATTCGATTCTGAGCTCTCTAACTCACAAGTCAACATCCAGCTGACTTTTCTCAACTATTCCTTCTTCTAAGAGACTATTTGTCTCAATTTCAACCAAACTCAACACGGATTGACTCAAACTTACCCAACATGCATATTACAACATCAACAAGCACATGACGGGGATAACGGGGTGATAAATCACATGATGACGGGTCGGGTCATCACATTCTCCCAACCTTAAGAAAACGCTCATCCTCGAGCGGGTCAAGAAACACACGTGGAGACTCAAATATGTGAGGGTATCTGCTCCGCATCTCCTGCTTGACCTCCCAAGTAGCCTCCTCCACGGGCCGACCTCTCCACTGCACCTTGACTGAAGCAATCTCTTTGGACCTTAACTTTCGAACCTGTCTACCCAGGATAGCCACTGGCTCCACATCATAAGATAGATCACCATCAAGCTGAATGGTACTGAAGTGCAATACATGAGACGGATCCCCGATGTACTTCCGGAGCATAGACACATGGAATACTGGATGAACGCTGGATAAGCTGGGTGGCAAGGCCAACTCATATGCCACCTCTCCAACTCTCCTGAGTATCTCAAAAGGACCAATGTACCTGGGACTCAGCTTCCCCTTCTTCCCGAATCTCATGACACCCTTCATGGTGAAACCTTCAGCAATACCCTATCACCAACCATGAAAGACAACTCTCGAACCCTACGGTCTGCATAACTCTTCTGGCGAGACTGTGTTGTGCAAAGCCTCTCCTGGATCAACTTTGCTCTATCCAGAGCATCCTGAACTATCTCAATCCCTATCAATATATCCTCACCAGGCTCAAAGCATCCGACGGGAGATCTATACCGTCTGCCATACAATGCCTCGTATGGGGCCATCTGAATACTCGACTGATAACTGTTGTTGTAGGCAAACTCAGCAAGTGGCAAGAACTTATCCCACGAACCCCAAAGTCAATCACACATGCTCGCAACATATCCTCCAGGATCTGAATAGTGCGCTCAGACTGCCCGTCTGTCTGGCGGTGAAATGCGGTGCTCAACTCAACCCGCGTACCCATCTCTCGCTAAAATGTTCTCCAAAACTGAAAAGTGAACTGAAAGCCTCTGTCAGATATAATAGACACCGGGACCCCATGCAACCTGACAATCTCCCGAATAAAGATCGCTGCCAACCGCTCTGATGAGTAAGTAGTACTAACTGGGATGAAATGTGCGGACTTAGTCAGCCGATCAACAATCACCCATACAGAATCAAACTTCCTCGCTGTCCGAGGGAGCCCAGTAACAAAATCCATGGTGATCCTCTCCCATTTCCACTCGGGAATGACCATACGCCGAAGAACACCGCCCGGTCTCTGATGCTCATACTTGACCTGCTGGCAATTGAGGCACTTGGCTACATGCCTAACAATATCCATCTTCATTCCCCTCCACCAATAGTGTTGTCTCAAGTCCTGGTACATCTTTGCGGCACCTGGGTGAATAGAGTACCGCGAACTATGTGCCTCCTCAAGTATCAACTCCCGCAAACCATCTACATTGGGCACGCATATACGGCCCTGCATCATCAGAACACCATCACTGTCGATAGTCACATCTCTGGCATCATTATGCTGCACTCTGTCCTTAAGGACAAGAAAATGTGGGTCAGCATACTGTCGCTCCCTGTTGCGATCATATAAGGAAGATCGAGAAACAACACAAGCCAACACTCGACTCGGCTCCAAAATATCTAACCTCACTAGACGATTGGCTAGGGCCTGAACATCATAAGCAAATGGCCTCTCCCTGGCTGGGATGAAAGCTAGGCTGCCCATACTGAACGCCTTCTAACTCAAAGCATCAGCAACCACATTGGCCTTCCCTAGATGATACAAGATAGTGATGTCATAATCCTTAAGCAACTCCAACCACCTCCGCTGTCTCAATTTAAGGTCCTTCTGTCTGAATAAGTGCTGAAGACTGCGATGATCCACGAACACCTCACATGAGACACCATACAGGTAATGCCTCCAAATCTTCAAAGCGTGAACTATGGCTGCTAGCTCCAAATCATGAACAGGGTAGTTCTTCTCATGGGGCTTTAACTGGCGAGAAGCATAAGAAATGACTCTACCCTCCTACATCAATACACATCCAATGCCAACTCCCGAGGTATCACAATACACGGTATAATGATCTGAAGCTGATAGCAGTATCAAGACTGGTGTTGTGGTCAGTGCTGTCTTGAGCTTCTGAAAGCTCTCCTCGCACTCCTCGGACCATATGAAAGAAACACCCTTCCGAGTCAATCTAGTCAAGGGTGAAGCAATAGAAGAGAACCCCTGAACGAATCGGCAATAATACCCTGCCAATCCCAGAAAGCTACATATCTCAGTAATGAAGGTCGGTCTGGGCCAAATCTGCACTGCCTTGACCTTCCTCGGATTCACCTGAATACCATCACGGGACACCACGTGTCCTAAGAATGCCACGAACTCAAGCCAGAACTCACACTTGGAGAACTTTGCATACAGACTCTCCTCTCTCAATCTCTGAATACAAT
This sequence comes from Nicotiana noctiflora, assembly GCA_032618575.1. Lineage (NCBI taxonomy): Eukaryota > Viridiplantae > Streptophyta > Magnoliopsida > Solanales > Solanaceae > Nicotiana > Nicotiana noctiflora. The sequence goes on from JASVEL010007662.1 coordinate 413,274, forward strand.
ACTCAAGTGTCGTGCATGTTCCTCCAGGCTACGAGAGTAGACTAGAATGTCATCAATAAACACGGTCACAAATGAATCAAGATAGGGCCTGAACACACTGTTCATCAGATGCATAAATGCTGCTGGGGCGTTGGTCAGCCCAAAAGACATTACAAGGAACTCATAGTGACCATATCTGGTCCTGAATGCAGTCTTCATAATGTTGGACTCCCTAATCTTCAGCTGATGGTAGCCTGAATGAAGATCAATCTTCGAGAATACCCTAGCTCCCTGGAGCTGATAAAATAAATCATCAATACAAGGCAGAGGATACTTATTCTTCACTGTAACTTTGTTCAGCTACCTATAGTCAATAAATATCCTCATGGATCCATCCTTCTTCTTAACAAACAGGATCGGTGCACCCCACGGTGACACACTCGCCCGAATGAACCCCTTATCTAGGTGTTCCTGGAGCTGCTCCTTCAATTTCTTCAGCTCAGCTGGTGCCATCCGATATGGAGGAATAGAAATATGCTAAGTGCCTGGCACCAAATCAATCCTAAAATCAATATCCCTGTCCGACGGCATGCCCGGCAGGTTTGGGGGAAACACATCAGGAAAGTCTCGCACAATGGGAACAGAATCAATACTGGGAGTCTGAGCCTCGACCTCCCGTACAAATGCTAAATAAGAGACACATCCCTTCCCAACCATTCTTTGGGCCTTGAGGAAAGATATTAGCCTACTAGGTACATACTCAGTCATGCCTCGCCACTCGATCCTCTGAATGCCCGGCATAGCCAATGTGACTGTCTTAGCATGACATGGAGATAGCCAGTCCATGCCCAATATAATATCAAAGTTGATCATGCCGAGAAGCAACAGGTCCACTCGCGTCTCCAAACCCCTAATAGTGACCAAACAGGACCGGTATACATGGTCCACAACAATAGTATCCCCTACCGGGGTAGATACATGCACTGGCAGCTCAAGACACCCTCGGGTCATGCCCAAATGGGGAGAAAAATATGTAGACACATAAGAATAAGTAGAACCAGGTTCGAACAACACTGAGGCATCTCTGTGGCAGACTGAAATAATACCTGTGATAACTGCATCAGAAGCAATGGCCTCAAATCGGCCCTGAAGAGCATAGCATCTAGCCTGTCCGCCTGATCGGTCTCCCCCTCGAGGGCGACCCCTAGCTGACTGAACCTCACTGCTAGCTGGCGGGGCGGGTGCTGCAGTAGAAGGACAAGATGACGAGGGCTGCCCCCTCCGCTAATAAGATCAGGAAACAAGACGGGGACACTCCCTACGGTGGTGCCCAAACTCTCCGCACTCGTAGCAGCTCCCCGGTGCTGGGGACTGAGACTGATAAGGACCCCTAGCGCTAGAGTGGCCAGCTGATGATCTAGGCCGAGATGAACCCTGAGCAGATGGGGCCTGTGAAAAAACTCTGAGCTGGCATGGCACTGAGAGATGGCTGGCTCTGGTGCGAACCCTGATAACCCTGTCTAGAAGACCATCTGCGATGATTTGAGCGACCCGACTGCGAAGATCTGAAAGAGAGACCTCGGCTCTGCTGACTCTAGCCTCTGGTCTGAGTGCCACTGAAACTAGCAGAACCTCGAGGCCTCTTAGCCTCCCTCTCATCCCGTTCTCTGCGATGATCTGTCTCTATGTCGTGAGCAATATCCACAGCATCCTCAAATGTACAACTCAAAACCCTCTCCCGAGTAATCAGAATACGAATGGGATAAATGAGGTCGTCCACAAAGCGTCCAATCCTCTCTTTGTCGGAAGGAACCAACCACGGTGCATATCTAGACAACTCTATAAATCTGATCTCATACTCTGACACTGACATGTCCCCCTGACGGAGACCCTCAAACTGCCTACGCATCTCCTCTCTCTGAGATCAAGGCACCCATTTCTCCAAGAACATAGTGGAGAACTCCGGCCATGATAGTGGTGCTGCCCCTGCCGGCCTGCGGCGCTCATAAGCCTCCCACCAAACGAAGGCTGGCCCCTGAAACTGAAAGGTAGTGAAAGATGCCACACTGGACTCCAAGATCCCTGCCGTACGAAGTATCCGACGGCACTTGTCCAGAAAACCTTGTGCGTCCTCGCCCGGAGCACCAGTGAACACTGGAGGAGATAACCTAGTGAACCTCTCGAAACGACGCTGCTCATCGTCCTTCATAGCTGGGACCCTATCCCCTGAATCTGATCCGCTGGTTGAACCGGAACCACAGGCTAAACTGGAGGAGCCTCTAGTGTCTGTAAGCCCTGCACTGCTGGCTCTGGAGTGCGTACGGCGGGGGTCTGATGACCACCCCCGGTCCCTGATGCAGCTGCTCCAGTAGTAACTGATACCGCCTGTGCTAGGCCAGTGCAGACAGCTAGTATCTCAGCCAGGTTCTCCTGTAGACCCGGAATAACAATAGGCACCGCTGGTTCCTGAACTGGTGCTGCTGGCACCTCTACAACTGGGGGCTGTGGGTCAACTAGTACTACATCAGCTGCCTGACCTCCGCCACGACCACGGCCACATCCACGACCTCTAGCAGGTGGTAGTGGTGGGCGTCCTCCCCGTCCGGAAGCTCGAGTTCTTGCCATCTGCGAGAGAATAGAATGTCAAAGTTCAGTTCAAGTCAAAAGTAATCGCACGACAAGAATTCCAAGAATTGAAACTTTTCCTAAAAGGTTTGCAGCCTCCCGAGGATAAGTACAGGCGTCCCCGTAACAATCCACGAGACTCTACTAAATCGGCTCATGACTCGTGAGACCTGTTAACCTAGGCTCTGATACCAACTTGTCAGGACCCAAACCCCGGTAGTGATGGCGCCCAACACAATGCTAGGCAAGCCCGACCATATCATCTCTTAACCCATCCAATTATTAATTCTAATTAACCAAATTAAACTAAAACAGCAAGTGTTCATATCAAATGAAAGGTGTGATAGTAAAAGCATACAAAGTACGGTCCCAATCATATCGTGGTGTCACGAGTCTGAGCCTCTACAGAATAAACATCCTAATACAGACAAGTCTAGGCAAAATGAAAACAACAGATGATAAGGAAGGATAAAACAGGCTCTGCGGACGCTGGCAGCTACCTCATAGTCTCCGTAAAAGTAGATGATGATCAGCAGCTACAATATCTCAACTGCTCTCGTGCACTTTGGATCTGTATAGAAAGTGCAGGGGAGTGGGGTGAGTATATTTCAACTGAGTGAGTAACAATAATAAATAATAACTGAAAGTAAGAACTGCTGTGCTATCACTAAACAGTTCTAAGGCGGCCTTCACAGGTACATCATAACTATAGTAAGTACTCCGATCACCAGTCCTTATTTATCTCATCAAAGTCCCACACTGACTAAATCCTCACTCGTACCACCACGGTGTACAACCATATCAATGTATGAAGATATATACATATGCCTATAATGTATAAGTATTTAAGTAAGCATAAGGATATGGATAGGTATAATGCTGTGGCGTGCAGCCCGCTCCAATACATATACCGCTGCGGCGCGCAGACCGCTCCAATACATATACCGCTGCGACGCACAGCCCGCTCCATTTAACGTTGACGACGCTCACTGCGGGTGTATACAGACTTCATAGGGGCTCCCTAGGCCCAAGCGCTATGATGCTGCGGCGTGCAACCCGATCCACACCTATATTACTGCGGCGTGCAATCCGTTCCAATATATATACATACATATAACTATATTGTTGTGGCATGTAGCCCGATCCCATAATATACACCAGCGCTCACTGAGAATGTGTGCAGACTCAGACTCCGAAGGGACTCCTACAGCCCAAGCGCAATAATAATGCGGCGTGCAGTCCGATCCAACACATATACCGCTGCGGCGTGCAGCCCGATCCAATATATATATTTTTGTGGCGTGCAGCCCAGTCCAACGTGGGTATATATATATTTATAATACCTCATAATGGGTTCTTGACCCTGTCCCAATTAGTATAGGATTGGCCTTCCTGGCCCACTCAGCTAAATCAGGGAATTTCTACCCTAAGTAGTCTATCTCTCACAATACACATCTGGTACTGGCTCTTAGTATGCTATTCAACTAGTTTTACGGCTGAGAGTAAGTTTCCAACACGATATAAGGGTCACCTAGCTCTACAGGTTCCCTAATGCTCTACAGATCGGCACAAGGCCCCAAACATGGCTATTAGCCCAATTACACAATTATAATGTCATTATCAGTCATAATACACAGTATTCTTTTAGCCGGGAAGAACCAAGTCCAAGTCCCCAATCACAATGTCACCACGCCTATCACAAGACGCGTATCTCATCTCAACATAGCACTGTGAAGTGCTAGTATGGGGTTTCAAACCCTCAGTACATTATTTACTACTACCACTCACCTCGAACCGGTAGAAGCTCCAATCCGTCTTGTGCTTGCCTCGCAAATCAATCTCCACGGTTGCTGAATCTACTCAAAATCACTGATAATACATCAATATATGCTAAATTCACGTAACCCATTCGAAATAACCCAAATTGCATCAAAACCCACAAAGTTGTCAAAACCCGACTTTTGGTGCGCTTCTCGAAAAATTATAAAATTTACATATTCGGAACCCTCGTCTCAATACGAGTCTATGCATATAAAGTTTTCCAAAATCTAACTCCGATTGCCCACTCAAATCGACAATTTACCAAAACCATGGCTTAGGCTAAATTTCCTCACAATTTGATCCCATTCTGTGAAATAAAGGAGGATTTCAAGATAAAAACGTGAAAAGAATCCATAAAACTCACCTCCGATGATAACCCGATGATCTCCCAGCAATTCCTCGTCCAAATCGCCCAATTCTCCACTTTAAACCGTGACCAAATGTTTTTCACAACTTCTGAAATTAACCCTTCTGTTATTTTTAACACGGGCCCGATCTCCGCTTCTGCTGACAAAAATCCGTCTCTGCTAGGCCGCCTTTGTGACCAAATGGTCGCTTCTGCGAGGTCACACCAAGCCGCCTAGTTCCGCTTCTACGTCCCAGGTCTCGCTCCTGTTAGACCGCTCCTGCGAACAAGCCTCCGCACCAGCGATCCTCCCCAGTCGCCCGCCTTTTCGCTTCTGCGTCCTAGGACTCGCAGAAGCGAGTCCGCTCCTGCGACTCGTCATCCGCTTTTGCGGAACCTCCTGGCCAAGACCCCTTTCGCATCTTCGGTCCAAATTCTGCTTCTGCGGTCCCGCTCCTGCGCTCCCAAATCTGCAGGAGCGAAAACAACAGAACCAGCAAATCCCCAACCTGGAATTTCCATGTTTTTCTCCCGTTTAACCTCGCGAATTCACCCCGGACCCCCGGGACCCCAACGAAAGCCACAAACATACTCCATTAAACCATACAAACTTGCTCCAACAATAAAAACACATACTTTAACACGGAATAACATTGAATTCAAGCAGTTCAAGCCTAATTTTCATTCAAACTTTTGAAACCAAAATTCGACCAAAAACCCGACCAAACGACCTCCGAATGACCTGAAATTTTGCAGGCACATCCAAAATCACCTAACAAAGCTACTGCGACTATCTAAATTCCATTCCGACTCCCGGATCAAAATTTCATCTATCGATCGGATATCGCCAAAATTCAACTCTAGCCAATTCAAGCGTAAAACTACACCGGACCTTCAAATTCACTTCCGATTGCTCTCCTAGCTTGTAAATGACCTCCTGGAGCTGACCGATTTATCAAAATTTGATTCCGAGCTCTCTAAATCACAAGTCAACATCCAGCTAACTTTTCTCAACTGTTCCTTTTTCTAAGAGACTATTTGTCTCAATTTGAACCAAACTCAACCCGGATTGACTCAAACTTACCCAACATGCATATTACAACATCAACAAGCACATAAGGGGATAACAGGGTGATAACTCACATGATGACGGGCCGGGTCATCACAAATTAGTAACTACGTTTTCTATTAATTAGATTCTACATCTATTTAAATGCTCTCTTGAATCTTATTAACCGATTACATAGATTCTGATTTGATTTTATCTATGAAATTGACGATTATTTGGTAGTTTTGTGAATTAATTAAGATTTTTCGACTTTGATTTTGGGTGTCTGATTAATACGAGGGGTAAAAGGTAAATAAAGATTAAAGGCAGGGTTCATGTTGGGAAGGTTAATAGGTACGATGTAATAAATCTAAGGGGGTGGGAGTATAATTGGGAATCATGTTTGGTTTATGGTTAATTATGTAAAAGGTAAAGGGTATTTCGGTCATAACAAAAGGGAAATTGGGCAAAATTTTAATAATTCGATGTGTTGTTGTGGTTATTGATCCCTATTTCTTCCTAGTTTCTCATTGATCTTCTACTTCCAGGTAAACTTCTAATACTTAAGGATGTATTCACAAGTTTGAAGATATGAAGTGTTCGATTGATTTCTGTTCATTTTTATCGATATAGAATAAGTTAAATTCATTTGTATTCATTAGGGGTGAATCATATGTATAATTAGACTGATTGGACTCGGACTATTGAATTTTAAAGTAGTTTAATTTAATCACCATAGAGATATGTGATGACCCGACCCATCATCATGTGAGTTATCACCCTGTTATCCCCGTTATATGCTTGTTAATGTTTCAATATACATGTTTGGTGAGTTTGAGTCAATTCGGATTAAGTTTGGTTGGAAATGAGACAAATAGTCTTTTAGAATAAGGAATAGTTAGGAAAAGTCAACTGGATGTTGACTTGTGAGTTAGAGAGCTCAGAATCAAATTCTGATGATTTGGTCAGCTCCGGAAGGTCATTTAGGGGTTAGGAGAGCGATCAGAAGTGAATTTGGAGGTCCGGTGTAGTTTTAGGCTTGAATTGGCTAAGGTTGAATTTTTGGCGAAATCCGAATGGTAGGTGAAATTTTGATCCGGGAGGAGGAATGGAATTCCAGCAGTTGCAGTAGTTCTGTTAGGTGATTTTGGATATGCCTGCAAATTTTCAGGTCATTCGGAAGTCGTTTGGTCTGTTTTTTATCGAATGTTGGTTGCGGAAATTTAAATAAAAAATTAGGCTTGAATTCGCTTGGATTCGATGATTTCCGTGTTTAAGGGCATGTTTTTAGGATTGGAACAAGTTTGTATCGTGTTTTGGAGTATGTTGGTGGTTTTCGTTGGGGTCCCGGGGCCTCGGGATGAATATGGGGGTCCAAACGGACCATTTTGAGCCAAAGTGAGCAGCTGATTGCTGCACTAAATTGCAGAGAAACTTTACTCATCGCGATTGCAGGCTTGGCCATGCGATCGCGTAGTGTATCGAAGAAAAGCTGGGAGATTGTTCTTCGTGATCGCAGGAAGAGAGATGCGATCGCGTAAGGTTGAGGGTTTGTTCATCGCGATCGCGAGGTCATTGATGCGATCGCGTAAGGTCTAGTTCGTAAGCAGTGCGATCGCGTAGGGTCACTGGGTTTAGCACTGCGATTGCGGCCGAGCCCACACGATCGCGTAGAGGAAACGTTGTTCGCCCAAAAGCTGTGCATCGCGATCGCGAGTCAAGGGCTACGATCGCGTAGGGTAAAAATGCATGGCAGAGAATTTAAGTCCAGAACATTTCAGTCGCGGCCATTCACTCAAAAACCTCCATTGTTGAGTTGAGATAGAGCATAGTGAAGGAAAATATCGGGTTATCATCGGAGGTACGTTTTAAGGTTCAAATACGTGTTTTTATCTTAGTATCCTTCTCTATTTCACTGAAATCGGAATAATTAATGGTGGAATTTAGCCCTAAGCCAGGGTTATGATAAAATATTGATTTGAATAGGCAAACAGAGTCCGATTGTGGCATACTTTATATGTATGGACTCGTGTCGAGATAAGGATTCCAAAAATGTAACTTTCGTAATTTTTCGAGAAGCATACCAAAAGTCAGATTTCGACAACTTTGTGGGTTTTGGTGTAAATCCAGTTATTTCGAATGTGTTGTGTCTAATTAGCATATATTGATGTATTCTCATTGATTTTGAGCAGATTCGACATCCGAGGTGATTGATTTGCGAGGCAAGCGCAAAGTGGGCTTGGACTTCTACCGAATCGAGGTGAGTGGTGGTATTAAATAATGTACTGAGTGTTTCAAAACCCCGTACTTGCACTATACAGTGATATGTTGAAACGAGACATGCGTCATGTGATAGCAGTGGTGACATTTTGATTGGGGTATTGGACTTGGACTTATCACTGGGAAGATGTCTTACCTGTGAGGTTACCCTTAGAACTGTTTAGTGATAGTACCGGTGTTCTTATTTTCAGTTATTGTTTATTATTATTACTCACTGAGTTGAAATATACTCACCCCACTCCCCTGCACTTTTTGTGCAGATTCACAAGTGCCAGAGAGCAGTTGAGTTGTTGTGGCTGCTTATCCACTACTATCCCGGGGAGACTTCGAGGTAGCTGCCGACGTCCGCAGGACCTGATCTCTCCCTCTTATCATTTTGTTGTTTTTATTCTGCATAGACTGTATTGTGTAGGATATTTCGCTGTAGAGGCTTAGACTTGTGACATCACGATTTGGTTGGGACCGTATTTTGTATTCTTCTACTTCCACGTTTATCATTTTGTTATGAAAACATGTTATATAAGTTTAATTTATCATTTGTAATTAATAATTGGCTGGTTTTAATGGATAACCTGGTCGGGCTTGCCTAGCAATGTGTTGGGCGCCATCATGACCAGGGTTTGGGTCGTGACAAGATAATCACATGTGAAGTAGATTAGTAGTAAAACAACTATATTAGATTAGAGATTAGAAAATTTTAAACAATGTTAAAATTTGTTTTAGTTAAGGTTTCTGGATCTTCAGTGATTACGGACCAGTAAAAATGCAACGAAATTTTGAAATTCAAATCGTTTTGTTATCAATTAGCCCCGTGTATCTAGTGTAGTATTTGGATTGATTTAGGTTATTGGACATGGACATTCCAACGTGCGGTCCAGAACTTAGGCCGAAGCTGGATTTAATCGATCCAGTAATAATGGGCTAGAGTACCGTACTAGGCTTTAGTCCATGGCCCGGAATATTTATAAACTATTACATATATTTGGCATATGATTTGAAATTAGTCAAGGAATAATAATAGTTGAGCTTTTATCATGAGCCTGATTCGTTGGTAGCTTCATGGACAAGGATAAAGCTGTAGAAGCTCCAAGAAGGTCATTCACGAGGTCTCAAGCTAAGGAGAAGCATGACAAGATTATTGGGCTTCAATGGGAGATCAAGAATGTGTAGAGTATTTAGTTAAGTGCTACACTCATTTCGTGGTCCAAGTCCAAGATGAGGTTGATTGGTCTCCAAGCACCAGTCATAAAGTCACCTGAATTAGGCACCTAAACTTTCCTAGTTTGTTAGGACATATTTATTGCTTTCATAGTTAGTTAAGGTTAACAGTTTCCTTTTCCTAAGATTGGTAGAATTACTTTCCAAGATTGACTTGGTTTTGGTTTCTTAGAGTTTTACCTTTACCTATTTTAGTTCGACTTGTTGTCCAAAGTAGTTTAGGACTTTATTTCCTAATATTTAAGGATAATTTCGTGGATCACCCTTTATATAAAGGGGTATCTTCTTTGTTTTTAGGTACATTATTCAAATTATTATCAATAAAACTTGTGCGATTTTTTTGCATTCTTGTGTGGCTACTCTTGGATTTATTCTCCAACCTTCAAGACTCAACTTAAGGTGGTAAGAATTAAACCCTTTTCGAAATCTTAGATCACTTCTAGGTATTCAAGAAAGGTGATAAGTTTAGGGTTATTGTTGTTCTTGTTGTTCTAAAGGGTCGGGTTTCACAATCTATTTCTTGTTTTTAATTTCTACCAAAGACGATTAGTTCTTTGTTAGCTAATTGTTGTTATTAGGATTCAACTTCAAGAATAGACTTCTTGAATTCAAGAAACTCTTTCTTGAATTCAATCTATCTTCAATTTTTGTCTTTTTTCTTTTCTTTATTTTCTTTTAGCTTCCGCACGTTTCTTGTTTTTTCTTTAGTAATTCTTGAATCCCTATCGTGTTGCTATCAAGGGGTATCCGAGCTTAGCCTAATCAAGATTTCAATCTTGATAATATTGTGAAGTTTTTGATTAAAAAAAAATGAATTTCAACCTACAAAAAGTGTTCTTGTATTATTTGGTTTCCAAGTGAAAAAAAAAGAAACAAGAAGAAGGGATCCTAGTTCTTGAATATTAAGGAAACATCTTCCTTATTCTTGTGGGTTTTGGGTTTCTTTAATTCTTTCCTTTTTTTCTCTACTAACCAATTCCTATTCTTTCTAGGTATGGTCTTCCACGTTCCTTTTCTTTTTCTAACTCAAATTCTTATCACTTAAGGGTTGTGACTCGTAAGGTTTATTAATAAATTTAAAGATTAACGACCAAGGGTTGGATTGAGTGAAAAATGGGACAACAAAAGATATACATATATATATATATATATATATATATATATATATATATATATATATATATATGTATTGCTTTGTTCAAGATGTCTCATATTGTTAGTGATGATGAACAAAGAATTCTTCAAGAAACCCAAATTAAAGGAAGGACTGATTTCACCTTGAATGCTATGCATCAACAATTTGAAAGGTGGAATCTGCACTTCCATGAGATGAGGGAGACCATTGCTGAGAAAAATATTACAATTGATGAACATAGAAGGGGAAATCATGCAAGACCCCAAACTAGGAGAAATATACCTACCGCTCAAGAAAATCCAATCAATGATTTTAATGATGATATTGATTTTGATCGAGTAGGAAGAGATAGAAGGGGACAAAGAGGAAGATTTGTAGAAGATAATATAAATAGTATAAAAATGACGATGCCATCATTCAAGGGAACAAGGGATCCAGACTTGTACCTTGTTTGGGAGAGAAAAGTGGAAGACATCTTTGACTGCCACAACTATTCAGAGGGCAACAAGGTTAAACTTGCTGCTGTTGAGTTTTCGGACTACGCATCAATCTGGTGGAAAAAGCTTATTAGGGATAGATTGCAAGAAGGACAAGCACTCGTTGCTCCATGGGCTGAGATGAAGAGAGTAATGAGGAAGAGATTTGTACCATCACACATTCAAAAAGATCTTCAACAACGTATTCAAACTTTGATACAATGTCCTTGTCTGTAGATGAGTACTTTAAGGCTATGGATATGGCTATGATCCAAGCTAATTGTGTGGAGGAAGAGGAGGCTACAATGGCTAGGTTTTTGAATTGTTCAAATAGGGAAATAGCTGATTTAGTCGAATTGCAACAATATATAACTTTAGATGAGTTAGTTAAATTATCCGTAAAGGTAGAAAGACAAAACAAAAGGAGACAACAATCTACCTCATAGAGAAGCCGGCCAACTACTATTCAAAAGAAGCAATGGCCGAAATCTGAGGAGACAACTACTCCTAAATTACACGAAGACAAGGGCAAGAGCAAACTGGAATCCAAGGATGGGGGTAAGCCTTTTATGCCTAAGACTTCTACTTCTACTTCTTCTATTCAATGTCTCAAGTGTCAGGGGAGAGGGCACAAGGCTTATGAATGCCCAAGTAGAAGAAACATCCTAATCAAAGAGGATGGGGGATATGAGAGCGAAAATAGTGCACCAGGTTAAGAACAAGAAGAAAACTTTGAAGAGAATGAAGAAGGAGAAGAGATGGAGTACATAGACAGTGGGTTGAATTTTGTAGTTAGGAGGCTTATGCACACTAATCTGGGGCACTCTAATGAAGAACAAAGGGAAAATATATTCCATACCCGGTGTGGCATTAAAGATAAAATTTGTTCTATGATAATTGATAATGGGAGTTGTGCTAATGTTGTGAGTGCATATTTGGTGGAAAGGATAAGGCTGGAATGGATGAAGCACCCTAGACCTTATAGGTTGCAATGACTTAATGATAATGGAGAGGTCAAAGTGAATAAACAATGCATGGCCTCTTTTAAGATTGGGAGGTATGCTGATGAAGTTCTATGTGATATAGTACCCATGCAAGCTTATCATATCTTGTTAGGGCGCCCCTAGCAGTATGATAGGAGTGCTTTTCATGATGGGAGAAAAAATAGATACTCTCTTGAGAATAATGGCAAGAAATACATTCTTGCACCTTTAACTCCTTCCCAAGTGTATGAAGATCAAAAAAAGATGAAAGAATCAATGGGGAAACATGGCAAGGGATCAAAACAAGAGACTAGGGGAAAGAAAAAAAGGGTAAATTTGAAGTGAGGTCTGAGGAGAGAGAGGGCAGCAATGAGAGGAAAGAAAATGTGGGGAAGAGTGATAAAAAAGAAAGGATTGGTGAGAGGAAAGAGGCTAAGATTGAAAAAAAGTGAGCCTTGCAAAAGCCAACGATTATTTAATTGCAGAAAAAGGAGGGGTTACCTATTATCTTGCTCACTTATAAGGAATTTCTGCTTAATAATGATACATTAATATCCTCTTTGCCTAGTGTTATTTCTAACCTTTTGCAGGAATTTGAAAATGTTGTTCCTGAGGATCTTCCTAAAGGTTTACCACCTTTAAGGGGAATAGAGCATCAAATTAACTTTGTGCCCGGATCAGAAATTCCTAATAGGCCTGCATATAGGAGCAATCCTGAAGAAACTAAGGAATTGCAAAGACAAGTAGAGGAGCTGCTTGATAAGGGATTTGTTAGAGAAAGTATGAGTCCATGTTCTGTACCCGTGCTTTTGGTGCCAAAGAAGGATGGCACTTGGAGGATTTGTGTGGACTGCCGCGCCATCAATAAAATAATGGTAAAGTATCGTCATCCTATCACTCGGTTAGATGATATGATTGACCAATTGCATGGTTCACAAATATTCTCTAAAATTGATTTGAAGAGTGGATATCACCAAATTAGAATGAATCATGGAGATGAGTGGAAAACTGCCTTTAAAATTAAATATGGATTGTAAGAATGGTTAGTGATGCCGCTCGGATTAACTAATGCACCTAGTACATTCATGAGGTTAATGAACCATATCCTTAAGGATTTTAATGGAAAATTTGTAGTCATTTATTTTGATGATATTCTGATCTTTTCTTAATCTTTAGAAGAACATATTGAACATTTGAAACAAGTTTGTAATGTGCTTAGGTAGCAACAAAAGTATGCAAATCTATCCAAGTGCACGTTTTGTCTAGGTAAGGTAGTTTTTCTAGGTTTTGTTGTGAGTTCTAAAGGTGTTGAAGTAGATGAAGATAAAATCAGAACAAATAAAGATTTGCCTATACCTAATAGCATTACTGAAGTTAGAAGTTTCCATGGACTTGCTAGTTTTTATAGGAGATTTGTTAGAGATTTTAGTTCAATTGTTGCATATTTAAATGAAGTCATTAAGAAGGATAAGGTCTTTAATTTTGGGAAAAGAACAAGAGCTTGCATTTAATATTTAAAGGATAAATTGTGTTCTGCTCCTTTGTTACAATTACCCAATTTTAATAAGTCTTTTGAAATTGAATGTGATGCATCTGGTAGAGGTATTGCGGCTGTTTTAATGCAAGACTTGAAAGCAATCACTTATTTTAGTGAGAAGCTGAATGGGGCAACATTGAATTATTCTACTTATGATAAAGAATTGTATGCCTTGGTAAGGGCTCTTACTACATGGCAGCATTATTTGTGGTCAAACGAGTTTGTGATAAAAATTGACCATAAGTCCTTAAGATACTTGAAAAGCTAAGGGAAATTGAGTAGAAGACATGCCAAATGGGTTGAATTCATTGGGACATTTTCTTATGTGATTAGATACAAGCAAGGTAAAGACAATATAGTTGCTGATGCACTTTCAAGAAGGTACGCACTTGTTTCTACTCTTACTTCTAAATTGAGGGGATTTGATCATATTAAGGAATTATATGTTGATGATTCTGATTTTAAAGTCACATTTTCAGCATGTTTAAATGGGCCTTTTGAGAAGTATAATATGAAAGATGGGTTACTTTTTAAAGAGAATAAGCTTTGTGTCCCTAATTGTTCTTTGCGAGAAGTTTTTGTGAGGGAAGCACATTGTGGGGGACTTATGGGGCACTTCGGTGTGCCTAAAACACTTGATATACTTGCTGAAAATTTCTTTTGGCCTAATATGAGAAAAGATGTTGAAAACTTTTGTGCTCAATGCCTTTAATGCAAACAGAGCTAAATCTAAAGTGTTGCCACATGGTTTATACACGCCATTACCTGTGCCTATTTCACCTTGGATTGATATTTCTATGGACTTTGTGTTAGGACTGCCTAGAACAAGGTATGGTAAGGATAGCATCTTTGTTGTGGTAGATAGGTTCTCAATAATGGCTCTTTTTATTCATTGTTTAAAGACTAATGGTGCTTCTCATGTTGTTGATTTATTTGTTAGAGAAGTTGTAAAATTGCATGGTATAACGTGAAGTATTGTTAGCGATTGGGATGCTAAGTTTCTAAGCCACTTTTGGCGTGTGCTTTGGGGAAAATTGGGCACAAAGCTGTTATTTTCTACTTCGTGTCATCCACAATCTGATGGGCAATCTGAGGTAGTAAATAGAACTTTAGGAAATATGTTAAGGGCTGTTCTAAAAGGAAAGTTAGCTTTTTGGGAGGAGCACTTGCCTATGGTAGAATTTGCTTACAATCGAATTGTTCATTCATTTACTGGTTATTATCCTTTTGAAGTTGTTTATATATTTAACCCCCTTATACCCCTTGAATTATTGCCCTTGCCTACTAATGAGATAGTTAGTCTTAATAGAAAGAAGGAACTGACTTGATAAAGATTATTCATGAGCATACGAGACTTGCAATTGAGAGGAGGAATGGGCAAGTAGCTAAAGGAAGGAATAAAGGTTGAAAGTCAGTTATCTTTGAGCCTGGTGATTTGGTTTGGGTAAAAGAAAGACAAAATTGCACCCTAGAGGAGATGGACCATTTAAAGTACTTGAACGAATAGGAGATAATGCTTACAAATTGGACCTTCCCGGTGATTTTCTAGTAAGTACTACTTTTAATGTTGCTGACTTATCCTTGTTCGATTTAGGTTCAAATTCGAGGACGAATTCTTTTCAAGAGGAGGGGAATGATAGCTTCATGGACAAGGATAAAGTTGTAGAAGCTCTAAGAAGGCCATTCACGAGGTCTCAAGTTAGGAGAAGCAAGACAAGATTATTGGGCTTCAATGGGAGATCAATAAGGCGCTAATGGTGGAACAAGATATACAAAATTGTGTAGAGTATTTAACTAAGTGCTACACTCATTTGGTTGTCCAAGTCCAAGTCCAATAAGAGGTTGATTGGGGTTCCAAGCACCAGTCATAAAGGCACCTGAATTCGGCACCTAAACTTTCCTAGTTTGTTAGGACATATTTATTGCTTTCATAGTTAGTTAAGGTTAATAGTGTCCTTTTCCTAAGATTGGTAGAATTACTTTCCAAGATTGACTTGGTTTTGGTTTCCTAGGGTTTTTACCTTTTCCTATTTTAGTTGGACTTGTTGCCCAAAGTAGTTTAGGACTTTATTTCCTAATATATAAGGATAGTTTTGTGGATCACCCTCTATATAAAGGGGTACCTTCTTTGTTTTTTGGTACATTATTTAGATTATTATAAATTAAACTTGTGAGATTTTCTTGCACTCTTGTGTGACTACTCTTGGATTTATTCTTCAACTTTCAGTACTCAATTTAACGTGATAAGAATTAAACCCTTTTCGAAATCTTAGATCACTTCTAGGTATTCATGAAAGGTGATAAGTTTAGGCTTACTGTTGTTCTTGTTGTTCTAAAGGGTCGGGTTTCGCAATCTATTTCTTGTTTTAAATTTCTACCAAAGGCGATTAGTTCTTTGTTAGCTAATTGTTGTTGTTAGGATTCAACTTCAAGAATAGACTTCTTGAATTCAAGAAACTCTTTCTTGAATTCAATCTATCGTTAATTTTTGTCTTTTATTCGTTTCTTTATTTTCTTTTAGCTTCCGCACGTTTCTTGTTTTTCTTTAGTAATTTTTGAATCCCTATCGTGTTGCTATCATTCGTAGGGTCAAGGTTCACTAAAAATGATACATATCTTCAGATTATTTTTCTTTTATTGCTGACAAAAATAAGTAGAGAATATAGTTCATCTTAGGATTGCCCTTAATAAAAATGATATGAGCCTCGCTGCATCAAAAATATAATTGCGGGGGCCTCAGATAAGTTTCTATATTAAAATTCTAGATTTGGAAGGACCGTTTAGCGAATTTCACGGTCTTTCCCAAAGTTAATAGACTTAGACATTTTAGGCGTGATTTATAATGCACTTCGTCAAGTATGGGTGCACATTTATGTGACCGAAATCTAAAACTTAACGAAGTAGAAATGTATTAGAAACCACATGTGTACTGGTACGGTGTGGCCCAAAATATATTTTCGCGACGTTGCAATTCTTATAAAATCGATAAAGTGGAACATCAACAAATGAACACAAAAATGGAACATATATAGAAATTAGATAAAAACAAATACAACAATTGAGAGACCGTGCTAGAACCATGGAATTCGGGAGTGCCTAACACCTTCTCCCGGATTAGCAGAATTCCTTATCTAAATTTCTTGTTCGTGGACTGTAACAGAGTCAAGCTTTCCTCGGTTCGGGATTAAACTGGTGACTTGGGACACCATTATTTTCTCAAGTGGCAACTCTGAAATTTAACAAATAAAACCCGTTCCGACTGTCCTTAAATTGGAAAAACTCCTTCCTTTTATTATATCCCTTTCCCGGGGTGTAGTAATTAGGCTGCTCAAAATCAGGAAAGAGAAAAAAAGAGGTGTGACAGACGTGGCGGATTTCGATGTTATATTAGGGATGGATTGGTTGTCCCCGTATCATGTTATCTTGGATTGTCACGCCAAGACCGTGACTTTGGCTTTGCCAGATTTTCCCCTATTAGAGTGGATAGGGACACCAAGTCATGCCACTTGCACTGTTATTTCATATGTGAAGGCTCGACGCATCATCGAGAAGGCGTGTTTAACTTATCTGGTGTATTTTTATGATTCCTGCACAGAGGTCCCTTCTATTGATTATGTTCCTATTGTTTGGGAGTTCCCCAAGGTTTTCCCTTTAGACCTGTCGGGTATGCTGCCCGATAGGGATATTGATTTCGGTATTGATCTAGCTCCGGGCACTAAGCCCATTTCCATTTTGCCGTATTGCATGGCCCGCTAAAGTTGAAGAGTTAAAGGATCAGTTGCAGGATTTGCTGGAGAAGGGTTTCATTAGGCCCTGTCTGTCTCCTTGGGGTGCGCCGGTGTTATTTGTGAAGAAAAAAGATGGATTGATGAGGATGTGCATTGATTACCGGCAATCGAACAAAGTGACGATAAAGAATAAGTATCCACTATAGAAGATTGATGATTTGTGTGACCAGTTCAAGGTACAAAGGTGTTTTCAAAGATAGACTCTAGATCTGTTACCATCAACTGAGAATTAGAGCGTCTGATGTCCCTAAGACAGCATTTCACACTCAATATGGGCATTATGAGTTTTTGGTCATGTTATTTGGGTTGACCAATGCCCTAGCAACATTTATGGAATTGATGAACCAAGTGTTCAAACCTTACTTGGAGTTGTTCGTGATAGTCTTTATTGATGATATTTTTATGTACTTCCGCTGCCAGGAGGAGCACAAGCATCACCTTAGAGAAGGATAGCCAGTTATATGCTAAGTTCTCGAAGTGCGAGTTCTGGTTGAGTTTGATTGCGTTTCTGGGTCATGTCGTATCAGCAAAGGGTATTCAAGTGGACACGAAGAAGATTGAGGCAGTCAAGAACTGTCCTCGACCAGCATCAGCTATTGATATTCAGAGTTTCTTAGGGTTGGCAGGTTATTACTGTCGGTTCATGAAGAGATTATCATCTATAGCAGCCCCGATGACCAGATTGACCCAGACGGGTGCCCGGTTCATATGGTCAGATGAGTATGAGGCGGGCTTTCAGAAGCTCAAGATAGCTCTAACTACGGCTCCGATATTGGTTTTGCCCACAGGCTCAGGGCCTTATACATTTTATTATGATGTTTCCCATATTTGGCTTGGTGCGGTATTGATGCAGGATGGCAGAGTCATTTCTTATGCTTCAAAGCAGTTGAAGATCCACGAGAAGAATTATTTGGTTCATGTTCTAGAGTTGGCAGCCATTGTTCATGCCTTAAAGATTTGGAGGCATCACCTATATGGTGTGACATGCGAGGTGTACACTGATCACAAGAGTCTGCAAAACTTGTTCAAGCAGAATTATTTGAACTTGAGGCAGAAGAGTTGGTTGGATCTATTAAAGGATTATGCTGTTACAATTTTGTATCACCCGAGGAAAGCCGACGTGGTGGCCAATGCATTGAGTAGAAAGTCCGCCAGCATGGGTAGTCTTCTTATGTTCCGGTCAGCCAGAGACCGCTTTTTGGATATTCAAGCCTTGTTCAATCGATTTTTGAGGTTGAACATTTCTAAGCCTTGGAGAGTGTTCGATTGCTCATTCTTCATTATTGGAGAGTATCCACGATGGGCAGTTTGATGATCCTCATTTATGTGTCCTGAGAGACACAATTTACCGTATAGGTGCGACGAAGGTGACCTTAGATGATGATGGTGTTTTGAGATTGCAGGGGCAAGTTTTTGTGCCTAATATTTATGTCATTCGGGAGTTGATCTTAGAAAAAGCACATAGTTCTCGGAATATTAGTCACTTGGGCGCCGCAAAGATGTATCGAGACTTGCGGTAGCATCATTGGTGGCATATGATAAAGAAATATATTGTTTCATATGTGGCTCGATGTTTGAACTATCAGCAGGTTAAGTATGAGAATCAGAAGCATGGTGGTTTGTTTCAGAGGATTGAATTTACCGAGTGGAAGTGGGAGAGGATTACCATGGATTTCGTCACTGGACTTCCGATGACTCGGAAGAAGTTTGATGTTATTTGGGTCATTGTTGATAGGCTGACCAAGTTAGTGTATTACATTGCTGTAGCATTCTCCTATTCGTCCAAGAAGTTAGCTGAGATTTATATCTGGGAGATTGTTCGCCTTCATGGTGGGCTGCCATCTATCATTTCGGATCAGGGTACGCAAGTTACCTCGCATTTCTGAGGTGCAGTTGAGCAAGAGTTGGGCATACAAGTTGAGTTGAGTAAAGTGTTTCATCCTCAGACATACGGCCAGTCCAAGAGGACCATTCAGATATTGGATGATATGCTCTGAACCCATGTCATTGATTTGGGAGGCTCGTGGGACCAATTTTTCCCTTAACAGAGTTTGCCTATAACAATAGCTACCAGTCCATCATTTAGATGGCTCCATATGAGGTGTTGTATCGTAGGAGATGTTGATCTCTAGTCGGATGGTTTGCATTGGGAGAGGCTCAGTTATTGGGTATAGATTTAGTTTAGGAGGCCTTGGATAACGTCAAGATCATTTCGGACATGCTTCGTTCGACTCTGTCGTGGAAAAAGAGTTATGCATATCATAAGGTTTGAGATGTAGCTTTCATGATTTGTGAGTGAGTATTGCTATGTGTATCGCCTATGAAATGCGCGATGATATTTGGGAAGAAGGGCAAGCTCAACCCTAGGTTCACTGGTCCATTTGAGATTCTCGATCGTGTGGGAGAGGTGGCTTACAAACTTGTTTTTCCGCCCAACTTGTCAGTCATGCATCCAGTTTCATGTACCCATGCTTTGGAGGTATCACGACGATCCAGCCCACATGTTAGATTTCAGCACGGTCCAGTAGGACAAGGATCTGTCTTACGAGGAGGAGCCGGTAGCTATTATAAACCGGCAGGTTCAACAGTTGAGGTCGAAGAGTTTTCCTTCAGTGCGTGTCCATTGGAGAGGTCGGCCTCCTGAGGCATCAACTTGGGATTCCTAGTATGATATGTGGAGCCGATATCCTCATCTATTTCTCGACTCAGGCACTTCCTTCTTTTGTCCATTCGAGGACGAACAGTTGTTTTAGAGGTAGAGCATGTGATGGCCCAAAGGGTCATCACCTGTTTTCTTGTTCATTCCATGCTTCAAAGGCCTTGAAAAGCTCATCTTTACTTGCCTCAATTTATGTGCGTAGTCTGGGCGCGTAGCCAAAAGACTATATGTTAAATTCTATGAAAATTTTCAAAATGTGGCTTTAAAATGATTAAAGTTTACTTTGGTCAAAAGTTTTGGTAAACGGACCCGGATCTAGGATTTGACAGTCCCGGAGGGTCCGTAGATAAATATGGGACTCAGGCATATGCCCAGAGTCGAATTCCGAGGTCTAGAGCCCGAGAAATGAATTTTTCTATGAAATTGTTTTTTTGAAATTATTAAGGAAATTAGAAATGGAAATTTATTAAAAGACTATGGTATCGGGCTCGTATTTTGGCTTCGATGCCCGATATAAGTCTTATATATGGTGTAAGCACTTTCTGTTAAATTTGGTCAAAATCGAACGTCGTTTGACTTGTTTAAGACCTAAAACTGTATGTTTGAAAGTTTATGAAGTTAGAATGAAAAATGATGATTTTGAGGTTTGATTCATTGATTTTGATGTTGTTTTGTTGATTTGATTGCACGGTTAAGTTTGTATGAGGTTGTTGAGTTAGTGTGCATGTTTAGTTAGGAGCCCTGAGGGCTTGAGAGTGTTTTCGGGGGTGTTCCGGGAGCTTTAGAACTTAGAAATTATGCAGACAAATCTGCAGCAGTGCACAAGCCCTCCCTTCTACGCAATCGCAACCTCCACTCCACGATCGTGGTACCTTCACTACTCTCTACTCCGCGTTCGCGATCCCCAGCACGCGTTCGCGTAGCTTCAGTGTTTTCTTCAACACGATCGCATTAGGCCTCACGCATTCGCATAGGCCAAACCTTTGACCCCAGTAATTATTCCTCTACGCGTTCACGTTACTCTACTCGTGATCGCGATGCTCTGCCAATGTAACCCTTCGTGATCGCATGCTCTTTTCTGCGAACGCGAAGGGTAAATCTGCCAAGTTATATTTTAATTCTCATAATGGTTTGGATTTTCATAAAAACATCTGAGTTCCTTCTACTCCAAGATCCTTAGGAGTCCATTGAAGCTCCTTTTTACCAAGACTTCTTGGGTTAGTAAATCTTAACACATTTTCTGCATTTTCCATCAAAATCTCTTGAATTACTAGATCTAAAACATGTAATTCAGAGTGTAAATTGGGGAAAATGGGTAGAACTAGCACTGTTCAATTTTTTTTGATTCAGACCGCGTTTTTGGGTCAAATTTGAAAACAAATTGTATATCTGGCTCATGTGGGAATGGGTGACATGGAATTGGTTCGAACCTCATGTTTTGACCAAGCAGGTCCGGGGTCGATTTTGGAATTTTTGGGAAGAAAGCTTAGAAATTTATATTTAGGCATTGAATTTAGTTTTTAGCTATTAGTAATATTGTAAAGTCCTTATTTCATAGATTTGACTGATATGGAACCAAATTCGAGGGGTAATGCTATACTAGAGACTTGAGTTGAGTTTGGAGCATTTGAGGTAAGTTTTTGGGCTAACTTTGGCTTGAGGGAATAGTAGTAGAGTGTTATTTGCTAATTGCTATCTGTCGAGTATGGTGTATAGGCATGGTGACGAGTATATATACACTGGTGTCTATCATGATTGTGTGTCCTTATAGTGAGTTTATCCTGAATTGTTGTGATTCTTTCTTGCTTATTTGATGATTTCTATAGACTGTAAAGAGCATGAGGCATGGATTATGCTTACTAAACTTCGTAGAGAAATAGCTCGAGTTGTGTTACAGATTTAAAAGGTATATGATATGAAATGACTCGAATGCTAAAGTGAATTATACGTGAGAAGTGTAAGAAAGAGAGAGAGAGAGAGAGAGAGAGAGAGAGAGAGAGAGAGAGAGAGAGAGAGAGTTGATGGTTGCTCTCTTGTCGGGACGTGTTATTGGTTTTGTTGATTTTTATATCTTGCCGAGATATAGTTGTGTGGATATTTTCCCTTTCCGAGACATCGAGTTTATTGATATTGTTCCCTTGCGAAGATTTAACAGTTTGCTTGTGTTTCCCTTGTTGAGACTTCTATTACCGTTCATATATCCACTCGCCCCCATTGCTTGTGATTGTTGATGGGGTGAGGTTGTGTTATTTATATGTGGATCAGATTGCACGCCGCAACAATTCTATGTATATTTGTGGTTCGGGTTGCATGCCTCAACAACACAATATAATTGCTGCTCGGGTTGCATGCCGCAACAACACTATATAATTGTGGCTCGGGTTGCACGCTGCAACAACACTATATATTTGTTGCTCGGGTTGTACGCCGAAACAACACTATATATTTGTGGCTCAGGTTGCACGCCCCAACTATACTATATAGTTATGACTCGTGATTCACGTCCAAGCAACGTTCGTAGTCAATATAACCTGGTCTAATAAGTCCAAGATCGATCCCACAGGGAATTAACCTACCAATCACAACTTTCACAACCCAAGAATACATTCGAATCAAGTTCCCAAACTTTGAATATATCTTTGTATTCGAACCACTACTTTGCAATAATTAAAAGGCTTAAAAGAAAGAATTGAATATTGGATAAAAATAATACAGAGAAGGACTAAGGTATTGATTTCCCCTATTGATGGAATCCCTTATCATTATGCTCATACAAATTGTTAATATATTCTAACAATCATGAACGCTATGTGTATCGTAACCCTCTCCCGAGCAATTACAATAATTTACTAGTGCACTCTCCCGAGCTACCCTAGCTAGCTTTAATTTGAATAGTTCACTTAAGATTGCACCCAAGACTTCGTTATTCCTAACCCCTTCTTTACGCCTAAAGTTATAGATTCATCTAATAACCTTGGTGTGGTGTTGTTCAACAATATACCTAAATATGCACTCTTTTCCAAGTTATGCACACTAAATAGGCACCGCTAATTGGGAGCTCTACCAATTAACTACAACAAGAATGAAGTTGAACAAATAGAAATCTAAGTCACAATTTGTAATCGCATAAACGATAAGTTCATCACTCAATAGGTTCCATCAAAACCTTAGAAAAGGATTTAGCTACTCATGCTTGAAGAAACAAGAATAATAATTGAAATCATAAAGAAATAATTGATATAAAATAAAAGAAGGAGTTGAGAGGATTCTCTCTTACTAAATATCTTGCAAAAGTATTGAATTAAAGACCAGCATGCCTCTATTGGGCAAACTAGGAGTTTATATAGAGGTTCTAGGGCTTAAAAAACTAAGTTTGAGTCCAATTAGGAGAACTGTACGTCACCTTCCGTGGTTGGTTCGCGGCCGCGAGCTGACCGCGAACAACAAAACTTCAGAAAGCCTCAATATTCGCGGTTCATCCGCGACCGCGAATGAACCGCGGAGGAACAGTCCTGCGGCTTTTCCCCTGCTTTTTCCAGCACTTTTCACTTAAGCTCTTCTCTTGGCCTTTTCATCAACATATGACTCCAAAATAGCTCTTCTTAGCATCCATTGCATCACATGTACCTATAACACACAAAAAAATACTAATCAAAGCAATTTGTCCTCGTAAACAACATAAATACCATAACAAAGTGTTATTATTTAGGGCTTAATTATAGTCAAATTCACCTATTATCAGCTCGGATTGCACGCCACAACAACACAATATAATTTTCGCTCGGGTTGCATGCTGCAATAATACTATATAATTATGGCTCGGGTTGCACGCCGCAACAATGCTATATATTTGTGACTCGGGTTGCATGCAACAACAAATTATAGCTTAATTATGTTTATTCTGAATTTAAGTTTCTCTTGGCTGGTCTATCTTAAGTTCAGACTTCTTGTTTTAACTGATGCCTCTCCACAACATGTTTTTCCCTGCTTTTATAAACTGTTTATTTCTTGTTTACTTTCTGCTATTATTTTGTTGTACTTGTATATATATCTGCACAGGTTTATCTGGAAGTCTGGTCTAGCCTCGTCACTACTTCGTCGAGGTTACGCTAGGCAATTACCAGCACATGGGATCGGTTATGCGGATGCTACACTTCTGTGCTCTTTTTCTCAGATCACGATACCGAAGCAGCTTTTGGACCACATCAGTAGTTGATTTGGAGTTGACTTCAGTCCAGGGACATTCGAGGTATCATTGCTGACGCCCGCAGGCCGGTGTCCCTTCCTATTTTATTTTGTTTGTTATCATTTGTACCGAAGCAAACAGTATTGTACTTTGTTCAGACTTTGTATGTAGTATTTTATAGATGTTCGTGGGTTGTGACTCCAGTATGTCGGTAGAGGATTCTGTTAGACTTCTGCGTTTCTTTAAGTTTATTATATATATGTTTGAGACATCCGCTTTATTTCATTATGTTGGATTTTATTTAATGCTTCATTGTTCCTTACATTGTTAATGTTGTTAAAAGAAATAATAAATTAAATTGTCTTACCTAGCTCCCATTATAGGCGCCACCACCACTCCCGACGGTGAGCAATCCGGGTCATGACAATCGTAGATCATTCTATTAAGTAGCAGTTGTTGCGGCCAAATGCTCATACAAGTATACGCGGTTGTCAGGTAATAAAGTGACTAAAAGTTGGATGTCGAGCCCACGAGAACTTGTGATTAACTATTAACTAAATTATACTATTCTAGCTATCTGAACGAGAATTAAAACTAGAAGTATTTGATTTTAAACTACTTAAAAAAAAATAATGAACTTTGAATACACTTGTTCCTCGTTCGTTGGCTCCTACAAAGGCTCATATGACTCGATATACATGTCATCATCCAAACAAAATGTTGAATAATTTATGGAATGAGAACCAATACACCCTAACACTATAATTGCATTACTCTTTACATCCTCGGTTTTACACATACTAGAGTCTCCAACTATAATATTATCTACTTCCTCACATGATTCTAGAGTGCTTTTCTCAACATGGACATCATCAATAAAAGTATTGTCGAATGATTGACTCTCCACTTTTAGCTCCTCAATTTAGCGTATAAGCACACAACTCAGAACTATTTTGTTGGACATTAGACAAATCAACCTTTGCAATCAATTGAGCTGCCAAGTCGTGAATAGTAGTGCCAGATTTTTCGATCTCTTGTCCCAGTTCAGCTCTTCCTTCTAATATGTCTTTTATCCCATCTGTAATTTTATCACGTTGAGCTTCATACATTCCTAATTGTTTAGCTTGTTCCATTAGCCATGTTTGGCTCAAAATCTCCATTTTTTTTCAAAATTTTCCTTTTGTTGGAGCTCGCTCTCTTCATTCAATTCTTCCATATTAGTCTTCATTGTTGTGATTGTTGTCCTCATTCTTTTCATATCTTTATTGAGTTCATCATGTTGCTCTGCTACTTGCCTCAGAATATCCTTAATATATGCTCCACGTGCCATAACCTGCACTTTATTGCCCCTATCAAACTCACAAATAGTGTTAGAAAGATCATAGTAAGGGCTCAGATAAGGATGAAAAGAATTAGGACAATCATCCCAATGGCTATCTTGACCACCACATATATTATAAGTATTCCACTCAAAGGATTAAGATTTTTCGCACAACTCGCTTCCGAGAATATTCTGATAATTTTTCCACCAGCTGGGTCCTCCACAATATGGATACGGATAATTAAAATAAGGATAACCATCATTCGAATGATTTTCATTCCGAGATGCCGTGCTAAAATAAATAAAAAATACTAACTAAACTATAACACAAAAATATGAACAGATAAAAAAATTAAATGTCAATCTAGGAATTTAGCTAATTTCTATGTCCCCAACAACGGCGCCAAAAATTTATTACTGCTAAACGTACACACAAGTATACGTGGTCATCAAGTAATAAAGTGACTAAAATTTGAATGTCTTAGGGTGACTCAAAATATCTGTCCCAAATGTTGATGAAGCAGAAGAGGAGACAGATATTTCGAGTCACCCTTAGACAACAATTTGCTCATACCACAATTTGAATCCTTTGCCAATAAAATACAGTGGGCAAACCAAATCAAGCGTAATGCATACTTGCATTTTTTCCTCTTCCCCTTCATCAATTTTTGTCTCCACTTTTGATTTTTCTTCATCAACATTTGTCTTTTCTTCTCTTACTTTCTTTGTTTACTCTTCTTCTTCATTTTCTGTTTCATCTCCTCTTTATTTCTCTGTTTCCTTTTCTTTTTCTTTCTCGTTTCCTCTTCTCTAGCATTCCCTCCTAGTACATTCCATATATACTTTATATTCTCTTTTTCAATTCCTCTTTGTTTTCTTTCTCTTTTCTTCTTTTCCAACAGTCCCTCCTACTACTATCCTAAGAAGTTTAGCTTCAACTTCAGCTACAATTGATTTTCGAACATCATCCTCCCGAGATGTTTTAGAGGGTGTTTGGATTGATTTTTAAAAAGCATCTTATAAGCTAAAAACCAAAAGCCATAAGTTAGTAATACCCAACTTTCAACTTTTGGTTTATTTTTGTACTTTTCATGCTTAAAAGCACTTTTTTTATCATTTGTCATGCACCAAAAAAACTAGAAAAGTGCTTAAAAGCCAAATAAGCACTTAAAAGTAAGTCAATCCAAATACTCACAAACCAAAATTAGAGCAATATAGCCGTTTTAACATCACACCAACTAATTTTATGGGCACGTGGAACAACCGTATTAACGACTACAATTAAACAACATAAAATAAACATTTTTTTTTTGTCAAAAATATCAATTCCACAACAACTCTAGAATTAATTAAGAGTGCTTCAGTTATTGGACACTCAAGTCCTCAGTGTCATCTATATATATACGCTACTAGTTGGCCTCACTGGTGTTGCAGGAGTTAAATTCATCGCAGTAGGAGCACTCCGAGAGCTACACAGCACCATAGGTACCAAAATATTTGCCTACGTGACCAAAATTAAAGAACAGACGGGAATATAACAAGTGATTTTTAAATCATAATTTTTCCTAATACCCCACATCCCACAAGACTCAATCTACCTTTACTAGTGTTAATTGCAGAATGGTACGGGAAGAGAATAAAGTTTAGAAATATAAAAAAATAACCAACAAAATTAGTGAATATTTTGCTACTATCCCAGAAGACTATATATGATAATCTTTAGTGGTGTAGCTGGGGAAAAAAGATCAGCATCAGCAGCACCATGACAAGAAGAGAGCATGCGAGATGAAAGATTGTGAAAATACCAGCACATCATTCTGCAACACAGAAAAAGATATTTTTAATTAAAATAAAAGGGAAAGTGAAATTTACAAAGACAAGCAAAGAAAAAAAGGGAACATTGAATGATAAGCAAAAAAAAAAGGCTAAACCTGCAGCAAAATGTTAATCAAAGCACCAGAATAATAAAATTCAAAAAACTCGAAAAAAAATTCATGCTTAAGAACTGTGACGACCCGGCCACTCGTCTAAAGAATTAACACCTCGATCCCCTATTTACTGCTTCCCCTAAGTTCATTTTTACTATTTTATTTTGCCGCAACATTCGGTGTTGAGTTTCAGAGAGTTTTTGGATACTTAGTCCCTAAAATGAGAGCTTAAGTATTGAAAAATGGTCCGTAGTCGGAACAATGTGAAGACGACCTCGAAATAAGAATCAAATGGTTCTGTTAGGTGATTTCAGGGTTGGGAGCATATCCGGATAGTATTTTGGAAATCCATAGCTCATTTAGGCTTGGAATGCCGAAGTTTGAATATTTTAAGTTTCCGGTCTGATAATGAATTTTCGATTCGATGGCCAGATTGGAATTACAAAAGTTGCAGTAGCTCTGTCATGTCTTTTGGGATGTGTGTGTAAAATTTTAGGTCATTCGTACGTATTTTGGTTAGGTTTTTGATCGAATGAGTATTTTGGGAAAATTGAAATCTTAGGCTCAAATCCTTAAATTAATCGAATTTCCAACATTATTTTAGGTAGTTTAAGGATTGGTACAAGTTTGAATGAGGTAATAGGTATTATTGGTGATTTTGGTTGAGGTTCGAAGGGCCTCGGGATGTTCGGGCGGTTAACGGATAAATTTTGAAGTGTTGCAGCAGCTGAAGTGTTCCTCTTCTGGTATTTTCGCATATGCTGCTTGGGAACCACAGATGCGGCGCTGCAGAAGCGGTCCCTTGTCTGCATAAGCGGCTCAGGCATCGCAGATGCGGGCTCCTGTATCTCTTTAGTTTTCGCAGAAATGGATGTTCCCCCGTAGATGCAGTGTCTCACCTGCGACACTATTATCGCAGATGTGGTCCCTATCTTTTAACGAAAATCACAGAAGGGGCTCTTGTTCCACAGAAGCGGGAGCGCAAAAGCTGTCCATGAGAAGAATTTTTCGGTTCATGATCTTGAGTTGGCAGCAGTAGTTCATGCATTAAAAATCTGGAGGCATTGTCTATATGGTGTGGCGTGCGAGGTATACACGGATCACAAAAGTCTTCAGTATTTATTCAAGCAAAAAGAGTTGAATGTGCGACAGAGGAGATTGTTAGAGTTGCTGAAAGACTATGATGTTACGATCCTATATCACCCAGGTAAGACCAATTTGGTGGCCGATGCGTTGAATAGAAAGTCTGCCAGCATGGGTAGTCTCGCTTATATTCCGGTCAGTCAGAGACCACTTGCCCTAGATGTCCAGGCCTTAGCCAATCGGTTTGTGAGACTAGAAATTTCTGAGCCTAACAGGGTGTTAGCCTGCACGGTCGCTCGTTCTTCTCTATTAGAGCGTATCCGTGAGAGGCAATTTGATGATCCTCATTTGCGTGACTTGAGGGATACTGTACAGCGGGGAGGTGCCACGAAGGTAACTCTAGATGATGATATAGTATTGAGATTGCAGGAGAGAGTTTGTGTGCCAATATGGAGGAGATTCGAGAGTTAATCATAGCGGGGGCCTACAGTTCGCGGTATTCTATTCACAGGGCGCCACAAAGATGTATCAGGACTTACAGCAGCACTATTGGTGGCGCAGCATGAAGAAGAACATCGTTGCGTATGTCGCTCGGTGTCTAAACTGTCAGCAAGTGAAATATAAGTACCAGAGGCCTGGTAGTGTATTCCAGAGAATTGAAATTCACAAGTGGAAATGGGAGCGAATTACAATGGACTTCGTTATTGGACTTTCTTTGACTCAGAGGAGATTTGATGCTATTTGGTTCTTTGTTGATAGGCTGACCAAGTCACCACACTTCATTCCAGTATTTGTCACTTACTCATCGGAGAATCTAGAAGAGATTTACATCAGGGAATTATTCGACATCATGGGGTGCCTGTGTCTATTATCTCAGATTGTGGTATGTAGTTTACCTCGCATTTCTGGAGAGCGGTCCAGCAGGAGTTAGGCACCCAGGTCCAGTTGAGTACAGCTTTTCATGCTCAAACGGATGGTCAACCCGAGAGGACTATTCAGATCCTAGAGGAGATGCTCCGAGCCTATCTCATTGATTTTGGAGGATCGTGGGACTAGTTTCTTCCAGTAGCAGAGTTCGCCTACAACAACAGCTACCAGTCTAGCATTCATATGGCTTCGTATGAGGCGTTGTATGGTAGGCGATGTCGGTCTCCGGTCGGATGGTTTGAGCCGGTAGAGGCTTGATTGTTAGGTACAGACTTAGTTAAGGAGGCCTCAGACAAGGTCAAGACTATCTAGGAGAGATTGCGTTCAGCTCAGTCCAGACAGATGACTTATGCAGATCGTAAGGTTCGAGATGTAGATTTCATGGTTGGTAAGCGGGTATTGCTCCGGGTATCGCCTATGAAGGGCGTGATGAAGTTCGGAAAGAAGGGCATGCTCAGCCCTAGGTATATTGGTCCATTTGAGATTCTGGACCGAGTGGGAGAGGTGGCTTACAGACTAGCACTGCCACCTAGCTTATCAGCCGTGCATCCAGTTTTTCATGTATCTATGCTTCGGAGGTACCACAACGATCCCACACATGTGTTAGACTTCAATACTGTCAAGTTGGACAATGATCTATCTTACGAGGATGAGTCGGTGGCCATTCTAGACCAGCAGGTTCGATAGTTGAGGTTGAAGAGTTTTCCTTCTATGCGTGTTCAGTGGTGAGGTCAGCCTCATGAGGCATCGACCTAGGGTCATCACCTATTTTTCTCATTTGCCCCGGGCTCTCGAGGCCTTGAAAACCTTATTTTATATTGCCACGATTTACGTGCATAGTCCGGGCATGTAGCCGGAAAGATTTTGTGCTAGAATATGTGAATTCTATGAAAACTTTGAAGAAAATTTATATTAATATTGATATAGTTGACTTTGGTCAACATTTTTGGTAAACAGACCCAGACCCGAAATCGGACGGTCCCGGAAGGTCCGTCGGAAAATATAGGACTCGGGCATGCGTCTGGAGTCGAATTCTGAGGTCTAGAGCCCAAGATATGAATTATTTTGTTAAATTATTTTTACTAAAATTATTAAATGGAAATTGATGAAATGACCATGGGATCGGGCTCGTATATTGGTTCTGATGCCCGGTACAAGTCTTAAATATTATTTAAGTACTTTCTGCAAAGTTTGACAACATTTGAACGTCGTTTGATGTGTTTTGAAACTTGAGTTCCAAATTTGAAAGTTTATGAAGTTAAAGGAAGAAAATCATGAACTTGAGGCTTGATTAGATGAAAACAATATTATATTGGTGATTTGATCACGCGATAAAGTTCGTAGCATGTGTTTTGAAGTTGTGTGCATGTTTGATTTTGGAGCCCGGTGGCTCGGGTAAAGATTTGATAGGCCGTTAGAGCAGATTTTTAAAAATAACACAACTGGTATTTTCCCACAGCCGGTATCTTCGAAATTACAAAGAAATACTCGCAATTGCGAGAAGAATCAAATTTAGCATTGGTTCGCAAATGCGAACTAATCTTCGCAAATGCGAAGATGGCAAGGGAATGCATAGGATCGCAAATGCGAGTAAACCCTCGCAAATGCGAAGAACTCAGCAAAACACACTAAGTTCGCAAAAGCGAATATTATCTCACAAATGCGAGGCTGACAGACTTGGGCCAAAGTTCGCAAATGTGAACATTTTCTCGCAAATGCGAGGGCAATAGTCACAACCTTCTATGTTTGCAATTACGAACAAATGTTTGCAGTTCCCATATTCGCAGCTGTCAATCTGATACTTAAACGAATTTTACACCCCTTTTCTTCATTCTTTCAAAGCCCAACACACGACACACGATTCACCAAGAGAAAAATCACTCCAAAATACTTGAAAGTCACTTTTTACATAATTCTTTCAATTTCTAACATCATTAAACATGTTTTTCAAGAAAAGTCAAAGGTTTTCATGGTGGAAATTCTTATTTTTGGGTAGAACCTAGGTTTTTCATGAATTGGGGAATTAGACCTTGATTTGAGGTGTAATTTCGAAACAAATCATATAAATGAACTCGTGAGGGAATGGGTAACCGGATTTTGGTCCGAACCCCGAGTTCCGACCACGTGGGACCAGGGGCATTTTGGGAAATTTGGGGTTAAACTTTGAGAAAACCATTTTTAAGCACCCAAACAAATTTATATAGTATTTATTAAAGTAATTGAACCAATTGTGATTAGATTCGAGCAAGTTGAAGGCTGAAATTCGAGGTAAAGCTACAGTTGAAGGATAATTGGACTTCAAGGCTTAGAGGTAAGTGTTTGATCTATCCTAGCTTGAGGGAATAGGATTAATGTGCTAATTGCTATGTGATCGAGTGTGCTGTATGGGATGTGGTGACGAGCATCCATACACTGGTGTCTAGCATGATCGTGAGTCGTTGTTGACATATATTGTGAGTTAATATGGGGTGTTTTTAAGTTATGATCTTGAACCCTTGCCGGGTTGTGAAGTTCATTATTGTATTCCCTTGCCGGGACTTTATTGTGAAGTTGATTATTGTTTCCCTTGCCGGGAGGTTACTGTGATGATTACTGTGTCCCTTGCTGGGATGGTTCATGTTAATTGTTTCATTCTTTTGTCCTTAACTGTGATTGTTAATTGGGTGAGGAAGAGTGATAATGCACGAAGGGTGATGTCGTGCCTTGTTTATTGATTATGCACGAAGGATCATGTCGTGCTTTGTTTTATTGATTATGCACGAAGAATCATGCCGTGCCTTGCGATTGATTATGCACGAAGGATCATGCCATGCTTTGTTTTATTGATTATGCACGAAGGATCATGCCATGCCTTGCGATATTGATTATGCATGAAGGATCATGTCGTGCCTTGTGATATTCATTATGCACGAAGGAACATTCCGTGCCGTTGTTATTTCAACCATGCACGAATTATCATGCCGTGCCATGGATTTGAGGATGAGAGTAAAAGCATAAAGGGTGATGCCGTTCACTTTTATTTGATTATTTGGTAAGGATGAGAGAAAAAGAACGAAGGGTGATGCCGTGCAACTATTTGAATTTCTTGTTTTGATGATAGCTATTTTTATTACACTCTGATTCTCTTTTTTGATTTATTATATGTTGCTGATTGTGTTCCCCCAGCATGATACTCCCCTGTTAATTGTGTTACTTGATAATCTTGTTATTTTGTGGTATAAACATATATGGAATTGCACAGGTTTATGTGAGTGTCTGGTCCTAGACTTTTCACTACTTCACCGGGATATGCCAGGCACTAACCAGCACATGGGGTTGGATTGTGCTGATACTGCACTTCTGTGCATTTTTGCACAGGTCCAGGTTTCGAGCATGAGCAGCAGCAGCAGCAGAGTATTTATGGAATTTCTGTGCTTACGAGACCGACGTAGCTTGCAGGCGTTCGCAGGCCCGACGTCTCTTCTATTTATATTATTATTGCTGTGGTCTCATTGTTCCGAAACAGACAGATGTTTATTATTTTCTTTCAGACCATTATGTGTAGTATTTCTTAGTAGTTCGTGAGTTGCGGACTCCACATCTTGGGTAGAGGATTATATCAGTTGTTTTGCATTATTATTATTCATCACTATTTCGAAAGACTTCTGTATTTAACCGTTTGAGTAATTATTTCTTGCTATTAAACATGAGAATAAAAATGATTGTATGAACAGGAAAATGGTGAATGAATTGGCTTGCCTAGCTACCATGAGTAGGCGCCATCACGATCTCGATGACGGGGAAAATCTGGGTCGTGACATCTGCGATCGCAGAGAACAAACCTTCATAACTATGCGATCGCATAACCCATTCCACGATCACATTGAACAAATCTGAGCCTCCTCCAAAGGCTTCTATGCGATCACATCACACCCATTTGTGTTCACATAGAGCAATCATCTGCAACACTCATGACAGCAAATCTGACATGTTCATCAACTCTAAATGGTCCGTTTGTCCCCCGGAAACACCCCTGAGGCCCCCGGGACCTCAAAAAAACCACCTACCTACTCCAAATCATGATACAAACACGTTCCAATCATAAGAACATATCATTAAACACAATAATCATCAAAACATAGCGGATTCAAGCTTAAGTTTCAACCAAAACTTCTGAAACCTATATTCCATCAAAAACTCGACCAAACGATGTCCGAATGACCTGAAAATTTGCAGACATATCCAAAATCACCTAACGAAGCTACTGAAACTGCAGGAATTCCATTCCAACCCTCGAATCAAAATCTCACCTAACAACCGGATTTTTAGAAATTTCAAACTTCGGCATTGCAAGCCTAAATGAGCTACGGACCTCCAAAATACATTCTGAATATACTCCCAAACCCAAAATCAGCTAACGGCGCTAACGGAAGCATCAGATTTCTGTTTCGAGGTCGTCTTAACACTATTCTAAATACAGTCCTTTTTTCAGCTATTAAGCTCTCATTTAGGGTCCAAGTGTCCCAAAACACTCCGAATTCTAGAATCGAACATCCCGGCAAACCAAAATAGTAGAAATGAACCTATGGAATGAAGTTAATTATGGATCGGGGCATAAATTTCAAAAATGACCGGCCGGGTTGTTACAGCCTCCCACACTTAACATTCGTTCATCCTCGAATGAGCATAGAAAACATACCTGAAGTAGTGAAGAGATGAGAGTACTAGCTGCGCATATCCTGCTCGGTCTCCCAAGTCACCTCCTCGGCTGACTGACCCCGCCATGGACCTTTATCGATGCAACACTTTAACCTCAACTTCCTGGTTTGCCTGTAAAAAATAGCCATTGGCTCCTTAGCATAAGATAGATCCTTGTCCAGCTGGACTGAACTGAAATCCAACACGTGCGACGCATCACCATGATATCTCCGGAGCATAGAAACATGAAAAACTGGATAGACTTCGGTTAGGGTGGGAGGTAAGGCTAGGTCATAAGCAACCTCCCCAACTCACCTCAAAATCTCAAAAGGCCCAATAAATCTCGGACGCATCTTCCCTTTCTTCCCAAATCTCATGACGCCCTTCATGGGCCAGACACGAGGTAGAACTCGTTCGCCAACCATAAATGCCACATCGCGACTTGTTCGTATAACTCTTCTGTCTGGTCTGGGCTGCACAGAGTCTATCCTGAATTACCTTGACTTTGTTCCGTGCATCCTGGACCATCTTAGTACCTAACAACATGGCCTCACCCAACTCGAACCAACCCACCGGGGACCTGCATCTCCTACCATATAGGGCCTCATATGGTGCCATCTCAATGCTGGACTGATAGCTGTTGTTATAAGCAAACTCCGCCAGTGGCAAGAAGTGATTACATGAACCTCCAAACTCAATCACGCACGCACAGAGCATATCCTCCAAAATCTGAATAGTGCGCTCAGACTGTCCATACATCTGGGGTGAAATGCTATGCTCAGCTCAACCTGAGTAGCTAACTCCTACTGCACGGCTCTCCAGAACCGTGAAGTAAACTGAAAGCCTCTATCTAAAATGATGGAAACTGGAATACCATGCAACCGGACTATCTCCTTGATATAGATCTCCGCCAACCGCTCCGATGAGTAAGTGGTGCACTCAGGTATGAAATGGGTGGACTTGGTAAGCCGATCCACAATGACCCAAATAGAATCAAACTTCTTCATAGTCTATGGAAGTCCCGATACGAATTCCATGGTGATGTGCTCCCACTTCCACGCAGGGATCTCAATCTGCTGTAGCAACTCACCCAGATGCTAATGTCATACTTCAGCTGCCGGCAGTTGAGGCACATAGAAACATAGTCAACTATATCCTTCTTCACCCGCCTCTATCAGTAGTGTTGCCTCAAGTCCTGATACATCTTTGCGGCAACCGGATGGATGGAATACCGCGAGCTATGGGCCTCAGCTAGAATCAACTCTCGAAAATCATCCAAATTTGGTACACAAAGATGCCCTACATCCTCATCACCCATCATCCCCGATGGTAACATCTCGAGCATCACCACACCGAATATTATCTTAAAGAACAAGCAAATGAGGGTCATCAAACTGTCACTCCCTGATTCGATCAAATAAAGAAGACCGAGAAACCACGCAGGACATGATCCGGCTGGGCTCTGAAAGATCCAATGTAACAAACTGTTTGGCCAAGGTCTGATCATCCATTCTCATAGGTCTATCTGAGGCTGGTAGATATGCAAAACTCCCCAAACTCTCCACCCGGCGAATCAAGGCATCGACAACAACATTGACCTTGGCCGAGTGATAAAGATAGTAATATCATAGTCCTTTAACAAGTATAACCATCTCCACTGACGCATGTTCATGTCCTTCTGCTTAATCAAGTGCTGCAAATTCCAATGATCAGCATAAATCTCACAAGGAACCCTATACAAATAATGACGTCACATCTTTAATGCGCGAACAATGACAGCTAGCTCAAGATCATGGATGGGGTAGTTCTTTTCATGCACCTTTCGTTGTCGGGACACGTAGGCAATCACCCTACTGTCTTGCATCAATACTACACCAAGTCCAACGCGCGAGGCATCACAATAAACTGTATAGGACCCTACACCGGTATCAAATATCAAGATAGTGGCCGAAGTCAAAGCTGTCTTAAGCCTTTGGAAGCTCGCCTCACACTCTTCTGTCCACTGAAAAGGAGCACCCTTTGGGTCAATCTGGTCATATGTGTTGCGATCGAAGAGAACCCCTCCACAAAGCGACGGCAATAGCTTGTCAAACCAAGGAAACTACGAATCTTAGTGGCTGAGGAGGGCCTGGGCCAACTTTGCACGACCTCCACCCTCTTCGGATCCACTCGAATACCCTCGCTCGACACCATGTAGCCTCAAAATGCCACCGAACTCAGCCAAAACTAACATTTAGCGAACTTTGCATATAATTGTTTCTCCCTCAAAGTCTGAACCACTATCCTCTGGTGGTGCTCATGCTCTTCCCCACTTGGGGAATGTACCAAAATATCATCAATGAAAACAATCACAAACGAGTCAAGATATGGTCTGAATACACTGTGCATCAAATGATTGAAAGCTGTTGGGGCATTAGCCAGCCCGAAAGACATAACGAGGAACTCGTAATGACCATACCGAGTCCTGAAGGCAGTCTTCGAGATATTTGGCTCCCGAATCTTTAGCTGATGATAACTAGAGGGCAAATCAATTTTGGAGAAGACCCGTGCGCCTTATATCTGATCAAATAAGTCATTAATATGTGGCAAAGGATACCAGTTCTTTACTGTAACTTTGTTCAACTAGCGATAGTCAATGCACATACGCATAGAACCATCCTTAGTCTTCACAAACAACACAGGAGCACCACAAGGCGAAACACTGGGTCGAATGAGACCCTTACCCAACAACTCCTGTAACTGATCCTTCAACTCCTTCAACTAAGGAGTAGCTATGCGGTACAGAGGAATAGAAATGGGCTGAGTGCCCGATAACAAATCAATACCAAAATTAATATCTCTATCGGGCAGCATGCCCAGGAGATTAGCTGGAAACACATCAAAGAAATCTCATATCGCTGGGACTGAATCAATAGAAGTGGTGTCAACACTGACGTCCCTCACATAAGCTAGATATGTAGTACACCCCTTCTCAACCATACGTTGAGCTTTAAGAAATGAAATAACAAGGCTGGGGGTGATCTAGAGTACCACTACACTCAATACGTGAAATGCCTGGCATAGCCAGCGTCGCGACCTTGGCATGACGATCAAGAGTAGCATGATGTTGCGACAACCAGTCCATGCCCAAAATAATATCAAAATTCAACATACCGAGCAATAAAAGATCAGTTGTGGTCTCCAAACCACAAATAGTGACCAACCACGACTGATACGCGGTCCACAACCAAAAAATCTCCCACCGGAATAGAAACGTAAATGAGGGAACTCAAAGAATCTCGAGGCATACCTAGATGTGAAGCAAAATAAGAGGACACATATGAAAAAGTAGAACCTGGACGAATAGAACCGATACACTTTAATAACAAATCATGACAATACCTGTGATGACAGAATCGGAGGCAACAATCTCGGTATGGGTAGGTGGGGTGGCTGTTGGAGCTAGAACGATGGCATGCTGCCCCTGTGGAGCATGCTAAGGCTGTGAAGCCTATGGAGGTGAACCTCTCCCAAGTCTAAGGCAACCCCTCACCATATGAAGTATGTCTCCACACTCAAAACAAACTCTGGGAGAGCGTGCTGGTGGAAACTATGAAGTACGGGTGCTCCAATACCCTTAAATACCTGAAACTCTGTGGGAACTCTGAGATGCAAACTAAGCAAGCTTACCCACAAAACCTCTACCATGAAGCACCCTGCCTCCGAAATAAGGACAAGTATACCTCCCCGGTCCGCGAGGTCTACTCACTCTTCGATACTCTCCGTCTGGAACCAACCTGTCCTCTCCTTGATGAGAGGTCCTCGCTACCCGCTGAATTGGGATAACAGGCTAGGTCGCCATGAAACGTTGAACCTAACCAATGGGAGCTTGCTGATCTGGAGTAGGGGCGGCGGGAGTCTGGGTCCCTCCCCCGATCTATGTAGTAGTCGGTACAACCTGAATCAATCCAGCCTGAATCAATGTACCAAACATTCTCAGGAACTGTGCCAAAGTCTTCTTAAGGGCTAGAGTAGTACTAGCTGTAGGCGCGTCAGGTGTCTGAGCTCCGGCTGGATCTATTAGTGATACCTTGGCGGTAGATTGCGCATGTGCTCTCGCCGCACCACGTGCGCGTCCTCGTCCTCTACCCCTACCCCGACCTCTAATAACTGCAGTAGGGGATGCGGGTGCTTGATCATCTCGAGTAGCACGTGTCCTCACCATCTGTGAGAGAATGGAAGATAGAAGTTTAGATTTGGTGTCAAGATATCGTACTACAAGGAATTCAAAGAAATGAAGATTTTTCATAAACAATTACATAGCCCCTCGTATATAAATACGGACGTCTCTGCATAGATCAACGAGACTCTACATAACCGGCTTGTATCCCGTGACTCCTATGAACCTAGAGCTCTAATACCAACTTGTCACGACCCCAGTTCACTAATCGTGAACCTGTCATCACGACACCAAATCTTCGCAACTAGGTAAGCCTAACAAAATGTGGAATTTATAGCTTTTACGAACAACAAGAAAATAATAGCGGAATAACGTAGAAAAGGTAATAGGTGCCACTTGGCACATACACTTTACCAAAATTTCTAGAATATATAACCACCAAGAACCGAAAACTCACGGGCAAACATAGGCTAAAGAGAGTAAAATTCTGTCTCTATCTACCAAGAATATCTATGCAACCGAAACAAAAAGGAAATGACTAGTGCCACTAGGGAAGAACAGAAGAAGACTCTCCGGATCTGCGAATGCAGCAGATGCATACCTCGAGTCTCCTGATATATCTCCTTGATCACTGGTAATGTGCCTGATCAGACGGACCTGGATCTGCACAACAAAAAGTATGCAGAAGTGTAGCCTGAGTACACCACGGCGGTACTCAATAAGTGCCAAGCCTAACTTCGACGGAGTAGTGACAAGGAAGTTCAGAGCCCTACCGACAATAATGATAATAAAATATCAAATAGTATAAAGCAGGAATAAATATGAAATATCAGCAAAAGAAGGTAGACACTCCAAATCGTCTATAGTTAAACTAACATAGAAAGATTTAACACAACAAGTACAAAATCAATAGCATATGATCTCCGAGAATTTAACTCGCAGTCCATGTAATTCAGTAGCACATGATCTACTCAAATTGAACCCGCAGTCCATTTATATCAGTAACCAGGATCTCCAGAACTTGAACCCGCAGTCCTTTTTATCAGAAACAAGGATCTCCAAGACTTGAACCCGCAGTCCTTTATCAGTAACCAGGATCCCTGGGACTTGAACTCGTGGTCTTTTTGTTAGTAACCAAGATCTCCACGACTTGAACCAGTAGTCCTTTTGGAGCTCTGGGAATTGATCCCGCAGTCCAAAAAACAAACACAATCAAACCAACAGAATACACAAAGAAAAATGAAATACACTGCTATGATTAACAATTAAATTCAATCTCAATAGGTTCCACAAAATTCAATTAAGACAAATAGGCATTTGGTCAGTTAATCTTATCTAGTCATGCTTCTCCAGCTAACACAGTATAAGTCTTGCAATTACCCAGCCAGATAACTGAGATAGCACCGATTGAACAATTCAACTAAAGTGGATTTTCAGCAATTTGCGCAAGTACACGCCTGTCACCTCATGCACAAGGCATTTAAATCAACACATAATATATCCTAAGGGAAAAAGGTCCCCCACACAAGGTTAGACAAGCCACTTACCTCAATCCCGATACAAAACCGCTAAGAAATAATGCCCTTGCCACGAGTATCCGACTCTGAGTGCCCAAATCTATTCGAACCAATTACATTGTGTAAATAACATCGCAAGTAACTAATTACACTGTTAAAATTAAAGCTACAACACGAAAATGGGTAAAATTACCCTTCCAACCATCAGCTCGGAATGGAAATATTTTTATGTTTTCAGAACCCTCGTACTCTCACGAGTCTAACAATAGAAAATTTATCAAAATCGGGGTCCGTTTGCCCCTACAAATCATCAAAGTTTGTTTTAAAAAATTTACCCCAAGTTACACCCAAAATCCGAAATTAAAGGAAGAATTCGAGTTTAGATTACTGAATAATAATCATAAGGGAGTAAGAAATCATTACCCAACAATTGCCTCTGAAAAACCCTCGAAACATCCTCCAAAACCGAGCTCACTAGCTTGAGTTTGAGCAAAAATAGAGGAACCCTCACGGATGAAATACCTTATAACTGTTCTGTCTGCCTTGTTAATAACTCTATGCGATCGCATCACCAACATTGCGATCACGTAGAACAACTTTTCAGCCTTCAAAATTTACCTTATGCGATCGCACAAATACCCCTACGATCGCATTGCTTTACCAAAAAACCCTATGCGATCGCATTCACACACCCGCGATCGCATTGAACAAAAATAGGAACCTTGGACTCCTGGCCAATACACTATGCGATCGCATAGCACCTCTACGATCGCAGAGAACAAACCTTCACAACTATGCGATCGCATCTCCCATTCTGCGATCGCAGTGCACAAATCTGAGCCTCCTCCCAAGCCTTCTATGCGATCGCATCAGCCCCATTGCGATCTCATAGAGCTATCATCTGCAACACTCATGACAACAAATCTCACATGTTCATCAACTCAAAATGGTCCGTTTGACCCCCGGACACACCCATGGTGCCCTCGGGACCTCAACTAAAACAACCGACCTACCCCAAATAACGATACAAACTCGTTCCAATCATAAAAACATATCCTTAAACACTAAAATCGTCAAAACATGGTGAATTCAAGCCTATGTTTCAACCAAAATTTCCGAAACTTATACTCTATCAAAAACCCGACCAAATGATGTCCGAATGACCTGAAAATTTATGGACATATCTAAAATCACCTAACGAAGCTATTGAAACTGCCGGAATTCCATTCCGATCCTCGGATCAAAATCTCACATATCAACCGAATTTTCTAAAATTTCAAATTTCGACATTTCAAGCCTAAATGAGCTACGGACCTCCAAAATACATTTCGAACATGCTCCCTACCTAATGGAACCATCAGATTTCCGTTCTGAGGTAATCTTAACACTGTTCCGAATATGGGCCATTTTTCAACTACTAAGCTCTCATTTAGGGACTAAGTGTCCCAAAACACTCCGAATTCTAGAACTGAACATCCCGACAAACAAAAATAGAAGAAATGAACCTAGGGAAAGTAGTTAATTGGGGATTGGGGCGTACATTTCAAAAACAACTGGCCCGGTCGTTACAGGTTTTCAAGAGGAGATTATTGGGTAACGTTTCTTTAATCCCTTCTAGTTGTATTTCATCATTATATAGTTAAATCCATTATTAAAATTCTAATTGTGGATCTAAAATTGAAGAAATTAAGGGAAACTTCATAGGCTAAAGTGTTTGTTTTGAGTGAGCATTTGACCTTCGATTTGGGAGTTTTTATATGGGTAGACTCATGAGATTACGAGGGTTCATAAAATATAAAAATTATTGAATTTCGAGATGTTTTCCTGAAGGTCATTTTGGTCGATTTACCTAATTTCATGTCGTAGCTTTGAATTAAATAATGAAACCTGTTGTTTGTGATGTTATTTATGATATATAATTGAATTGAATAGATTTCGGTCATTTGGAGTTGGATACTCATTGCAAGGGCGTGATTTCTAGTTGATTTTGAGCCGGTTCGAGGTAAGTGGTTTGTCTAACCTTGTGTGGAGGACCTTTCCCCTTAGGATATGATATTTGGTTATTTAATGCCTTGTACGTGAGGTGACGAGCACATACTTGAGCTAATTATTGGAATTTTTTTTACTTGAAGTATTTAAATTGAGTTTTTCCTGCTTATCTATTTATTTTGAATTGCAGGTTTATCCTATTCTAGTTAGGGAAGCATGCTTATTTGACTATTTGCTTAAATGCTTAAACTGTCTTGGTTGCTTTACGTGAACCATTTTAGGCCAGGATTTTCTATTACTTGTTCTGATTTAGCTTTTATACTAATGTGTTGGCTACTATTGTCTGTTTTAATTTGGGACTATGGGATTGCATCCCGGGAGATCTCCCTGTACTGGTTATGTTCTGGACTAAGGTGCGGGATACCAAGAGATCTTTGGCACATGAAAATGTAAGATTTGAGGATACCAAGAGATCCCTCGTGTGTATGATTTGAGGATACAAAGAGATCCTCGGGATACCAACAAATCCCTCGTGTATATGATAACGATACCAAGAGATCATTGGGATACCAAGAGATCCTTAGTATATATGATAAGGATACCAAGAGATCCCTGGCTATTATTTCCTGTTGTGGGTAGTATCCCTTATATTGTTTTTCTTATTTTTCCTATTACTGCTTTCCCTTATTTATTCCTGTTTGGATTCTCGCTGTAGACATTATCTATACTATTTTTCCATATCTTTCATATATTATGTTCATCTTAGTAGGGCCCTGACCTTCCTCGTCACCACACAAATGAGGTTAGGCTTGGCACTTACTGAGTACCACTATGGTGTACTCATGCCCTTCCTGCACATGTTTTCTAATGTGCAGATTATTCAGGTACCTCCACTCGGGCGCATTATCCTTGAGGCGATGATAGCAACACGATAGGGATTAAAGAATTACTAAAGAAAAAAATAAGAAACGTACGGAAGCTAAAAGAAAATAAAGAAATGAATAAAAGACAAAAATTAAAGATAAATTGAATTCAAGAAAGAGTTTCTTGAATCCAAGAAGTCTATTCGTGATGTTGAATCGTAACAACAACAATAAGCTAACAAAGAACTAATCGCCTTTGGTATAAATTAAAAACAAGATAGATTGTGAAACCGGACTCTTTAGATTAACAAGAACAACAATAAGCCTAAACTTATCACCTTTATTGAATACCTAGATGTGATCTAAGATTTCAAAAAGGGTTTAATTCTTACCACCTTAAGTTGCATCTTGAAGGTTGAAGAATAATTCCAAGAGTAGCCACACAAGAGTGCAAGAAAATCTTACAAGTTTTATTGATAATAATCTGAATAATCTCCCTAAAAACAAAGAAGATACCCATTTATATAGAGGGTTATCACTAAATTATCCTTAAATATTAGTAAATAAAGTCCTAAACTACTTTGGACAACAAGTCCAACTAAAATAGGAAAAGGTAAAACTCTAGGAAACCAAAACCAAGTCGATCTTGGAAAGTAATTCTACCAATCTTAGGAAAATGAAAATATTAACCATAACTAACTTGGAAAGCAATAAATATAGCCCCATAATATATCGAAAAAAGTCCCAACCCAATCTTGGATAGAATGTTGAAAATATTGGAAATCTTGAAAATCTTGAATTTGTAATTTGCAAGCAACTTGGCACCAACTTGCACTCAACATCTAGCACGCCTATTATACCTTTCTGGGATATCAAATAAGTCATTTTTATGATGTTAAAATGTGTTTTTATGTAGGACTTCATGGGCTGCATGTTTTGAGCACATTTAGGTGCGACATTGGTCAAATGACCTTGTTTTGCAACTTTTTAACATGAGATCTTGTTAAAGGCCCTCTTTGCGATGCCAAAGCTTCATGCTTATCCTTAAATAGATTTGAGCTTCCTAGGCTGCTATCATTCCCCTCTTCTTGAAGAAAATTCGTCCTCGAATTTCGACCTTGCAAGAAAACAAAGACAGGCACTAACAAATGGCATCCACTAAAAAATGGTAAGAATAAAACAAGATAGTGACCATGTTTCCACTTAACCCAATTAAGCCTAATACGTGTAAATATTCCTTTATACATCATATGAACATCATCATCCCAATAAAATTTATAGCTACTTAGATTTGTCCCATAAATACCTCTCTTAAGGTTTCAAAAAATGTGCATGACAATGAAATTACTAAAGATTGATCATCTGTCCATTTAAAACAAGTATCTCTGCTACATGTATCAAATAAGACACATTTATGATATAGCCAAGTATCAATTACAAATCCCAGAGATTCTTCAACACATAATCTATTCAAAGAAGCACATAAATCCTCAAGAAGGTTAGAAGAACCCATAATTCCCAAAATAAATGTTTCAATACATTCAAACTCATGATTACAACTTTCCCCAATAATATTCGCAACA
Organism: Nicotiana noctiflora; assembly: GCA_032618575.1. Lineage (NCBI taxonomy): Eukaryota > Viridiplantae > Streptophyta > Magnoliopsida > Solanales > Solanaceae > Nicotiana > Nicotiana noctiflora. Next base: position 457,402 of record JASVEL010007662.1, read on the forward strand.
TCAATGGATCCTAAATAATTACTCAAGCTATTACACAAATATTCATGCATAGGTTTATGAAAGAGCACTTGATCATAAGCGTCACAATAATCATGCATATCCTCTTTACTAGTAGCAAATACTTGTACAAGCTCACATCAACATGGCTTAAAGAATAACTTTCTAGCAATTTATCATATGAAAGCTCACTGGACACTTCAATAAGAGAAGAAGAAATATTTAAATCATTTGCAAGTCTCGTTCTACCAAGTTGGAATTCATAATCATCCATGTCGAACTCAATTTCAAAAAGAAGCAAATTACTCTTGCACTTGAACTTAGATATTACTATTAATGACTTGAGATGCATCAAAAGACCATCATCCTTAACCATTATAAAGTCATCAACATAAGAAATTAGAGTAAAGTTTATTAACTTCAAACATACCTTAGGTGTCCTAGAAAGTCCATGAATTCGAATAAACTAATAATACATACCATACTTGGACTTATTTAATAATGCAACAACATCACCTTGTATACTTTTTTGCAATGATTCCAGCTTAGCAATGGATTTAAGGAACTCTCTGTCACAAACAAATCTTTTATCTTCCACCATCGAAAAATAATTGATTTTGCCAAATTCATGTTGGAATCCACTAGGAACCTTTGCCACCATCACTTACGCCTCACCTATCTTTTAGAAGATCTTTCAACATGTGGCTGCACAAAAACACAAGAACTAAAACAAGAAAGGGTTAGTGGGTTAAGAAGTAAAGAACATATTTTCTTACTTACACTCTCTTTGCCTTTTACCTCAAGACTAATTTTTTTAGCACCCTTAGCCTATTTTCTCTCACTAAAGTTTTCTTATTTTTCATCTCTCAAACCATTTGTCTCTCTCTCTACCTCAAAGCCTTTTTGTATCTCATGGCCTTCTCTCTTTTCTTTCCTCTCCAGCTCACTCTTTTCCATTCTTGACATCACACTCTCTTTACTCAACACATCCTCTCCTTTTTCCTCTCTTGGAATGTCAAAATGCACTCCCTTACTCCTCTCATTCTTTTCTCTCTCATATTTTTTCATATTCTCTTTAACAATCTTTTCATCTTAATGAATTTGTGAGAGAGTCAAAGGTCCAAGAATGAGTTTCTTCCGGTTAACCTCAAAAGAGTATCTATTTTTTTCCATGTTATATGAAGCTCTTCTATAGACATACCATGGTTTTCCCAACAAGACAAGATAATTATTTATGGGAATCACATCACACCAGACCGGATCGTCATACCTTCCAATTGAGAATAGAAATAAGACTCTCTTATCTACCTTTACTCCTCCAAACATGTAGGGTTCAATATGCTCAACACAATGCAAGTTCAATTTCTCAACCATATAAGTGCTAATTGATTTATTGCAAAACTCTTTGTCAATTCTAAGGGCACAAATATGAGACATCACTTTAGTTCTTGTTTGAAAAATAACTTTACTATTGCCTTTCTTAGCTTCAGCATGTTGTAAGTTTGACCTTTCAAATTGTTGTGTCATAGCATGTCTCCTTTCTTCATAGCTACCTCTTTGAAACATCTTGAACAAAGATTAAAAGAAATAAGTGTATTGAATATTTGGCTTTTTTCTTCTAATGTTTTCACCTATATTACCTTTTCCAGTCAAAGCAACTCTTAGTTGTTAATCTTTAGATTTATTAATCAATCTAATAAGTTACAATCCGTAGTGATAAGAATAAGAAGTTAGAAAAAGAAAAAGGAAAGTGGCAGACCAAACCTAGAAAGAATAGGAGTTGGTTGGTGAAAAAAAAGGGAAAGAATTTAAGAAACCCCAGACCCACAAGAATTAGGAAAGAAGTTTCCTTAATCTTCAAAAACTATGATCCCCTCTTCTTGTCTCCTTTCGGGACTTGGAAACCGAATAATACTTGAATTATAAAAGTAAAAATGAGCAAGAACACTTTTTTTGGGGGCTAAATTTCATTTTTTGATTATTTTTTTAATCAAGAACCTAACAAGATTATCAAGATTGAAATCTTGATTAGCCTAAGCTCTGTTACCACTTGATAGCAACACGATAGGGATTCAAGAATTACTAAAGAAAAAAACAGGAAACGTGCGAAAACTAAAAGAAAATAAAGAAATGAATAAAAGACAAAAATTAAAGAAAGATTGAATTCAAGAAAGAGTTTCTTGAATCCAATAAGTCTATTGTCACAACCCTAGTTCACCAATCATGAACCTGTCATTACGGCACCCAGTCTTCACGACTAGGTAAGCCTAACACAATTTTGGAATTTAACAACCCTTACGAATCAACCAAAAACAATACGAATATAACATAAGAAAATGAAATAGGTGCAGTTTAGCACAAACACTCCATCCCGAATACTGAAATACAACCTCCAAGACCCGGACACTCACGGGAAAACACAAGATAAAGAGAGTAAAACAGTGGATCTATCCACCAAGAGTATCTATACAACCGAAAGAAAAAGGAATTTACTAGTGTCACTAGGGAAGAAAATAAGAAGACTCTCCGAATCTGCGAACGCAAAAGATGCATACCTCGAGTCTAGTGAAATATCTCCTCGATCACCGGTAGTGTGCCTGATCAGATGGACCTAGATCTGCATAACAAAAAGTGTGCAGAAGTGTAGCATGAGTACACCACGGCGGTACTCAGTAAGTGCCAAGCCTAACCTCGATGGAGTAGTGACGAGGAAGGTCGGGGCCCAACCGAGAATAATAATAATAATAATAATAATAATAATAATAATAATAATAATAATAATATCGAACAATGTGAAATAGGAGATATATCTGAAATAACAGCAAAATAAGATAGAGGCTACAAGTCGTCTACAATTAAGCTAACAAGGAAATATTAATACAACAATTACAGAATCAATAACACAAGATCTCCGGGAATTGAACCAGCATTCCATTTAACTCAATGGCTAGGATCTCCTGGAATCGAACCCGCAGGCCATTCATATCAGTATCATAGGATCTACGGGAATTGAACTCGCAGTCCTTATCTCAATATCACATGATCTTCGGGAATTGAACCCGCAATCATTTATCTCAGTGTCACAAGATCTCTAGGAATTGAACCCGCAGTCCTTTATCTCAGTATCACAGGATCTCCGGGAATTGAACCCGCAGTCAACTCATCTCAATAACAAGGATCTCCAGGAATTGAACCAGCAGTCCACAATGCGAAACACAACCAAAAACAAGGAATTATACTCATAGAATGGAATACACAACTACAAATAACAGTTAAGTTCAGACCCAACATGTTCCACGTAGTTTCAATTAAGGAAATTAAGCAATTAGGCAGTCAATTCTATCTAGTCATACTCCTCTAACTAGCATAGTATAAATCTTGCATTTAAATCAGTCAAATAAAAGAGAATAACACAATTTGAACAACTCAAGTAAAACGAATTTTCAACAATTTGCACAAGAACACGCTCGTCACCTCGCGTACAAGGAATTTCAATTAACACATAAGATATCCTAAGGGAAGAGGTCCCCCACACAAGGTTAGACAAGACACTTACCTCGAATCAGCTCAAATTCAATCCAAAATCGCATTCTTGCCACGAGAATTCGACTTCGAATGGCTCAAATCTATTCAATGAAATTGCATAACGTAAGTAATAATTCAAGCAATTGATTCTACAATTAAATTCTAAGTTAATACTGAAATTATGTAAAATGATCTATCAATTTTTTATGCATTGTATAATTTATAATTCCTAAGAATGATTTTCTTTCCAATTTACTCTAAGAAAGTGTTATTGAAGTGTCTTTGTAACGTCTGTTTGTTTTCTTTTTATTTAACTAGACATAATCACAGCGGAAGAGCCAAGATTTTTGTCAAGGGTTTTTACACTTTTAGGACATGGGGTGGGTGAGAAAAGAAAGAAAAGCAGTGTATGAATAATTGTACAAAAAAATTTACCTATTACACCCTTGATTTTGACCGATATTTTTTTATCAAAGATAGATCTTTTACTAGTCAATGAAGTCACCTTATAACCTCTGAATTGAATGGAGTCGGGAAGACACTTTCCTAAATATTTCTCTAGGGAAATCCTCTCTCACCATTCCTATTAATTGTAATTAAGTTTGAAGCAGTTTGTAACGACCCAAATTCCATTATAGGTCAAGCTGGTATCCAACACCCTTGTTAAATAAGCCAACACTGATCAACTAATGAATTCTATTTTATATAATTATTAAGTGATAGCTTCTCCTTATTTGATAAAACTTTTAGGAGTTTAAAATATAACATAAATAAATCGAATCATGTAAGTAAACCAAAATCATAAGTCTACTAGTGTGTGTGCCAGGACCTGGTGTCACAAGTACGTGGGCAATCAAGTAGAATATACAAATTCATACTATCCTACTGTTTGAAAAGAAATAAAAAGGAAAATAAAGACATAAGAGAGACTCCAGCTACTGCAGAACGGCTCAAAAAGGTAGCTCACCAGAAAGTCTCAAGCTAGGGACTCAAGTTTATGCACCGGACTAATGACTAGATACACCTGCCTCAAATCATGTATAATCGAGTACAAAAGTATAGCGTGAGTACATAAAAATATATACGCAATAAGTATCTCTTCCAACCTCGAAGATCAGTGATGATGGGTCGACTCCGATACTTACTAAGGCAAACAATATAATAATATGAAGTTCAAATTGTAAATCATGATGTATGTAGATAGCAACAAGCTCAAAACAAGAATAATAATAGGAAAATCCTTCCATCATGTTTAAGAAGTCAAGTCACTTTCTTCATTTAAAACAAGTGACCCTTTAAGAAACAAATCATACGAACCATAAAGAGTTCTAGTTTTATGATCACATACAAATACCACCAAGGACGTTCGGCCCGAACCAATATAAAATTAAATGTGCACTGCCAAGGGTCGAACAACGCGAGCCATAGATGCATCTATTAATATGCCATGGCGAATGGTCCGCTCCCATGAGAATAGTTGAAATAGTCACCTCGCTCGCAAAACATACTTGCGACGTGGTTGAATATAAATATAACGTAATTTTCCACAATTCTATCAATATAATAATTCACTTGAGTCGTTTGAAATCTTGAAATGCTCAACTTAATTTCATTCAAAGCAAATTAACAAATATATTCAGATAACGGTACCCACAAAGTATGGTGCAAGACTAGAACTACCTGAAAATAACAAAAATAGTAGCTACATATAGAATCTTGTCACTTCGTACGTACATCGCCCCTACAATTAATCATATATTAAATAAGTTCACCTATAAGGAAATTTCCCTCTTACAAGGTGACACTTACCTCGTCTCAAGCCTACTTCCCAATTCAAACCCAAATCTCCAAATTTGACACTGAACAACTTGAAACTAGTAAAACATTACATAAACTAATCAATCAATGCTCACAAGTTCACAATTCAACCATTTAAGTGATTACCCAACCTAAATTGCAAAATTCCTAAAATTCAACCCCGGGTCGACATGCTCGCATTCCAAAAACTTTTAAGGGAAGTTGTTACCCATAACCTTAGGAACATAAATATATGATTTTTTACTAAATTCCATAACGAATATCATGGTTAATTCTCATTTTTAGTAAAACGTTAGGTTTTCGCCCAACCCATAGATTTTACTAATTTACATGTTATAATCTACCTTTAAACTATGTAGTTAACTCACATTTTGTAGAATTTACTCACCTCAGGATGCTAAATCGAAACCCCCTCTTTGAGAGCTCCCCAATTGCCCAAATGTGTTAAGAATGAGAGAAAAAATCCTAATTCTCGTATTTAATAAAGTGCACTACCCCTCCGCACATGTGGTACCACTTCTGTGGATGAGGGTCAACTTATGAGTTGGACTAGGCCCGCACCTGCGGACGTCTACCCTCTTCTACGAAAAAAGAGCCGCATCTGCGAAACCTGGGCTCCTCTCCTGGGGCCGCATCTGCGAGCCTCCAACTGCACTTCCGAGCTTGCAGCCGCGGTTGACCAACCGCAGTTGCGGTTATGACATCTCGTGGACTTTCTGCTCTTGCTGAAATATTCAACTTACTTAGCCTCGTCCGTTAGGTACTCGGGCCCCCCTCCAAACATACCATAAAATGAACTCGCTCGAACCCTCTGGATGCCGGAAATAACATTCAAACTAAGAATCACACCCTAAAACCTATTGAATCAAACTTATGAACTTCAAGCTCTTCAATCTACTTCCAATGAGCTGAAACGTACTTATTCTACTTCGAATGGCACTAAATTCTGCGTGCCAGTCTTAAATGACATTACGAAACTATTTTGATTTTGAAATCTTGTTTGGACCTCGACATCACCAAAACCTTCTCTAAACCAAATTTATAGAACTTCAAAGATCATGACGAACTAGTTTTCACTATTAGGCATCAAAAAGCTCTCGGGTCGTCCAAAACTCAACATGAACATACACCCATGTCCATAAATTATCAAATACCAATTTCTAGGTCGTTTACTCAAAATATTGGCCGAAGTAAAACTTGGCCTTTTAAGTCAACCTTAATAAATCATGTGTTCCAATTTCAACCCAATATTTTTTAAATCCCAAACCAACCATCCCCGCGAGTCATACATCAGTAAGAGCAAGTACGGGAAGTCTTATTTAGGGTAATATGACTCTAGAAAGACAATTGACCAATTAGGTCATTACACAATATTAGGTTTACATGTCAATTGAAGGAAATCCGAGCTTTTCATAGATAATATTGTCCCAAACATCCAAAGACTATCAGGCTCTTTAGGTTGTGAGTTGGTAAGCCTACTAATTAAATACTTAGGGTTACCACTAGAGGGCTAAGAACAAGTCCAAATAGCTATGGAATGGAATTTATGTTCTGATGAAAAATTTTATCAGGCACGGAAACAATACTATCAGGCATCAGTAGACTATCGTAGTTGTTCATGAGCATGAAAGGTTTAAGTTGGTCAATGCCTAAGAGAACTGATGAGATGTTGGCATGTTGGAATGGCTTTGGTATAGACACATGTAAAAAGGGGTGGTGGATCATTATCCCAGTTCGTATCTGGTGGACAAAATAGGAGTGACACTCAAGATGCTTTGAAGATTTGGCTAACCATGAACAAATGATCACGATGAATTGTATATTTTTGTTTTATTTTTGGTGAAAAGAAGCACTTGTAAAAGATGTAGATTCTATAGTAAATCTCATTCAGTCATTGGTTCCTTGGCTAGTTACAAGATTGGTTTGTGTAAATTTTTTGGGTCTTGTAAACATGTTACCCCTTGGCACAATCTTTGAGCAAGGGCTGTATTGAAATCTATTACCTTCTCAAAAAAGGGACTACAAGAGTAATTACACAATGACAACAATAAAAAAAATATATGATAAAAAAGCTCTAAAGAACAATAAGAGGACCACAATACACCCAAAAGGATATAAGAAAACTAAACTTTACATATAAAACTATGTTTTATAATCATTTTCACTTACAACAACACCACAAACAACCAAATGCCATCGCAATTGTTTTTCTTATTAGATAATATAAGGAAATCTAGGAAAATGAGAGAAGGTAAATGGGTAAGAGACATGGGCAAAAGCAGATGAGAAGGGAAACAGGGAAAGGGGGAAGAGAAGACGCAGAGGAGGCTTACCTATCGCCGGCGGGTGTCGGGGAGGCAGTGGCAATGCCATCGTTCGGTGATAGGAAACCCGAGGGAGAAGAGGGTCGGGGAAAGAGAATTGAGGGGAAGGGGTTTGGAGAGGGATTCATTTATGTGAGAATTTGAAACGACTTTGTGATCATTTGGAATTGTACATATATTTTTTTGAACTTCAAGCTAATCTATATCTATATAAATATATATAATCGAGGGAATAAAAAAGGTGAGTGACACCTCTCAATAGCTACGAATTGTATTTATATTTTTTCTCTTATTTTAACATTTTTAGTCCCAAACGTTTTTATTGAGAACCGAAAAGGCACCACCTGACTTATTGATGAAGTCTTAAAGTTTCTTCTTCCATTTAGATAATGCAACATGCTTTCTTTTCATTTTAGAATACTAGTATTAGAGTACGCGTTTCACGCGTGTACCTATACCACATATCAATGAATATATAAATATTTAAGTGTGAGTTCTTGAAATTAGTTCTTCAAATTAGTAAATATTGATCCCATTTAGCTATCTTCATAAAGGAAGAAATCCTTCTCTACATAAATCCCCATATACCTTATTACGGTTTCTAAAGAATTATGGGACTATCTTATGAAATTTATTGTCATTTTTATGACCTAATACTAAACGGTATTTGTTTTGTGCGTATTCCCCAAATCAATGAGCAAATACTTACAAAAAAAACATATGTCAAAATATGGACTACATTTTTAATGACAAAGAATATTTTACAGAAACATAATTATAGGAAATGATGCATATACAATAGTTTACATATCTAATTTGGGAAAAAATATATGTTGAATGAAGTTTAAAGAGTTCTTTATAAAATTCATATGTGCATGTCCTTAGCGTACGTCTATGAACAATAAATAAAATATTATAAAAAATTATTTAATCTAAGTAAGGTAAAATAACTTCAATAAGGTCATTAATGACTTCTTTTATAGGAGTATTTGGCTTTATGTAATACAATAAAAAAAGAATTTAACCAATAAAATCATGTATAACTCAAATATAGAAAAAATAAAAAGAAACGACGTAGCCAACATTATTTGTAGTTTCATTTTTTGTGCTGCTCTAATTCAGTAACCAACTTTTTTTCATTCCACCAATTCAGTAACTAACTTTATTTATTGCTGCTTACTGTTTTTTTTTTTAAAAAAAAATAATTAAATTATGAATGCTTAATTGGTTATAGTACCATAACACAGAAACACCTAAACCTAGAGCAACAAATCTCAATGACGGTAAATTGAGATTAGTTTTAGTTTAAAGAATTTTCGTAGGTCCTCTTTCATAATAAGTATTAAGTTACATAATTTAAATAAAAACTAATTTATATAAGGTCAAATTTGAATTTATTTTAGAGATGACTAAAAAGTATTTATTTAAGTAAAAAGTAAAAAATGACTTTTTAGGAATTCTCTAAAATAAATTCTTTATATAAGGCGATGACTATTCCTAAAAAGTAAAAAATTATTTACATGGATATTCCTAAATAGTAAAGAATTAATTCAATGACTATTCCTAAATATTAGGAAAATAATTAAATGACTATTTTATTCAGTGTGAACTCTATTTTTAAAGGGTAAAAAAGACGAACGACATTTCGCTAATGACCTTCGTGCTTTTAATATAATATAGATAATGCATCATTATGATTCATTAATGGTTTAGCGGTTAGTACTTCCACTCTTTGCATTTTATAGAAGCATTTAATACAATGTTATAAATCATGAATGTTATTAGCCTAAACATAACACATTACAACGAATAACAATAACAACATATCCAATGTTACTAGAGATTTACACATATATGTTTCCTTCCATTTATGGCTATATCATTATGATATTTAATAGTATTTATCATCCATTATAATTGGTAATCATAGCAGTTCAAGAGATTTTGTAACGATTCTGATTTCTTTCTCATTAATTGAAGGTTCATAAATCTTCGATTATTACTATTTTGATTCAGTCTTTGGCAAATCTTAGGCTCGGTACTATCTGGTGGGTGTTTCCCTCCCGTGTCTTTTTTTATTCCATCAAATATGACTAACACGTGTTGCTATATTTTTGCTCTTACGTGTTATGCAGTGTCAGTAGTCCAATATTCTACGTTTAGATCTTTTTCACCACCAATACAGATAATCCCCTCACTTTTTTGAATATTCACTATTTAATATTTGGGAAAATGGAAGGTTTTAACCACGAGAATTCTCCGTTTCCATTTTTGAATATAACTATACCATTTTCTAAATCGATGTGACATTCATCACTTCTATTAAATGATCATGCAACGTGGCAATTGACAATTGGTTCTTTAGTTCTTCACCATCTTTTATGGTTTTCCAGTAATCGTATCAGTCACAAAGTGACAATACCATTATAATGCTTCATAATGACCTCAATAGTCATGACTTCATAAAAATACTTAACCCCCTTTTCCGATTTTCTAAAGCCTTTCCTTCTTAGTCTTATTGTCTTACTTTGTTCTGCACCTTTTTTCTTGTGTTTCTCTAGTTGATCATGGCTTCATCAAATCTTGATCCTCGTAAAGTAGCAATTGTTGATGAACATCACCCTTCAACTTTCCCTGTTAGGAGAAGAAGAGGTGTAGATTACATAGCCTCAGTTCAATTTCTAACCGTAGTTCCTCATATCAAGATAGTGCTACCAAACCATCTTCTTCTAGACCTAGGGCTTCTACAACCCCAAGGTCTTCTCCTAAATATAAAGATTTAACCGAAGCCTTTATAAAGCCACCATTGATGAGATTGTCCCTTAAGAGATATCCTTTGTGACTGATAGTAAACCCATGAAGAGTTACGTCTCTTCCATGGTTACTTCCCTTGATCGTGTTGATCGATACCCAACTCTGATTACCACTGGTCTGCTTGCTCTTGTTCGAAGAGAATGTATTTGGAAACCTAACTTCACAATTTTAATGGGTGGTTCTAACCGAAGAATAACTTCATACCAAACTGGCTATTCCTTCATTATCCTTTTACCTTAGTCTTTAAACTTCTTATTGACCTGATAATCATTGATTTCTATCGTTATTTCAATGCGTGTTTGGGATAAATTGTTCCTATAGTTTGGAGAGTTGTTACATGCCTTCGTTACATATCAAACTAGGCTTCTATGCCTTTTACTTTTCGTCAAATTACAACATCTCTACTCTGCCTAACTATTTCGTGATGGAGTTTTCTCCCTTGAATCCAAAAGTAAGAATGTATTAGTTAGCCTTAAAGATGATAGAGATCAAGGCTGGTATGCTCACTTCATTGTTTCTCCCACTAGTGTTTTGGTGGGTGAAAATATTATGCATTTTTTCGAAAAGTGAAATTTTGCACGTAAGTATTTGTATCTCATCTTTTTTCCTTTCTTAAAAATTGATTCTCGTGCCTACTTTTGCAGCAATTATGAAAGTTTTTTAAGATATTCCTAACTTCCGTGCTTAGGTGAAAAAGTTATTATTTGTTGCTCCTATGGTGAGAAGATCTTGAAAGTATCATTTTCAAATAACTGGGTGGAAGCTAATGCACACGGTCCTTTTTCTGTTTTAGTCATCTCTTTTTCTCTTTTGCTTATTTAAGAGTTTTTCACTATGAGTCTTTTTCTTTTTTCAAGATTTTCCATTCGTCGTGTTAGTCCTTCTTCTGTTTCATCTACAATATTATGGTTAGTATTGCTCAAGAAAGGATTCTGAGTCCTTCTTCACAGAGGAAAATCATGGAGCTCGTGGCTAAGAGGAAGAAGAAGAACCAGAGGAAGGTTCTTTCAGTCGTAGACCTCATGTCCGGAGGCACGTTATTTGAGATGACGATTCATACCTCCTCAAAGTTCAATTACTGTTAATGAGCCTGAAGATGCAACTTTAGTGAGTTCTGATGAAGAGATAAATGCTCATCCTTGTGAATCTACTGATCAATTGTTTTCCCATGGTTTTGATAGTAGTGATTTTGGTCCTGTTTACAGTAATTACTCCTTGCTTCTCTTCTAGTGTCAACCCTTATCTTTTCTCAATCTACTGTTCCTCAGTATGACTGCTTTAACTTCCTCAAACATACCCATTGCTACTACTTTTAATTTTTAAGTTGGCACTTCTAGTAGCATAGGGTGATAAAAAAAGTTGCCATAGAAGATGGTCATCTGTTAAAAAAATTTGGTCAACCTGATGTATGGTTAAAACCTTTAATTAGCCCAGTTGAGAAATGTAAGTTGGAAAGCCACAGCTCCTTGACGTGGATAAATGACATTGTTCATTCATATCTGAAGGTTCAAGTTTTAGCTTTTCCCTTTTTTTCCCCATGGTTATTTACTTTTGTTTGACAATTGCTTCGTTCTTTGATTTTGTAGATCAACTTGATAGGTAGAGAGCTTATGAAAAGAATGGTTCACACTGAGTAGTTAGTTAGTGATTATCATACTGAAGCAGATAAATGGAAGGAACAATATGAGGGTCTTCAATTAGAGAAATAACTTTTGGCTAAAGAGAAGTGTGCTTTGGGACAACAAGTAAGGATGGTGGCGGCAATATTGGCAGTTTAAAAAGCCTCTTCAAGTCAAGTTGGCAGAGACAAACATTCTTGAGTCTTCATTTGTACAACAACTTTGTAAAGCTAACACTCCTTAATCAGAAGGAGACTTATGGCGGGGAGTTAGTTCAAACACTCACTCAGGTTTAAGAAGACCTCTATGTCTCTTCTGATAAGAACTAGCTCTTGGAGAGTTCCCTCGCCCCTCTGAAAGGTTTCTTAAAATGATTCTTTGACCAAGAAAGAAGAGGTGAAGGCTGAAATTGACCAATGGGAGAAAGATTACGAAGCCCTTTGTTTGACTCAAAAGTTATCTGTTACTTTTTGAGCTAAAAACAATCAATGAATATACGAGAGGGTAAATTGGAATCAATGGTAATATATCCAAAGATAGATATTTAGATTCGTATAAAGGTTGTTCTTATAAAATTATAAGGGAACTTGATGAAGTGTTAAAACTAGTTAGTAACAGAGAGATGAAATAGAGAGAGAATGATAGATAGAGAGAGAGTTGTATTATTATTGAATAATAAAACCTCCCTTACAAATGAGAGAGACCCTTCCTTATATATATGGAAGGTCCCCTCGCCAACACATTACATCATGTCAGAACTACTACTATTATAATAACGGCATATGGGAGGGGAAGTCGGGGCATCTGTACGGGCAAGTCTGCCGATGCGCCTCTATGGTCGGGGGCGTACCCCTTTCGTCGTATTGATTTGAAAGAGGATATCGTTCAATTTCTACGACCGTATAAGGATACATGCTCGACCTTCATTACATCCGATTCGACCTCATACAGTTAGTCCCTCCGCCTATTGGAGAAGTATTCAGCATATATCTGTAATGGGTGGATAAAGTCAACCCGTACCGGGTCTATCCGCATATGCACACGTGGCATGTTCTTCTGAATAGTCGTTTGCTAACGGCATGTGTCATGATTGCCGTTGCTCCTTAGGCAGGCCAGAAAGGCGATTTGACATTTCGGTTTCCTGCCTCTTTTTTGGTGCAAACCTCTTCGCATTCCGTGTACTGGCTTTTTATAAATAATAAGAGATTTCAAGACATTCCATTTTTTGGATCATCAAAAGGTTCTTTATACTCTTGTCTTTCGTCTTTTCTTGATAGAAATACAGCTTTTTGCGTTGACCTCGCGTTTTGTTGTTATACCTTTGATATAGAGTTTTCTCAAAAAATGTCTAAGGGTGGTAGTCGTGATGGACAGACGAAGGTGAAGCTACTTCCAAGGTTTCCCGGCCATCGGGGGTGGCAAGAAGCCTCGTAAACCACTCGTCCCCCTTTTTGTGGATAATATGCTTCCCCGTGAACTATTTGTTCGGAGGGATTCCCAACAGAGGGCACTACTCTTGTATGGGAGAGGTCCACATTTACTGAACCCCTCCTAAATGAACTCCGAGCATCTTGTTAGATTTCGAAGGCAGCTGTTATGCAAGCGGCTGGAGGGGACCACGCCAACGTACATAGGCCTGGGTTCTGCGTCTTCTACTAGTACTCATTCATAATGGGTTGTAGCCTCCCCATTTATCCGTTGGTAGAAGAGTTGTGCCGGTTCTATAACATATGTCCGGCTCAGCTTACCCCTTACACATGAAAAATATGTCGTATTTTGACGATGTATGCCGAGGGGGCCGGCTTAAACGTCATGGTGTACCATATGCTGCAGCTGTTCAATCCCGGATTCATGAGAGGGAAGATGCTCCAACTGAAGAATCAAGGGACGAAGGGCCTGGTTGTCGAGACGAACGACAAACCCAATCATTAGTTCTGGCTGAAGTACTTCTCCGTCCGCACCTCGAATTTGGTGTCGGACCCAATTGGATTCCCTGAGGCATGGAATGCCTAGTATAAGTGTTATCCCTTATGTTTACTTTTTTTACACCTGTTCGGTCTTCGATCATCTCATTGTGTTTTATGTATGCAACGAGGGTGCGTACACCCTAGTCCGTACCGGACATAAAAAATTGGTTGGGACGGTTGATCCCTTTCGCAGAGGAATGCAGGACGTGGGCTGCCTTTACCACAAAATATGGTCTCCCAGGTATTGTAGTGGTTCCGGATTTGTCGATCTCATATCCTATTTAGATGCCATATTTTCTGATACACTCTTATAACTATGTTGGCTGCCCGGAGTGCACTGCAGAGAAGGAGACGTCGTGCCGCATATTCCTCATCAACGGATTCCGAAAACGTACTTCACGTGAGAGAGAGCACCCCTGAGGCCGTTCATCTTGAGGGTGATCGAGCAGATGTGGGAGCATCTGGTGATGATGTTGTCGATGCCACTCATTCAGAGGGCGAAGCTGCAATTCAGGAGCTGGTGTTTGCAGACGGTCCAGGGACTTCGTGTCCTGTAGTTGAGTCGGTGGATAACTTGGCATCAAGAGTGGACTCTTTGCCTTCACGTCTTCCTATCTGTGAGGACAGTTTAGGGGACAAGGAGCCGTTGGAGCGATAGAGGCGCCGACTACTCCTTGGAAAGTTGGTGGTCGTGGAACAGAGGAAGGCGATTACTCGTCGCCCCAAGTTGAGACCGGTTTTTATGGGCAACACCATCCGATCGGAGAGGGCGACCACCTTGAGGGAGGTTGCGGGAAGTACCGCTTCCCTGCGTGTTAAGGATGATAGCGCGCCAGCTGTCGCTAGCGATGCTATAGACGAGGAGGGGGCTGCTTTCGGACAGGCTCCTGCTTCCACGGACGTGATGCAACAGGACTACGCTCGGGTGTATATGATGATGATAGGTCCCACCCGTCGGCTCATGATCCCTACGGGATACAATTTGCTGCTGGAAAGTGAGCAGGCTATGGCGGACATGTCCTTACTATGTGGGACTACCAAGGTAGAATTTTTGAAGGCCGTGAGCAACAGGAATCTATCTTGTCGAGTCGTCGGCACTGCCTTACAGGTATGACTTGTTCATTTCTTATCATAGTTCTCTTATCTGCCCTGAGGTATTATGTTGTTTTGAATTATGACTTTTCTTTACCTTTTTTCACAAACCCTCATCTTGGAGGTGGAACGGGGCCTGAGGGAGTGAAAGAAGAATGCCGCCCTCAGAAAAGTGTCGAAGAGTATTGGGAGGCCCAAAATAAGAACCAGACACTAGCAGACATCTACACCCAAGACCCTCAGTTTTAAGTATTTCGTGAGGGTTTGAAGCTGGTGAAAGATAAGCTGCGGGAGTGCACGTCCCAGCTGGAGAGGGAAGACACGGACTTAATGGCCGTTGTGGCCCTAAACACTGAATTGGAGAGTCTTCTCCAGTAACGGGAGGGAGAGCTGGACCGGGGCCGTGTGGTGATGGTGTTGTTGGTATAGTTGCATGCCAGGGTTGATGCCCTTACCACCGAGCTCAGGACCGCAACAGTTAAGGTGTCTACCCATCAGTAGGCCAAGACTGTTGCTCCAGCTGGCGATATGTCTTGTGAGGCTCACGACATGCTTGTATATGCTGAGGCGAGACAGAATGTATTTGAGGAGTTGTTGACCTCCAGTAGAGCCACCGAGGCGAAGGTCGAAGCTCAGCGTTGCGTCGTCGGGGTCGCTCGTGAGGCTTATGGGTATGACCCCGACTCTTCGGACCAAACGGGTGGTTCCTTTGCGGAAGTGGACCATTTGGGCACCGGGTCTTGGGTTGATTGGATGTTTTGGGATTAAGGTGATGGGGACCGCGATGACAGTGTGGCTGGTGCGGAGGCAGGTGATGGGGGCCATGGCTGTTAGATAGGATTTTTTTCTTTTTTTTGTAATCGGTACCATTTTGTAAACTTGCAATTTATTAAGATGATTTATGATGATTCCATGGAACTGTTTGTGCTTTTATGTGCTATTTTGCAACTTCGGTGCTGTGCATGGTGTGGCCTTTTATTTATCATAGTCTTTTCATAAGCTGCTAGGGCCTTAAGACTTTATGCTTATGTTGAAGGTGACCGTAGTCTCTGCTTACGCCGTCAGGGCCTTAGCCCTTTGCATTTGTTGGAGGCGACCGTAGTCTCTCCTTACGCCATCAGGGCCTTAACCTTTTTCTTTTATGGGTGGCCGTAGCTTCGTCGAGGATGACCGTGGTCTTTCCTTACTTTGTTAGGGCCTTAGCCTTTTGCTTTTATGGGTGACCGTAGCCTTATTTTGTCGAGGATGACCGTGGTCTTTCCTTACATTGTTAGGGCCTTAGCCTTTTGCTTTTATGAGTAGCAGTAGCCTTATTTTTGTCGAGGATGGCCGTGGTCTTTCTTTATATTGTTAGGGCCTAAGAATTTAGTATATCAGAGGCGACCGTAGTCTTTCCTTATGTTTTCGGGGCCTTAGCCCTTTGCGATTATTGGAGGCAACCGTAGTCTCTCCTTACGCCATCAGGGCCTTAACCTTTTGCTTTTATGGGTGGCCATAGCCTTATTTTTGTCGAGGATGACCGTGGTCTTTCCTTACGTTGTTAGGGTCTTAGCCTTTTGCTTTTATGGGTGGCCGTAGACTTATTTTTGTCGAGGATGACCGTGGTATTTCCTTACGTTGTTAGGGCCTTAGCCTTTTGCTTTTATGGGTGAACGTAGCCTTATTTTTGTCGAGGATGATCGTGGTCTTTCCTTGCGTTGTTAGGGCCTTAGCCTTTCATACATTGGAGATGGTTGTGGCCTTTCATATATTGGAGATGGCCATAGCCTTTCATATATTGGAGATAGCTATAGCCTTTCATACATTGGAGATGGCCGTAGCCTTTCATACATTGGAGATGGCCGTGGCTTTTCATATATTGGAGATGGCCGTAGCCCTAGTCCTTGTGATACACCATTCGTATCGATTGCCGGTATGCTTGGTGTGTCAGATTTAAACTTCTAAACATTTCTGAGCATCTCCTTCGTCGCCTCATTAAAAACCTCATCGAGAAAACCCAATTAGGACAAAACTCGGAAGAGGGAAAAAGAGTACGACTTGGGAGATACTCTTTAGAAATGGAAATGTTTTAGGTGGGAGATGTTCCAGTTGTTTTGGAGCGTTTTCCCATTCATGGCTTCTAATTTGAAGGAACCTTTGTCTGATGCTGCGGTGATTGTAGGGTCTGTCCCAATTGATACCCAACTTTCATTCGTTAGGGTCTCTGGATGCCAATGTCTTATCCTTTAACACATAGTCACCTACTTTCAGTGGCCGGATCTTTGTTCTCTTGTTGTAGTATCTCCCGATCTGCTGTTTTTGGGCCACTAGCCTGATGTTGGCCATTTCCCTTCTTTCTTCGGCTTCATCTAGATCTTGTAATCAGTTTGTGTCATTCTCTTCTCCGCTTGTGTGTGAGTACCTTAGGCTTGTCTTTCCGACTTCGATCAGAATGCCGGCATCAGTCCCGTAGACTAATGAGTAAAGAGCTTCTTCTGTGGAGAATTTGGGGGTAGTCCTGTGTGACCATAGTACTTCTGGCAGTAGCTCGGGCCACAATCCTTTGGCGTCTTCGAGTTTTTTCTTCAAAATGTTCAGTATGGTTTTGTTGGATGACTCTGCCTGGCCGTTGGGGGCTGGATATTATGGTGTTGAAAGTATTCTTTTGATGCGCCATTTGTCGAAGAAGTCGGTTGTTTTTTGCCCTATGAATTGTCGTCCATTGTCGCAGGTTATTTCTTTGGGGATGCCAAAGCGACATATGATGTTCTTCCAGATGAAGGCGATGACCTCTTACTCGCGGATCTGGGCGTATGCACCTGCTTCCACCCACTTGGAGAAATAGTCAGTTAAAACTAATAAGAAGCGTACCTTCCCTTGTACGACGGGTAGTGGTCAGACGATGTCCATTCCTCATTTGATGAAGGTCCATGGTGACATGATCGAGTGGAGGGGAGCCCCGGCTGATATATCATAGGGGCGAACTTTTGACATTTTTTGCACTGGCGAACGTATTCTGCCGCATCCTTTTTAATGTTGGGCCGGTAGTACCCAGTCCATATTAGACATCGCACAAGTGCTCGATTGCCTGTATGAGCGCTGCAATGACCTTCGTGGACTTCCTCTAACACTGGCGTCGTCTGGTTGGGGCCTAGGAACTTAGCTAGGGGCCCTCAAAAAGTCCTTTTGTAGAGGTCGTTATTTACCAAATAGTACCTTGCTGCCTGTGTGTGATGCTTTCTCGCTTCTTTTTTGTCGTGCCGTAGGTTTCCACCCTGCAAATATGATATAAATTGATTGTGCCAGTCCCACGTCAGATGCAGGAAGAGTACATCGGTGTGGTCGATCGCTGAGTGAAGGAGGGTGATGATGCTTTCTTTATTCAGGTGGTGGCGATCTCTGCCAGTTTATCCAGTCCGTCTACTTCGGCGTTGTGCACCCTACGAACTTGTTAGAAGCAACATTCATTGAGCCGGGCCATTAGTTTGCAGATCTCTATTCGGTATTTTTGCAGTCTCTGTTCCTTGACCTGATAAGTCCCGATCACTTGATTTACCACAAGTTGTGAGTCGCAATGTAGGACCAGTCTACGAGCTCGCTACCTGATGGCTAATTTTATACCTGCAATAATAACTTTATATTCCGCCTCGTTGTTAGTCATCTCGAGACATCGTATGGACTGGCGAATGACTTCGCGCGTGGAAACATTGAGGACGAGTCTCAGTCCCGATCCCGAGGCATTTACGGCCCTATCGGTGTGGAGAATCCAGGGGTCAGTATTTGAAGTGACTTGCAGCGCTTCCTTCTCCGCCTCTGGTGAGATTTTGACATTAAAGTCAACCACAAAGTCGGCGAGGACTTGTGACTTGATGGCGGTTCTGGGGATATAAGTGATGTCGTGCTTGCTGAGCTCTATGTCCCATCTAGCGAGACGACCCGATAGTTCGGGTTTGTGCAGGATGCTCCTTAGAGGAAAAGAGGTCACTATCCTGATGGGGTGGCACAGGAAGTAGGGTCTCATCTTTCTGGAAGCCGTGACCAGTTCTAGAGCCAATTTCTCGAGGTGCGGGTACCGACTTTCGGCGTCCACTAGGGTTTTGCTAATGTAATAGATAGGTGATTGCATACCTTTTTCTTCACGAACCAGTACCGTGCTGACCGCAACCTCTGATACGGCTAGATATGTCAGTAGAGGCTCACCTGGCTTTGCTTTTGAGAGCAATGGTGGCGATGACAGATATGCTTTCAGTTCTTGCAGGGCTTTGATGCATTCGTCATTCCAGTGGAATCCGTTGTCTTTTCTCAACACGCTGAAAAATTTGTGGCATCTATCTGACGATCGGGAGATAAAGCGTGAGAGGGTGGCTTTTCAGCCTGTCAACTTCTGAACCTGTTTCTTGCTGCTGAGTGTTTTGGGTATGAGGCGATTGCCTTGATATGATCAGGGTTGACATCAATCCCTCTTTGAGATACGAGAAAGCTAAGGAACTTTCCTGACGCTACGCCGAAGGCGCATTTCTCGGGATTCAGCTTCATTATGTATTTGTTCAATATCTCGAAGGCCTTTCGCAAGTGGTCGATGTGATCCTTTTTCCTTGCTGACTTTACAAGCACGTCGTTGATGTAAATCTCCGTGGTATTCCCAAGTTGCCCCTTGAACATCTTAGTGACCAGCCTTTGGCAAGTAACCCCTGCGTTCTTAAGCCCGAAGGGCATCACTCTGTAACAATAAGTACCTTGGTGTGTGATGAATGTGGTATTCTCCTGATCTTCCTCGGCCATCAGGATTTGGTTATATCCAGAGTATGCGTCCAAGAAACTTAGTAATTCATGTCTGGCGGTGGCGTCGATCCATTGATTGATGTGAGGTAGGGCGAAGGAATCCTTAGGACACACCTTGTTTAGGTCGGTGAAATCCCCTCACATCCTCTGTTTCCCATTTTTCATTTTGACCATAACTACGTTGGCGACCCATTGTGGTTTTTTCGATTGCCTGACGGAGCCGTTGGCTAGCAACTTGTCTACTTTTTTCGTGAACTGCCTCATTGATTACGGCATTGAACTTTCTCCTAATTTGACTTACCGATGGATGTAGTGGGTCCATGTTGAGCCAGTGGGTGGTGATATCTGGCGAGATCCCTGGCATGTTTGCATGGGAAAAAGCAAATGTGTCTGCATTATTAGTCAAAACTTCATGACACTTACCTGGGTCGGCAAGCCCGTGGTCGATGTATGCCTTCTTTTCGGGGTCGTCACGATCTAGTTGAAATGGGTCGTGATCCTCGACCGTAGCTCTATAGGCTCCCACAACGTCTGGGTCTCTGATGGCGTCAGCTGTCGGATCCGCTTTGTTCCCCGACATGGTTGATTGCTATGCTTCTACGTTCGCCCCTTTCAATTTCCTGGTGTGTGCGCAGTCTTGTGTTATTTTATAGCACTCTTGTGTTGTGTGTGGTTCTCCCTTAATATTGAATATTCCCCATGGGGTAGGGCATTTGACCACTTGATACAAGCCCAAGGGGACCACTCGCATGGCATGTATCCACAGGCGCTCGATGATGACGTTGTAGGTTGTCTCCTGGTTAATCATATTGAAGGTGGTTTCCAAGGTGAGTCCCGCCGCGAGGACGGGTAGGGTCACTTATCCCGAGGTGCGCTCCACTGCATTGTTAAAATAAGTTAGAGTTATGCAGTGGGGGGTTATCCTATCTTCGAGTCCCATCTATGAGAGTGACTCTCGGATGGATGATGCAGACGCTGCTTCCGTCATCGATCATGACTCTTCAGACATCCGTATCGAGGATACGTAAAGTAATAACTAAAACATCATAATAAGGGAAACACAAACCGTCGGCGTTAGACTTATCGAAGGTGATACTTGCTTTGAGGTCATCATACCGTTCGTGGGAGATGGTCCTCTTCAATCTATGCGTGTCGGTGAATTTGAGATCATTAATGGCGGCGTCGTTCCCTTCTCCGTCGATCACATTCACCGTTCACGTCGGAAAGGGTGGTTTCTGAGGCCCACGAGAATGTTCTTGTCCACTTGCAAAATTAGCTTTCCCATTGTCGCTGAGAAGCTCTTTCAGGTACATTAGGTTTAGCATCCTAACGACTTCTTGTCGTAGGCCGATGTAGTCTTCGGTCCTGTGCCCCCGTTCTTACTGGAATTCACACAGGATGTTTGACTTTCTTGTGCCAGGGTCTGATTTAATTTTCTGAGGCCATTGCACCTTGGTGCCGAGCTTCTCTAGTGCGTACACGATTTCTGAAGGAGAGACATAGAAGTTATGTGAAGAAAGTAAAGGGGGCGTACCTCGTTCATTTCTGAGTGGGGCGAGATGGCGTTGTAGAGCGTCTGCATGGTGAGGGGGCGGAAGATGGGACCTTATGTAAGGCTGGTGTCGCTCTTTACTGGGGCGAGGGGGAGTTCTCGACGTCCCTAATATCGTCGATCTCTCCTTGTGTCTTGATGTATGGCTATCAGCCATCGGGTCGGTCCATTGAGATCTTCCTCGTCTGCCCATACCTCGGCATCATAGGCATTATGGATCTCATCCCAAGTTGTAGGGGGATACTTCATGAGCCGGCTTAGTTGTTTTTTGATTGCTCTAGAGCCGACCCTGTTGAGTTTGTTCTGGAAAGCTGCTACCGCCATGACCTCTGGCACGTTCGGTAGGCTCATTCTTACTCTGTTGAACCCAGCGAGGAAGTTGTTGAGGCCTTCGCCCGTGGTTTTTTGGATGGCGAAGATATCGTTTACCCTTGCTTCAGCCTTTTTAGTACTGGCATATGCTGTGAGGAACTTATCCGCCATCTCTTCGAAGGTTGAGATTGCTTTGGCGGGTAGTTGGGAATACCAATTCAAGGCTCCCCCGGTCAGTGTTTTGCGGAACTTCTTCAGCAGCACTGATGGTACATGTTCTTTAGACAAGTCATTACCTTTCACAGTAGTGACATAGTGGATGAGATGATCCTCGAGATCGGTGGTTCTGTCGTACACCCTCAGCTAGGGGGGCATCTCGAAGGTCTTCTGGATGGTGTACGGTGCGGCTTCTTTAGAGTAGGGTTGTTCTACATCCCTTCCTATGTCCCGTTTGGGTAGTAGTTTAGGTGCTCCAGGGATCTTATCAACTCTATCTTGGTGTTCCTTCATCTGGTCACGGAGGGGCTGATTTTCGCTTTCCATTTCTTCCATCTCTCTTAGAATGGAGGCCAACATGTTGTCGTGTGTTTGCATTTCGACGGGTTGGCTGTTGGTTCATGTTCCTTCCTGTTCGTCTGCCGCGGTGGGTTGCTTTTTATTGGCACTGCATTTTCATAACTTTGTGGTGTTATTTCCACTATGCCGCTCAGGGTGCTGGTTAACCATTCCTCCAGTAGTTTCCTGACTGCTGGGGGTGCTTCTCTTGAAGTGGATGTGTCATCCTCTTGCAGGGTTGCATGATTCCCGAGGGGGAAAGGTGAGAGTTCCGCTTCGGGTGTGATATCAGGGGTGGCGTTGATGACAGCACTACCACCAGCCTCGTTTATGGAACCCAAGAGTTTGGTAGTAACTTCTATCCCAGCTTTGGATCGGGTGTTATTTTCGGCAATTTCTGGGTTCTTTCCGATGATCGGATCTTGTGGATGTATACTATGAGTTTGATTCTCGAAATCCCCACAGACGGCGCCAAATTGTTTGACTCAAAATTTATAGGTTACTTTTTGAGCTAAAAACAATCAAAGAATATATGAGATGGTAAATTGGAATCAATGGTAATATACCCAAAGATAGATATTTAGATTCGTATAAAGGTTGTTCTTATAAAATTGTAAGGGATTATGATGAAGTGTTAAAACTAGTTAGTAACAGAGAGATGAAATAGAGAGAGAATGATAGATAGAGAGAGAGAGAGAGTTGTATTATTATTGCATAATAACACCTCCCTTAAAAATGAGGAAGACCCTTCCTTATATAGATGGAAGGTACCATCGCCAACACATTACATCATGTTAGAACTATTACTATTACAATAACGGCATATGGGAGGGGAAGTCGAGGCGTCTGTATGGGCAAGTATGCTGATACGCCTCTAGGGTCGGGGGCGTACCCCTTTCGTGGTATGGACGTGAGAGAGGATATCGTTCAACGTTTACGTTCGTATAAGGATACGTGATCGACCCGCATTACATCCGATTCAACCCCATACACCCTTGAAGATGAATCGGCATTTGATATAAGTTGGGCTTTTTGATTACCCCACCTCGGGACTTTAATGGAGGCTAGCCAAAAAGCTTTTGATCTCAATGCTAAGATTGCCAATCCTAAAGAGGCAATTAAGAAAACTCAGTAAAGTCAAGACTTCCATTCACAAGAGGTCGGCGCAACCGAAGGTGATGAACTTACTCCTGGTGAAGTTTGCATCCAAGCTTTTTCTTCTCAAGTTGAATCTTCTCCCGCTATTAACTATGCCTTATTGGATTCTATCTCGCCTAGTGCTGATAATGTAGCATTGGATTCTACTCCATAGATTTCTTCTAGTTGTTTCGGAACACTTGATAAGAAGTGTTTTTTTTTACCTTTTGGAATGGATGGTTAGTTTTTACCCCTGCTTACTTTGAACATTTTTGTTTTAACTAAGTATATACTTAGTTTAAGCCAAGTTTAATATATTATCTTTGAATTAATTTGAGTTTCTTGTTTAAACCCTTTGGCTTGCATTTAAAAATGCTTAACTATTTTGTGATTTTGTCATAGACACGAATTTTAGAAAAGATGGCCTTTTATATTGTAGGATCGTTGCTATATGTTAGATTTCCCTTTTGTTGAACTGCTCCATTTATGCCAGCATATTTTTTTGCGGTTATTCCATGTGAGATGGTCATATCATTTCTTTGTTATTTACAGTTCTTGAGTTGACTTACTTACCGTACTTTGTACTTATTTCCATATGATTGTGCTTAGAAGTTGTGGTGAAACTCTGTAGAGCTTATGACTTGTACTATCGAGTTTTGGGAATTATAAATATTGTTGAGATTTTTTGCTTCTAGACTAATAAATTTCATTTTTAATGTTGTATACCAGTATGAGTTAGGCTTACCTAGTCCCTAAGACTAGGTGCCATCACGATTCCCAAACGGAGGGAAAGTTGGGTTGTGACAACTTGGTATCAGAGCTCTAGGTTCATATGTGCTACGAGTCATAAGCAAGTTTGTAGAGTGTTGCGAATTGGTATGGAGACGTCGGTACATATATTTGAGAGGCTACGAAACTATTAGAACAATCTTACTTCTTTCATTATTATCGTGCAAGCTTATTAATCTCGGAGTTTTAACTTTTATTAGTCCTTTCTTTCACCGACGACTAGGACACGAGCTGTAGTTATCGATGGTGCTACTCCCAAAGCAGGTGTCTCTAGAGTTAGAGGTAGAGGTCTACGAAGAGTACGAGCCATAGCTAGACCACATTCGAGAGCAGCGAGTTCACTTTAGTTAGGTTCCACGTGTCAGGGTGACACATCATGTGGTCCCAGTTCAGCTCATAGTTGGAGCAACATCATTTGCAAGGTTCAAAGACTATGACCCTCCTACATTCTGTGGTTGAGCTTCAAAGAGTGCATAGAGTTTATTGAGGAGTGCCATCACATTCTTCGTATTATGGGTATTCTTGAGACGAGTAGGGCTACTATTACTATGTTCCAGCTTAAGGGAGCGGTTTATCAGTGGTGGCAGGCATATGAGTTGGGTTGTTGGCCGATGCAACTTCACTTACATAGGTTAAATTTTTAGATATGTTTTGAGAGAGTTTGTAACTCAGTTACTTCGGGATGAATGTCACATGGAGTTTGAGCAGTCACATCCGGGCACCATGTCAGTTTTAGATTATGCCGTCAGATTCAGCAATTTGGCCATACATGTACCTGCCTTGGACGCTACAGTTAGAAGGCGAGTCTGTGGATTTAGTGAGGGGCTCGTTCATGATATTCAGATTAGCATGGCTCGATAGTTAGAGTCAGATGTTTCATTTGAGCAGGTGGTAGGGATCACTCGCTAGTAGAGGGCATGTAGGACCGAAAGGATTGTCGAGATCAAGAGAGAGAGATAGAGTATGTGTGTGTATGTGTATAGGGAGGCGAGGAGGCCTCGTAGACCGGAGAGATCTGTTGGCCCTTATTTTGGAGGTAGGGGGCAATATGGAGGCGGTTTCATGGGTCAGCCAGTTCAGTTTGTGCTTCAGGCTTCACGAAATGATATAGGTGTTCATAGGTCACAGAGTACCCGTACCGCACAGTTCCCAAAGCCACGCTAGTGTAGGGGTTGCTTTGAATGTGGAGATAGTAGCCATATGGTGAGAGATTTTCTCAAATTTCAGGCAGATGTGTCACAACAAGGTATTCAGGTGAGTAGAGGGTGCCCAAAAGGGGGAGGCCCAGCCCGTTGATGTGTTTCATATAGTAGGCTTAAGGCCGTTTTGCCAGATGATGTCATTCATGTATAATTTTGATTTGTTATAGAGGATCACCATCCGTAGTTCATTACATTTGTTGCTCCAGTTATGGGTGCGTTTCATGATTTGTACTTTATTTATATGTTACCATGTTGGGAGGTTCTATGAGTAAGCTCCAGTTATGGGTGCGTTTCATGATTTGTACTTTATTTATATGTTACCATGTTGGGAGGTTCTATGAGTAATTGTCGTGTCTATTGTCTATTTTTATTCATTATATAGAGTTATGAGAGTAGTAATAAATCCTATTGTCTGTTTCTATACGGTTGATGTGATTTCTGATTATTTTTGGCTACGAGTTTTTATGCTCCACCGGCACAGGATCCAGTACTTGTTGAAATTTGTGATGGTAATTTGTCTAGTGAAAAATTCGAGCTTGTTTGATATGTATCCTACTTGTGATTCAGAGTTGAGGGTAAGATCCTCGTGATTTCATGTGGTTTGATGTGTTTGAACTAGGCTATGTACCGCGGTGGAAGTTATACCAGTATGAGATCTTTGTGAATTGTTCATGTGCTTTAATTCGTTTCTTGTTATGTTATTTTGTTGTTTGGTACTGATAGAGAGTTGTGCATGTCGGGCTTGTTTGATAGTTCTTTTATATGTTTCTCTTGTCATATTCAGTCATTTTCGTTTTGTGCTTCTTTAGTTAAAGCTTGCGAGGTGTGTGCCCAGTGGTGTTAGTTGTGACTTACTAATTCAGGTGTTTGGTTATGTGGCCTTCGTGTTTCTTGAAACAAAGTCCTACCAGATAAGAGGCTAGCGGTTGGTGCAGGATTTGATTTTTGGCAGGTATTATGATCAGGAATGTTATTACAGGGCTATGTGTGGTGTGTATGTTGTGTGGTCCTACTATATGGTTGTAGGCATAGTGGCTGAAGCTAGTTCAGACTGATATCGAATATATATTTAGAATCAAGTCTCTTGGAAATGAGTGAAAAGTGAGAATTTCAGCTATAAGGCTTATTGGTATCGGAAGAAAGGGTAAATTCCAGTTGAGAGGGTGTTGTCAAGGTTTTGTGGATTAGGGTGACATGGGATCTCCCGCGAGTATATGTTGGACATGTGCATTCAATGATTCAAGTACTTTGAGGCGAATCTTGGCAGGTCTAAGGACAAATGTTTGTTTTAGAGGCGGAGGATGTAACGAGGCAGTTGGTCGTTTTGAATAATACAATTTTGTTTCTCCATTTACCGCTATTCATGCTTTACACTTATTATGTAACTTTCCGGTGGAATTAGTTTGGGTCCGGTGAGATTTTGAAATGAATCGAGACATTTAGTCTCCAAGATGAAAGCTTAAGTTGAATAATTTGACCCAAAAAATAAAATATGTATAAACGACCCTTAAATGAATTTTAGATGATGTCAATAGCTCCTATGAAGATTCGGGTTTACAAGTGTGTCTGGATATTTATTTTGAGGTTCGTAGCTAAATTAAGCTTGGAATGGCGATAAAAAGATATTTAAGTTTGGAAGTTTGACTAGGGAGTTGACTTTTTGATATCAGGGTCGGAATCAGTTCTGAGAATTTTCCTAGCTCTGTTATGTCATTATGACTTGTGTGAAAATTTGAGGTCAATCGAACTCTATTTGATAGGTTTCGACAACGAATATAGAAGTTGGAAGTTCATACTTTCATTAAGCTTGAATTTGGGTATGATTCCTGATTTTAGCATTGTATGATGTGATTTAAAGTTTTGACCATGTCCGTATAGTGTTTTAGGACTTGTTAGTTTATTTGGTTGGGGTCCCGGGGGACTCGGGTGTGTTTCAGATCATTTTGGGCTACTTTAGATGCTGATTTTCTGATATCTGGTGTTGTTCTTCATGTTCGCAAGGAGCCTCCCGCATTCGCGAAGAAGAATTTGGCTTCTTGAAGTTTGTTCTTCACGTTCGCAAAGAGACTCTGGCATTCATGAAGAAGGAAATCTCGGTTGCACATGCCTGACATCGGAGGCTCATATCTCACAATCTATATGGAATTTGGAGATGATACAAAAATGAATGTTGTTGCTTTTATGTCCAGTTTTCAGAAATGTAAACTAATTGGCATTTAGATGTGTTTAAAAAATATGTTATGGTAGTAATACTACAGGCTATACGGGGAGAGTTCAAAAATCTCTCCTGCACAGGGTTGACTTGGGAAGCTTATATCTCGCAATATATAATGATTCAGGAAATGAGCCTATGAAACTATAGCCCTTGGTGTCTTGTTTTTAGAACATCAAACCATTTATCATTATACAGTGTGCAAAAGGTTATGACCATTATACTAAAGGCTGTCTGGAATGAGCTTGGAAAACTGATGAGGAATTTGTTCATCGCGAACGCGAGAGAAGGGCCGTGAACGCGAAGAAAAAACCCTTGGGCAGCAGAATAAAGTTCAAATTTGACCCATTCTTCCATTCTTAGACCTAGAAAGCTCGGGTGGGGCATTTTTCGAGGGATTTTAAGAGAAAACGATGGTTTAAGTGTTCCTAACTCAATTTTGGTTTGATTACCTGAATCTATTACTAATTTAGCATTTAATATGTAATATAAGTTGGAAAGGGTTGAAAACCCTCTTGGATTGATCTGAGGATTTGAGGGTCGAATTGCTAACGGAATTTAGTAATTTTTGTATGGTTAGACTCGTGATTGGATGAGCTTTAATATTTCGTGACTTTCGTCGGGTTCCGAGATGTGGGCCCCATGGGTGAATTTTGAGTTACTATTGAAAAATGTAGTATCTTATTATGAAATTGATTCTGTAAATTTTGTTGAATGTATGGAATTATTCTGGCTATATTCGAGCTACTCAGAATTGGATAATTGTGGAAAAAGGCATAATTGTTGATTAAATTTGGAGCAAGTCTAGGTAAGTATCTTGCCTAACCTTGTGTAGGGGACTTTCCCATAGGATTTATGCCTTCTATGTTGTTGTAGTTTGAGTAACGAGTGCGTAGTCGGACTTATTTGGAGGAAATCAGCCTTTTAGGGTTCTTAGGTCCTTATATTCATTATGCATGAAGTTATTATTGGAATGACAGAGTTCATGCTTATTAGTTTCGCCTCTACATGCTTAACTATAATTAATTGTTCATGATTCATCCTTATTTTCTAATTGACATCCGATTTGATTTAACTGAAAAATTTCACCTCTCTTATTGTCATGCTATCTTTTCGTAGTTGCGTCTTATTGAGAGTATTTCATTATCCATCCTGAAATTTTTTAGTCTTAAGTGAAGCTAAGATCATCTTTACTTAATTGAATTCTCAAATATCCTTGTAATTGTCCAACCTTAAAAGGAGTTAGATAGCTAATATCTTTGTTGACTTGCCTTTATTTGGGATTACTTGACTCTAGTTGATTTCTTTGTTATTGACTTGTATATTGTAGGATTATTGCTACATGTTAGATTTCCCTTTTTGTTGAAATGTTCCCTTTATGCCAATATTCTTTTCTGTGGTTATTCCTTGTGAGCCGGTCCTACCATTTCTTCGTGATTTACAGTTCTTGCGTTGACTTACTTGCCATATGTTGTATTATTTTCATTGTTGTCATTGTGTATTTAATTTGGGACTATAGATTAGTATTTAGGGATATCCCCCTACACCTTTATATTTGACAGTACGAAACTATATCCCGGGAAATCCCCTGTACTGGATATTTACTTTTGGACAACAGATAAGTATTCTGGGAGATCCCCCTATACCTTTATATTTAGGCTACGAGATGATATCCCGGGAGATCACCCTGTATTGGATATTTACTTTGGGACTAGGGATCAATATTTCGGGAGATCCCCTTGTACCTTTGTATTTGGGAGTACTGGTCGCAATCCGTGGAGATCCCCCGGTACTAGATATTTATTTTAGGACTACGCATCGATATTCTCGGAGATTCCCTTGCATATTTACGATTTTCACTACGGGACGATATGCCGGGAGATCCTCTGCCCATTTATGTTTGGGACTATGATACGTTTTCTTGGGAGATCCCCAACTATTATCTCTATATTTTGAGATGTTGTTTTCATTAATCCTATCCCTGTGTAAACAGTATATATGTTGTTTGTTTCTATCCTTATGCTTACTACTTGGTATGAACTATGATAGGACACTTTCACAAGCATACACGTGGCTAAGCACCCTTATCGGATAGGAGGCTCCTTGAGATTTCTAAGTGTAGACGCACACCCTTGTTGTTTGCCTTCCAAGTGACAATGACTCTTTTGGGCACGTGAGCTGTTAGTATGATTAGGAGGTGTGATGAGAGCACTGGATGCCAAGTGTTAGGGTTCAAGTATTGAGACCTGTATTGTATGATTATAAGATGAGGCGTCACAGGGTGACTGATATGCGAAGGTTATCTATTTTTAAAATATTATATTTGAAAAGAATTTATTTTGAAAGAAAATTTATTTGAGTGAAGTATATTTCAAAAACCATTTATCACTTGAAAGGTTTTACTAGTTGATTAACGTTTGCTGGTTAAGACTTAAGGTAAAAACTATCGGAGTTGTTGAGTTATGACTTGTTTTTACTGTATTTGTGATTTCGGATTTGGGTTGTATTCTCGATTACCTTTCCGTGTTTTCATTATGGTGTTCGCTAAGTAGTTGTTGTCCTCCTTATTTTTCATTACTATATGGTAAGGTGTATCGAGTAGTATCCATATAAATATCTTCTTCTATATATTATACCAGTAGGTGTCTTGACGATTCCTCGTCACTAATCCACCAAGGTTTGTCTTGATACTTTTTAAGCACCGCTATGGTGTGCTCGTACTACTGTTTTGTACTGCAGATCCAGGTATTATTTTCTAGTAGTTGTAGGGATTTCTATCGAGGAGACTCAAGATAGCTCTGATGATATGTTCACACTCTTCGGAGTCATCTTCCTATTTTATATTCACATTGTTGTTCGTATTTCCATACTATTGCGTTTAGAAGTTGTAGAAAACCTCTGTAGAGCTTATGACTTGTACTATTGGGTTTTGGTTATTACAAATTGTTTTGACATTTTTTGCTTCGAGACTGTTAAATTTCATTTTTTAGTATTGTATTTCAGTATGAGTTGGGCTTACATAGTCTTTAAGTCTAGTTTCAATCACGATACCTAAATGGAGGGAATGTTAGGTCGTGACAATCTCACTTCTTTCATTCCTATCGTGCAAACTTATTGATCTCGGAGTTTGAACTTTTATCAATTCATTTTCTCACCTACAGTGAGGACACGACCTGCAATTATCAATGGTGCTTCTCCCGGAGCACATGTCACTAGAGGTAAAGGCATATGCCGATGAGGAATACGAGTAACAGCTAGACAACATTCGACAACAGCGATTTCACGTTAGTCAAGTTCCAGGTGTCAGGGCGGCACATCATGTTGTCCCAGTTCAACTAATAGTTAGGGCATCAACATTTGAGGAAAGGCAATTTGGATTTGCAAGGTTGAAGGACTATGACCCTCCTACAATCAGTGGTTGAGCTTCGGAGAGCAGATATGGTTTATTGAGGAGTGTTATCGCATTCTCCATACTATGGGTATTCTTGAGACGAGAGGGGTTACTATTACTATATTCCAGCTTAAGGGAGCAGCTTATCAGTGGTGGCGGGCATGTTAGTTGGGTTGTCAGCCGATGTAACTTCACTTTACATGGGTTCAATTTTCAGAGAGGATTTGAGAGAATTTGTAACTCAGTCACATCGAGATGAATGGCACGTGGAGTTGAGCACTCGCGTCAGGGCACCATGTTAGTATTAGACTATATCGTCTGATTCAACAATTTGGCCAGACATGCACATGCCTTGGTTGCTACAGTTAGAGAGCGAGTCTGTGGATTTCGTGAGGGGCTCAATGTCACGACCCGGATTTTCCCCCAACATCAGGATCGTTATGGCGCCTACTCGTGGTAGCTATGCAAGCCGCTGTATTCATACTATCCTGTTTTAACACAATTTTAATTAAACAAATGCGGAATACTTTATAGAAATGGAAATAACTAATTACAAAGTGAAAATCATACTGAAATCCTCTACCCAAGACGTGGAGTCACCAACTCACGAACTACTATGGAATACTACACATAAAAGTCTGAAGGAAATATAACATAATTCCGTTTGTCTCGGAACAAAGAGACTACAGATAATAACATAATTAAAGAGAGAGACGCCGGGCCTGCGGACGTCTGCAAGCTACCTCGGTCTCAAATGTGATCAACTCCCACGCAATCAATTTACCGCTGCTGCTGCTCTTGATCGTAACCTGGACCTGTGCAAAAACGCACAGAAGTGTAGCATCAGCACAACCGACCCCATGTGCTGGTAAGTGCCTGGCCTATCCCGGCGAAGTAGTGACAAGCCTAGGACCAGACACCCACATAAACCTGTGCAATTCAATATCTATGTATACCATAGAATAACAATAAATAATCAGGTAATAACACAATAAGGAATATCTCAAAGAATTCAACAATTAACAACAGAATAAATTCACAAGGAAAAACAAAGTATAATGTAAAACACAAGTAATATCAATTCAAGAAATAGCAAACAGTTGCACGGCATCACCCTTCGTGCTTTTACTCTCATCCTCACCAAATAAACAAATAAAGTACACGGCATCACCCTTCGTGCTTTTACTCTCATCCTCACATCCATAGTACGGCATGATCCTTCGTACATGGTTCAATAACAGGGCACGGCATGATCCTTCGTGCATAATCAATAAATAAACATGGCACGGCATTAACCTTCATGCATAAATAAATAAACATGGCACGGCATCACCCTTTGTGCATTATCACTCTTCCTCACCCAAATAACAATCACAGTTAAGGGCAAAGAAAGAAACAGTAAATCATAAACCGTCCCATCAAGGCAAATCAATAATTATCTTCACAACAAGTCCCAACAAGGGAGATCAATAACAATTCATCTGTAATATATCTCAAAATAATCAATTTCCAACGACTCACGGTCATACTAGACGCCAGTGTATGGATGCTCGTCACCACAGCCCATACACCGCACTCCATCACATAACACATAGCACATAATCCTATTCCCTCAAGCTAGGATAGAGCAAACACTTACCTCGAATGCTTATGAACAATTCAATCCGTGGAAATGTCTTTTTCTTTCAACTTGGCTCCAATCCAACCGTATCTATATACAATTGATTTAATATCATCAATTCTACTCAACAAACTAATTCTTAAGACCAAATACAACTTTTACAACATTCTGCCCGGAATAGTGAATTTCAACCCCGGACCCACATGGTCGGAACTCGGGGTTAGGACCAAAATCCGGTTACCCATCCCCCCACGAGTTCATATATATAATTTGTTTCAAAATCGGACCTCAATTCGAAGTCCAATTCCCCAATTTATGAAAAACCCTATTTTCTAACAAAAACAAGAATTCTACCATGAAAATCATTGATTTCTTATGAAAAACATCTTTAATGATGTTAGGAATTGAAAGAATTAAGTAAAAAGTGACTTACAATCGTTTTGATGAAGAAGAAATCCTTGAAGAATCGCAAATGGGTGTTTTGGTTTTGTGCAATGTGAAGAAATGACTGAAATTCGTGTTTTTCAGGTCTCTGTGTTCGCATTTGCGAACATGGGTTCGCAATTGCGAACCCCGACCAATTTCCGGAGTTTGAAAAATAAGCTAAGGGTGGGAAGTTCGCATTTGCGAACATTTGTTCGCATTTGCGAACACTGGCAGTCAAGGGATGTTCGCATTTGCGAACCAATGTTCGCATTTGCGAACACATGCTGTATAAGGCAGTGTTCGCATTTGCGAACAATGGTTCGCATTTGCGAACCAAGGCAGTATGGGAAATGTTCGCATTTGCGAACTATTGTTCGCATTTGTGAACATAGGCAGCACTGGGGACCTTCGCAAATGCGAACAAGGCTGGCTTCGCATTTGCGATCAAGGTTCGCATTTGCGAGCCTTGCCTTACACTGTCCCCTTCGCAATTGCGAGAAATTCTTCGCAATTGCGAAGCCAACAACTGGGTGAAAAAAACCAGCAGTTCAAAATTCAGAATTTCATCCAACGGCCTATCAAATCTTTACCCGAGCCCCCCGGCTCCAAACCAAACATGTACACAACCTCAAAAACACATTATGGACTTGTTCGTGCGATCATATCGCCAATATCACTTCGTTTTAATCAAATCAAGCCTCAAACTAATGATTTTCATACTTTTGATTTTCAAAACTTCTTAACTTGGAACTCAAGGTCCAAAACATCTCAAACGACATCCAAATGTCACCAAACTTTACAGTAGAAATCACATATATAATATTTAAGACTTGTACCGGGCGTCGGAACCAAAATACGAGCCCGATACCAAGGTCAATTAATTTATTTCCTTTAATAATTACATAAAAAACAATTTCACATAAAAATTCATAACTTGGGCTCTAGGCCTCAGAATTCGACTCCGGAACGCATGTCCAAGTCCCATATTTTTCTACGGACCTCTCGGGACCATCCAATCTCGGTCCGGATCCGTTTACCAAAAATGTTGACCGAAGTCAACCATATCAATATTAATATCATTTTTATCCAAATTTCTCATAGAATTCATATTTTCTATCACAAAATCTTTCCGGCTACATGCTCGGATCGTGCACGTAAATCGAGGTAACATAGAATGAGGTTTTCAAGGCCTCAGAAGCTGGAAATGATTAATTAAATAAGTGATGACCCTTTGGGTCATCACAATCTCCACCTCTAAAACAACCGTTCGTCCTCGAACGGACAAAAGAAAGAAGTACCTGAGTCAGGAAACAAGTGTGGGTAGCGGCTACGCATATCAGACTCGGACTCCCAGGTCGATGCCTCAGGAGGCTGACCTCTCCACTGAACGCGCACAGAAGGATAACCCTTCGACCTCAACTGTCGAACCTGCCGGTCTAGAATAGCCACCGGCTCTTCCTCGTAAGATAGATCATTGTCCAATTGGACAGTACTGAAGTCTAACACATGAGTGGGATCGCCGTGGTATCTCCGAAGCATAGAAACGTGAAAAATTGGATGCACGGCTGATAGGCTAGGCGGCAAAGCTAATCTGTAAGCCACCCCTCCCACTCTGTCTAGAATCTCAAATGGACCAATATACCTAGGGCTGAGCTTGCCCTTCTTCCCAAACCTCATCACGCCCTTCATAGGCGACACCCGGAGCAATACTCGTTCACCAACCATGAAATCTACATCTCGAACCTTACGATCCGCATAAGTCTTTTGCTTGGACTGAGCTGAACGCAATCTCTCCTGAATAGTCTTGACCTTATCCAAGGCCTCCTGAACTAAGTCTGTACCCAACAACCGAGCCTCTCCCGGTTCAAACCATCCGACCGGTGATCGACATCGCCTACCATACAATGCCTCATACGGAGCCATCTGGATGCTAGATTGGTAACTGTTATTGTAGGCGAACTCTGCTAATGGTAGAAACTGATCCCACGAGCCTCCGAAATCAATAACACAGGCTCGAAGCATGTCCTCAAGAATCTGAATAGTCCTCTCTGACTGGCCATCCGTCTGAGGATGAAATGTTGTACTCAACTGAACCTGGGTGCCTAACTCCCTGCTGGACCGCTCTCCAAAACCGCGAGGTAAACCGCGTACCCCGATCTGAGGTAATAGATACTGGTACCCCATGGAGACGAACAATCTCCCTAATGTAAACCTCCGCTAACCTCTCCGACGAGTAGGAGACAGATACTGGAATAAAGTGTGCTGATTTGGTCAGCCTATCAACAATGACCCAAATAGCATCAAATTTCCTCCGAGTCAAAGGAAGTCCAGTAACGAAGTCCATAGTGATCCGCTCCCCTTTCCACTCGGGAATTTCAATCCTCTGAAACACACCACCAGGTCTCTGGTGCTCATATTTCACCTGCTGACAATTTAGACACCGAGCGACATACGCAACGATATCTTTCTTCATTCTGCGCCACCAATAGTGTTGCCGTAAGTCCTGGTACATCTTCGCGGCGCCTGGGTGAATAGAATACCGCGAACTGTGGGCCTCTGCTAAGATCAACTCTCGAATCCCTTCGACATTGGGTACACAAACTCGACCCTGCAATTTCAATACCCCATCATCATCTAGGTTTACCTGTGTGGCACCTCCCCGCTGTACTGTATCTCTCAACTCACGCAAATGAGGATCATCAAATTGCCTCTCACGGATACGCTCTAATAAAGAAGAACGAGCGACCGTACAGGCTAACACCCTGCTAGGCTCAGAAATGTCTAATCTCACGAACCGGTTGGCTAAGGCCTGGACATCTAGAGCTAATGGTCTCTGATTGACCGGAATATATGCAAGACTACCCATGTTGGCATACTTTCTACTCAATGCATCGGCCACCACATTGGCCTTACCTGGGTGATATAATATAGTAACATCATAGTCTTTTAGCAACTCTAACCATCTCCGTTGTCGTAGATTCAACTCCTTCTGCTTGAACAAGTACTGTAGGCTTTTGTGATCAGTGTACACCTCACATGTCACACCATATAGATAATGCCTCCAGATCTTTAAGGCATGAACCACTGCTGCTAACTCAAGATCATGAACCGGATAATTCTTCTCATGTATCTTTAATTGCCTCGAAGCATAAGCGATAACCTTACCATCCTGCATCAATACCGCTCCAAGCCCCTGTACGAGATGCGTCACAATAAACTGTATAAGGCCCTGTACCTGTAGGTAGTACCAACACTGGTGCGGTGGTCAAGGCTGTCTTGAGCTTCTGAAAGCTCGCCTCACACTCCTCTGACCACTGAAACCGAACACCCTTCTGGGTCAACCTGGTCATCGGGGCTGCAATAGAAGAAAACCCCTCTACAAAACGACGGTAGTAACCCGCTAATCCCAAGAAACTCCGGATCTCAGTCACTGAAGCTGGTCGAGGCCAATTCTGGACTGCCTCAATCTTCTTTGGGTCTACCTGAATACCTTCCACTGATACAATGTGACCCAGAAATGCTACCGAACTCAGCCAGAACTCACATTTAGAAAATTTGGCATATAGCTGGTTATCTTTCAGAGTCTGAAGAACCACTCTGAGGTGCTGCTCGTGCTCTTCCTGGCTACGGGAGTACACTAGGATGTCATCTATAAAGACTATCACGAACAGATCTAAGTAAGGCCTGAATACCCGATTCATCAACTCCATGAATGCTGCTGGGGCATTGGTCAACCCGAAGGACATGACCAAGAACTCATAATGCCCATATCTAGAGCGAAAGGCTATCTTAGGAATGTCAGCCGCCCTGATCTTCAACTGATGGTAGCCTGACCTCAAGTCTATCTTAGAGAATACCCTCTCTCCCTGGAGCTGGTCAAACAAATCATCAATCCTCGGAAGTGGATATTTATTTTTGATGGTCACCTTGTTTAACTGCCGGTAATCAATACACATCCGCATCGAGCCATCTTTCTTCTTTACAAATAATACAGGTGCTCCCCAGGGGGAAACACTGGGCCTGATAAAGCCCTTCTCAAGAAGGTCCTGCAACTGATCTTTCAACTCTTTTAGTTCCGGCGGGCCATACGATAGGGTGGAATAGAGATGGGCTGAGTGCCCGGTGCCAGATCAATACAAAAATCAATATCCCTGTCGGGTGGCATGCCCGGCAGGTCTGAAGGAAAAACCTCAGGAAACTCCCGTGCAATAGGGATTGACTCAATGGAAGGAACTTCTGCGCTGGAATCACGAACATAAGCCAAATAAGCTAGACACCCCTTCTCGACCATACGTCGAGCCTTAACATAGGAAATAACAGTGCGAACGGAGTGGCTTGAGGTACCTTTCCACTCTAGTCGGGATGATTCTGGCAAGGCTAAGGTCATCGTCTTAGCATGTCAATCAAGAATAGCATGGTATGGGGACAACCAGTCCATCCCCAATATGAC
This sequence comes from Nicotiana noctiflora, assembly GCA_032618575.1. Classification (NCBI taxonomy): domain Eukaryota; kingdom Viridiplantae; phylum Streptophyta; class Magnoliopsida; order Solanales; family Solanaceae; genus Nicotiana; species Nicotiana noctiflora. The sequence continues at coordinate 494,966 of JASVEL010007662.1, forward strand.
ATCAAAATCTACCATATCCAAAAGCAACAGATCAACACGGGTCTCAAGACCCCCAAATATAACTACGCACGAACGATGCACCCGATCGACTACAATAAAGTCACCCACTGGTGTAGCCACATAAACTGGAATATCCAGAGCATAGCTGGGCACAACCTAATACGGTGCGAAGTAGGAAGACACATAGGAATATGTAGATCCAGGGTCAAATAATACCTGAAGCACCTCTGCCACACACAAGAATAGTACCTGTAATCACAGCATCTGATGCCTCTGCCTCTGGCCTGGCCGGTAAAGCATAGAATCGGGGATCTGCACCTCCCCTCTGAGCTGCGTCTCTAGGACGACCATCAACTGGCTGACCTCTACCTCTCGCTGGACCGTCTCCACCTCTACGGTCTCGACCTCCACCTCTATAATCTCTACCCCCGCCTCGCTGGCTGGGCAGGCCAGGCTGAGGGTCAGCCGGGGCCCGAATCATAGGACGAGGACCTCGCTCCCTGAGAGTTGCCCGCCGCTAGAGGGCAATTCCCGATAAAATGACTCGGGTCACCACAACCGTAGCAACTCTTGGACCGATAGGGCCGCTGGCCCCGACGACCCGAATGGCCTCCACGAACACTCGAAGAGGCCGAGCATTAATAGGAGACCGGTCCGAATAATGCCCACGATAACCGCGATCACCCGGTCCACCCCGTGAAGCCTCGAAGGGCGGAATGAAAAGGCATGGAGGACCGGCCTCTATCAAAGGATTCTCTCGCCACAAGAGGAAGAACCACCAAACTCGCTCGAATGACGAGGCCTCTTATCCGAAGAATAACCGCCTCCCCTAGCAAGAGCCATCTCAACTCTGCGTGCTGCATTGGCTGCCTCCTGAAATGATATGTCACTCCCCACGCCCATAGCCATCCGGAGTCTAATCGGCTGATTAAGCCCATCTATAAATCCTGCGGACTCTCTCCCGCTCCGTGGGAAGTATCACCACTGCATGACGAGCTAAATCGATAAATCTCGTCTCATACCGTGTAACTGTCATAGTGCCCTGATGGAGGCGCTCAAACTGCCTCCGAAGTACATCCCGCTGAGTAGCAGGGAGAAACTTCTCCATAAATAGTTCCGCAAACCGATCCCATGATAAAGCTGGGGACCCTGCTGGTCGAGTCAAGCAATAATCTCTCCACCAAGTCTTGGCGGATCCTGCAAGCCTGAAGGTACAGAAGTCAACCCCGTTTGTCTCCACGATCCCCATAGTCTTGAGAATCTCATGGCAACCGAATAAAAAGTCCTGAGGATCCTCTGATGCGGCTCCACTGAATGTAGTGGTAAATAGCTTGGAGAACCGATCAAGCCTCCATAACGAATCAGAAGTCATGGCCGCTCCATCACCTGCATGAGCTGTGGTACCTGACTGAGTGGCCACAGCTGGCTGAATTACTGGTGTCTGAGGCTGAGGAGCTACTGGCTCCGGAGTATGAGCAATAGGAGTTTGGGCCCCTCCTCCAGCCTGAGAAGTGGCTGGGGCAACTGATAATAAACCCGCTCTGGTAATGCTGTCCATGAATCCTGCTATTCTGACCAAAGCATCCCGGAGATCCGGGGTAAATAAAGCCTCTCCTGGGACCTGAGCTGGGCCCACTGGAGCTGCTGGAACCGGAACCTCCTCGTCAATCTCAATATGAGGCTCCACCTCTGGGGTAGCTGCCTGGGGCTGAGCTCTACCCCTACCACGGCCTCTGATACGGCCTTGGCCCCTGCCCCTCACGGGAGCTGCCTGGGGCTCGGGCTGCTGGTCAGCGGACGAAGAAGCGCGTGTCCTCACCATCTGCGAAAGGACAAAATAGAAATTCAATCAGTAATTGAGGAACAAGTCGCACGACAAGAAAGAACAAATGAGAGACTCTTTCCTAACTCAATAGACTTTGGAGGACAAGTACGGACGTCTCCGTACCTACCTCTCAAACTCTACTAAGCTTGTTCGTGAGTGGTGAGACCTATGTAACCTAGAGCTCTGATACCAACTTGTCACGACCCGGATTTTCCCCCAACATCGTGATCGTGATGGCGCCTACTCGTGGTAGCTAGGCAAGCCACTGCATTCATACTATCCTGTTTTTAACACAATTTTAATTAAACAAATGCGGAATACTTTATAGAAATAGAAATAACTAATCACAAAGTGAAAATCATACTAAAATCCTCTACCCAAGACGTGGAGTCACCAACTCATGAACTACTAGGGAATACTACACATAAAAGTCTGAAGGAAATATAACATAATTCTGTTTGTCTCGGAACAAAGAGACTACAGATAATAACATAATTAAAGAGAGAGACGCAGGGCCTGCGGACGTCTGCAAGCTACCTCGGTCTCAAATGTGATCAACTCCCACGCAATCAATTTACCGCTGCTGCTGCTCTTGATCGTAACCTGGACCTGTGCAAAAACGCACAGAAGTGTAGCATCAGCACAACCGACCCCATGTGCTGGTAAGTGCCTGGCCTATCCCGGCGAAGTAGTGACAAGCCTAGGACCAGACACCCACATAAACCTGTGCAATTCAATATCTATGTATACCACAGAATAACAAGAAATAACCATGTAATAACACAATAAGGAATATCTTAAAGAATTCAACGATTAACAACAGTTAATAAATTCACAAGGAAAAACAAAGTATAATGTAAAACACAAGTAATATCAATTCAAGAAATAGCAAACAGTTGCACGGCATCACCCTTCATGCTTTTACTCTCATCCTCACCAAATAAACAAATAAAGTACACGGCATCACCCTTCGTGCTTTTACTCTCATTCTCACATCCATAGTACGACATAATCCTTCGTACATGGTTCAATAACAGGGCACGGCATGATCCTTCGTGGATAATCAATAAATAAACATGGCACGGCATTAACCTTTGTGCATAAATAAATAAACATGGCACGGCATCACCCTTCGTGCATTATCACTCTTCCTCACCCAAATAACAATCACAGTTAAGGGCAAAGAAAGAAACAGTAATTCATAAACCGTCTCATCAAGGGCAATCAATAATTATCTTCACAACAAGTCCCAACAAGGGAGATCAATAATAATTCATCCGTAATATATCTCAAAATAATCAATTTCCAATGACTCACGGTCATACTAGAGGCCAGTGTATGGATGCTCGTCACCACAGCCCATACACCGCACTCGATCACATAACACATAGCACATAATCCTATTCCCTCAAGCTAGGATAGAGCAAACACTTACCTCGAATGCTTATGAACAATTCAATCCGTGGAAATGTCTTTTTCTTTCAACTTGGCTCCAATCCAACCGTATCTATATACAATTGATTTAATATCATCAATTCTACTCAACAAACTAATTCTTAAGACCAAATACAACTTTTACAACATTCTGCCTGGAATAGTGAATTTCAACCCCGGGCCCACATGGTCGGAATTCGGGGTTAGGACCAAAATCCGGTTACCCATCCCCCCACGAGTTCATATATATAATTTGTTTCAAAATCGGACCTCAATTCGAGGTCCAATTCCCAATTTATGAAAAACCCTATTTTCTAACAAAAACAAGAATTCTACCATGAAAATCATTGATTTCTTATGAAAAGCATGTTTAATGATGTTAGGAATTGAAAGAATTAAGTAAAAAGTGACTTACAATCGTTTTGATGAAGAAGAAATCCTTGAAGAATCGCAAATGGGTGTTTTGGTTTTGTGCAATGTGAAGAAATGACTGAAATTCGTGTTTTTCAGGTCTCTGTGTTCGCATTTGCGAACATGGGTTCGCAATTGCGAACCCCGACCAATTTCTGGAGTTTGAAAAATAAGCTAAGGTCGGGAAGTTCGCATTTGCGAACATTTGTTCGCATTTGCGATCACTGGCAGACAAAGGGGTGTTCGCATTTGCGAACTAATGTTCGCACTTGCGAACACAGGCTGTATAAGGAAGTGTTCGCATTTGCGAACAATGGTTCGCATTTGCGAACCAAGACAGTATGGGGAATGTTCGCATTTGCGAACATTTGTTTGCATTTGCGAACATAGGCAGGCTCTGGGGACTTTCGCAAATGCGAACAATTGTTCGCATTTGCGAACAAGGCTGGCTTCGCATTTGCGATCAAGGTTCGCATTTGCGAGCCTTGCCTTACACTGTCCCCTTCGCAATTGCGAGAAATTCTTCGCAATTGCGAAGCCAACAACTGGGTGAAAAAACCAGCAGTTCAAAATTCAGAATTTCATCCAACGGCCTATCAAATCTTTACCCGAGCCCCCCGGGCTCCAAACCAAACATGTACACAACCTCAAAAACACATTATGGACTTGTTCGTGCTATCATATCGCCAATATCACTTCGTTTTAATCAAATCAAGCCTCAAACTCATGATTTTCATACTTTTGATTTTCAAAACTTCTTAACTTGGAACTCAAGGTCCAAAACATCTCAAACGACATCCAAATGTCATCAAACTTTACATAAATCACATATATAATATTTAAGACTTGTACCGGGCGTCGGAACCAAAATACGAGCCCGATACCAAGGTCAATTAATTTATTTCCTTTAATAATTACATCAAAAACAATTTCACATAAAAATTCATAACTTGGGCTCTAGGCCTCGGAATTCGACTCCGGACGCATGTCCAAGTCCCATATTTTTCTACGGACCTCTCGGGACCATCCAATCTCGGGTCCGGATCCGTTTACCAAATATGTTGACCGAAGTCAACCATATCAATATTAATATCATTTTTATCCAAATTTCTCATAGAATTCATATTTTTTATCACAAAATCTTTCCAGCTACATGCTCGGATCGTGCACGTAAATCGAGGCAACATAGAATGAGGTTTTCAAGGCCTCAAAAGCTCGAAATGATTAATTAAATAAGTGATGACCCTTTGGGTCGTCACACTCAACCATGATATTCAGATCAGCATAGCTTGACCATTAGAGTCAAATATTTCATTTGAGCATATGGTAAGGATTTCTCACCGATTAGAGGGCATGTAGGATTCAGAGGACAGATGAGATCAGGATAGATAGGTAGATTACAGGGAGGTAAGGAGGCCTCAAAGACTAGAGAGATCAGTTGGACCTTATACTAGAGGCACGGTGCGACATGGTATAGGTTTTGTGGGTTAGCCAGTTCACTTTGCGTTTGAGGCTTCTTGAAATGATTTAGGTGTTAATGGGTCACAAAGTATCCGTATCGCACATTTTCCATAGCCATGCTAGTGGAAAGGTTGCTTTGAATGTAGTGATACTAGCTGCATGGTGTGAGATTTCCCCAGATTTCGGGCAAATTTGTCACATCGAGGTATTCAGGTGAGAAGAGGGCGCCCAAGATGGGTAGGCCCGACCTATTTATGTGTTTCATATAGTAGACTTAAGGTCGTTGCGCCAGATGTTGTCTTTCAGGTATGATTTTGATTTGTTATAGAGGAGCACCATCCATAGTTTATTAAAATAGTTCTGCTTATCGGGGTGAGTCCCCTTTTTCTTGCTCCACTTATTGGTGCTTCTCATGATATGCACTCTGTTTATGTGTTACATTGTTGGGAGTTTCTATGAGTGATATCCATGTATATTATCTTTTTTATTCATTGTTAAGAGTTTTGAGACTAGTTGTAAATTCCTATTGTCTATTTCGATAGCCGTGATGTGATTTTATAGTATTTTGGCAACGAGCTGTGGTTTTTATGTTCCACCAGCATGATAACCGGTATTTATTGTATTTTATGACCGACATTTGTATAGTGAAGTTTCCAGCTGGTTTGATATATATCCTACTTATGATTGAGAGTTGAGGGTAAGACCCTCATGATTTCATATGATTTGATGTGTATGAATCGGGCTGTGCACCGCGGTGGAAGTTATACCAGTGTGAGATCCTTGTGAATTGTTCATATGCTTTAATTATTTTCTTGTTATGTTATTTTGTAGGTTCGTAATGCTAGAGAGTTGTGCATGTCGGTCTTGTTCAATAGTTCTCCTACGTGTTTCTATTTTTATATTCAGTCATTTTCGTTCTATTGTTCTTTAGTTAAAGCTTGCAGGGTATGTTCCCGGTGGTGTTAGTTGTGACTTCTTGGTTTGGGTGTTTGGTTAAGAGGCCTTCGTGTTTCTTGAATCTTTTTAGTGTTATGGAGGTGTGAAACAAAGTCCTATAGGATATAAGACTAGTGGTTGGTGCTGGATTTGATTTCTTGCAGGTATTATGATCACGAAGGTTATTATAGTCCAATGTATGGTGTGTATGTTGTGTGGTCGTACAATGTCATTATAGGCATAATGGTTGCAGTTAGTTGAGACTGATACTGAATATGGATTTAGAATCGGGTCTCTTGGAAATGAATGGAAGGTGAGAATTTTGGCTCTAATGCTTATTGGTATTAGAAGAAAGGCTACTTTTTAGTTGAGAGGGTGTCGTCATGCTTATGTGGATTGGGGTGACGTGGGATCACCCGTGTGTGTATGTTGGAAGTCTGCATTTAGTGCTTTGAGTACTTCGAGGTGAATCTTTGCACGTTAGAAGACGAACGTTTGTTTTAGAGGGGAAGGATGTAACGACCCGGCCGGTGGTATTGAATAATACAATCACGTTTCCTTGTTTACTACTAAATTTATGCTTTATAGTTTTTATGTGACTTTCTGGATTTTCAGGTCCGGTGAGGTTTTTAAATGAATCGAGATACTTAGTCTCCAAGAAGAAAGCTAAAGATGAATAATTTGACCGAAAGGGTGAAATATGTGTAAACAACCCTATAATGAATTTTTGATGATTTTAATAGCTCCGCATGGTGATTTTGGGTTTAGGGGTGTGTCCAAATATTTATTTCGAGGTTCGTAGCCTTTTCGAGGTCCGTAGCTAGATTAGTCTTGAAATGACGAAAATAAGAAATTTATATTAGGAAGTTTGACCTGGGATTTGAGTTTTTGATATCATGGTCAGAATCCAGTCCTGAAAATTATTCTAGCTCTGTTATGTCATTTATGACTTGTGTGCAAAATTTTAGTTCAATCAGACTTGATTTGATAGGTTTAGGCATCGAATACAGAAGTTGAAGCTTCTTCGTTTCATTGGGCTTTAATTGGGGTGTGATTGATGTGATTTGAAGTTCCAACAAAGTCTGTATCATGTTTTAGGACTTGTTGCTATATTTTGTTGGGGTCCAGGGGGATTCAGGTGTGTTTCAGATCATTTTGGGCAACTTCGGATGCTGATTTTCTGATATCTGCTCTTGTTCTTTGCATTCATGAGGAGCCTCCCGCATTCGCGAAGAAGAATTTGGCTTTAGAAGTTTGTTCTTCACGTTCGCGAAGAGACTCTGGTGCTCGAGAAGAAGGAAATATCGGTTGCACAAGTCTGATTCTGAGGCTCATACCTGACAATCTATACAGAATTTGGAGATGATAAATGAATGGAAGATATAGCACTTTGTGACTATTATTCAGAATTGTAAACTAATTGGTATATATATTTGGGTAAAAAAAGTTATGGTAGTTATACTACAAGCTATCTAGGGAGAGTTTGAAAATCTATGCTGCACAGGGTTGACTTTGGACGCTTATATGTAGCAAGATATAATGACTCATGAAATGAGCAACCTTTGAAACTATAGCCCTTGGTGTCTAGTTTGCATAAAATTAAACCATTTGTCAATTGGAGCTGTGTGGAAAATGTTATGACTATTATACTAAAGGCTGTCTGGAAGGATTTTGGAAATCGCTGATGAGGAATTTGTTCATCGCGAACGCGAGGGAAGGGTACCGAACGCAAAGAACAAACCCCTAGGCAGCACAATAAAGTCCAAATTCGTCCCATTCTACCATTTTGGACCAAGGAAGCTTGGGTGGGCGGTTTTTTGAGGGATTTTCACAAAAAACAATGGGGTAAGTGTTCTTAACTCAATTTTGGTTATTTTACCGAATCTATAATTAATTTTAGCATTGAATCTGTGATTTAAGTTGGAAAAGTTTGAAACCTCTCTTGGATAGATTTAAGTATTTGAGGGTTGAATTGTTATCGAAATTTAGTAATTTTTGTATGGTTAGGCTCGTGATCGGAAAGGCTTCCGTGACTTTCATCGGATTTTGAGACGTGGGCCCCATTGGCAAATTTTGAGTTGATTCGAGTTTTTATTGAAAAATGTAGTTTTTTCTTATGAAATTGATTTTACAAATTTTGTTGATTGTATTGAATTATTTTGACTAGATTCGAGCCATTCAGAATTGGATAATCGAAGAAAAAGGCCTACTAGTGGATTAAATTTGAAGCAAGTCGAGGTAACTATCTTGACTAGCATTATGTGGGTAACTTCCCCTTAGGATTTGAGTCTTCTATGTTGATTGTAGTTCGGGTACGCAGGTAAGCAAGGATTTAAGTCTTCTTTGTTTACTTCCCTTTATTTGGGATTACTTGACTCGTGTTGATTCCTTGTTATTGACTTGTATATCGTAGGACCATTACTAACATGTTACATTTCCCTTTTCTTGAAATGTTCCCTTTATGGCAGCATTCTTTTTTGTGGTTATTCCATGTGAGATGGTCATATCATTTCTTCGTGATTTACAGTTCTAGATTTGAACTACTTAACGCACTTTATATTATTGTCGTGGTTTCCGTTGTGTATTTATTTTGGGACTACAGATCAATATTCTGGGAGATCCCGCTGCACCTTTATATTTAGGACTATGGGACGATGTCCCGGGAGATCCCCATGTACTGGATATTTACTTTGGGACTACGGATTGGTATTTCGGGAAATCTCCCTACACCTTTATATTTGGGACTATGGAACGATATCGGGGGAGATCGCCATATACTAGATATTTACTTTAAGACTACGGATCCCCCCTGCACCTTTATATTTGGGACTATGATTCGATATCCCGGGAGATCCCCACCTATTGGATATTTATCTTGGGACTACAGGTCAGTATCTGGGAGATTCCCCTGCATATTTATGATTTCGAATACAAGACGATAACGCAGGAGATCCTCTACACATTTATGTTTAGGACTGCATGACGCTATCCTAAGAGATTCCATATTGTTATCTCTGTGTTCTGAGCTGTTGTTTTTATTGATCATATCCTTGTGTAAACAGTATATGTGATGTCCATTTTTGTCCTTATGCTTACTAATTGGTATGAACTATGATAGGACACTTGCACAAGCATACACGTGGCTAAGCACCCTTATCTGATATGAGGCTCTTTGAGATTTCTGAGTATAGACACACACCATTGTTGTTTGTGTTCCATGTGGGAATGACTCTTTTGGGTACACGAGTTGTCAGTATGATTAGGAGGTGTGATGAGGGCACATGATGGTAAGAGTTAGGGTTCGGGTATTGAGACCCATATTGTATGATTATGAGATGCGCTGTCATGGGGTGATTGATATTCGAAGGTTATCTATTTGAAAAGATTATATTCGAAAAGCATTTATTTTGAAAGAACTCTTTTTCAAAAGAACATTTATTTGAATGAAGTATATTTTGAAACATTTTTATCACTTGAAAGGTTTGACTATTTGATTGATGCTTGCTGGTTAAGACATAAGGTTAAAATTATTGGAGTTGTTGAGTTATGACTTGTCTTTACTGTATTTGTGAGTAGGGATTTGGGTTGTATTCTCGCTTACCTTTCCGTGCTTTCCTTATGGTGTTCCGCTGAGTACTTGCTATTTTCTTTCCTCATTTTTATTTACTGTATTGTTTGCTGTATCCCATAGTCTCAATATAAATATAATGTTATGTATATTAGACCAGTAGGTGTCTTGACTGCTCCTCATCACTACTCCACCGAGGTTAGTCTTGATACTTACTGGGCACCGTTGTGGTGTGCTTATACAACACTTCTGCATAATCTTTTGTGCAGATCCTGGTATTATTCGCTAGTAGCTATGTGAATTCTTGCCAAAGAGACTCAAGGTAGCCCCGATGCTGCGTTCGCAGCTTCAGCGTGACCTTCATATTTTATATTCACATTGTTATACTTATTTTCATACGAATATGTTTAGAAGTTGTAGCAAAACTCTGTAGAGCTTCTGATTTGTACTACCGGGTTTTGGGAATTATAAATATTGTACAGATCGTTTCCTTCAAGACCGTTAAATTTCATTTTATTAGTGTTGTATTTCAGTATGAGTTAGGCTTACCTAGTCCCTAAGAATACGTGCCATTATAATACCAAACGGAGGGAAAGTTAGGCCATGACATCACCATCCAATCCAAGCCTAAGAATTCTACATCTGATGACAAAACCAACAAAAGAAAGTTTGATTGACCCCAAATTTTGCACATAAGTCACATTCAACATTACGAAACTATTCCAACTTTCAGAATCAGATTCCGTTCCTGATGTCAAATTTTCACTATAGATCCGTAAACTTCAAAAAATCAATTTTCGGCATTTCAAGCCTAAATAAGCTACATATCTCCAAAATACAATCTGAACATGTCCCTAAGCCCGAAATCATTCAACGGAACTAACTGAATTGAAAAAATTCCATTTCGAGGCCGTCTTCACACTGTTCAGCCTACGGTCCAAATTCTAAAGTTTAAATTCTCATTTAGGGACTAAGTGTCCCAAAACACTCCGAAACTCTAAAGTGGTTAAAAGATGAGGGTAACTGCTGCGCATATCCTGCTCGGTCTCCCACGTCGCCTCCTTGACCGGCAGACCCTGCCCCTAAACCTTTACTGCTACAATATTGTTTGACCTCAGCTTTCGCACCTGCCTGTATAATATAGCCAATGGATCCTCAACATCAGATAGATCCTTGTCCAGCTGGACTGAACTAAAATCTAACACGTGCGACGGACCACCGTGATAACTCCGGAGCATCGAAGCATGAAATATCGGACGAACTCCTACTAGGATAGGAGGTAAGACGAGCTTATAACAAACCTTCCCAAAACATCATAATACATTAATGGGACCAATAAACTATAGACTCAATTTCCCTTTCTTCCCAAACCTCATAACGCCCCTCATAGGCGAAACCCGAAGCAAGACCCGCTCTACAACCATATAGGAAACATCACAAACCTTCCGGTCTGCATAACCATTCTATCTTGACTGGGCTAGGCAAAGTCTATCTTGAATTACCTTAACGTTCTCCAAAGCATCCTGAACCAAGTCTGTGCCTTATGATCTAGCCTTACCCAGCTCCAACCAACCCATCGAGGGCCTGCACCGCCTACCATACAAAGCCTCGTATGGTGTCATCTGAATGCTGGATTGATAACATTTGTTGTAGGAAAACTCCGCCAGTCGCAAGAAATGATCCCAACAACCTCCAAGCTCCGTCACACATGGATGGAGTCTATCCTCAAGAATCTCAATAGTGTGCTTAGACTGTCCGTCTGTCTGGGCTGAAATGTTGTGCTCACCTCCACCCGAGTACCCAACTCATGATGTAAGACCCTCCAAAATCGTGATATGAACTGAGTAACTCTATCTGAAATGATGGAAACTGGAATACCATGCAGATGAACAATCTTCAGGATATATCTTCGCCAACCGCTCCGAAGAATAGGTAGTACACATAGGGATAAAGTGCACAGACTTGGTCAGCTGATCCATATTCACCTAAATGTCATCGAACTTCTTCAAAGTCTGTGGAAGCACAACTATGAAGTCCATGGTGATACACTCCCACTTCTACTCTGGAATCTCTATCTGCTAGAGCGAGCCACCCGGTCTCCGGTGCTCACACATCAACTGCTGACAAATGAGGCACCGAACTACAAACCCAACTATATCTTTCTTCGTCCTCCTATACCAATAGTGCTATCTCAAATCCTGGTACATCTTCACGGCACCTGGATGGATAGAAAATCGTGAACTTTGGGCCTCATAAAGAATCAACTCCCAAAGCCCAGCATCGTTGGGCACACATACTCGACCCTGCATTCTTAGTACCCCATCATCACCAATGGTCACATCCTGGGCATCAAGAACTTTATCCTTGAGGACTAGCAAATGAGGGTCATCATACTGATGCTCCCGGATACGGTCAAACAAGGAAGTCCAAGAAATCAAACAAGTGATAGCTTCATGGACAAGGATAAAGCTGTAGAAGCTCCAAGAAGGCCATTCACGGGGTCTCAAGCTAAGGAGAAGCAAGACAAGATTATTGGGCTTCAATGGGAGATAAAGAAGATGCTAATGGTGGAACAAGATCTACAAAGTTGTGTAGAGGATTTGGCTAAGTGCTACACTCATTTCGTGGTCCAAGTCCAAGTCCATAAGGAGGTTGATTGGGGTCCAAGTACCAGTCATAAAGGCACCTGAATTAAGCACCTAAACTTTCCTAGTTTATTAGGACATATTTATTGCTTTCCTAACTAGTTAAGGTTAATAGTTTCCTTTTCCTAAGATTGGTAGAATTACTTGATTGACTTGGTTTTGGTTTCCTAGAATTTTTCCTTTTCCTATTTTAGTTGGACTTGTTGTCCAAAGTAGTTTAGGACTTTATTTCCTAATATCTAAGGATTATTTCGTGGATTACCCTCAATATAAAGGGGTATCTTCTTTGTTTTTATGTAGATCATTTATATTATTATCAATAAAACATGTGAGATTTTTCTTGCACTCTTGTGTGGCTACTCTTGGGTTTATTCTTCAACCTTCAAGACTCAACTTAAGGTGCTAACAATTAAACACTTTCAAAATCTTAGATCACTTCTAGGTATTCAAGAAATGTGATAAGTTTAGGCTTATTGTTGTTCTAAAGTGTCGGGTTTCATAATCTATTTCTTGTTATTAATTTCTACCAAAGGCGTTTAGTTCTTTGTTAGCTAATTGTTGTCGTTAGGATTCAACTTCAAGAATAGACTTCTTGAATTCAAGAAACTCTTTCTTGAATTTAATCTATCTTTAATTTTTGTCTTTTATTCATTCTTTATTTTTTTTAGCTTCGGGACGTTTCTTGTTTTTCTTTGGTAATTCTTGAATCCCTATCTTGTTGCAATAAAGTGGTATTAGAGCTTAGGCTAATCAAGATTTCAATCTTGATAATCTTGGGAGGTTCTTGATTAAAAAAAAAAAAAATTTCAGCCTACAAAAAGTATTCTTGTACTATTTGGTTTCCAAGTCAAAAAAGGAAACAAGAATAGGGGATCTTAGTTCTTGAAGATTAAGGAAACTTTTTCCTTATTCTTGTGGGTTTTTGATTTCTTAAATTTTTTCCTTTTTTTTCTCTACTAACCAATTCCTATTCTTTCTAGGATTGGTCTTCCACTTTCCTTTTTTTTTCTAACTCAAATTCTTATCACTAAAGGGTTGTGACTAGTAAGGTTTATTAATAAATCTAAAGATTAACGACCATGGGTTGCATTGAGTGAAAAAGGGGGCAACAAAAGAGGAAGCTTTGAAGATGATAATATAAATAGTATAAAAATGATGATGCCATCTTTCAAGGGAACAAGGGATCCAGACTTGTACCTTGATTGGGAGAGAAAAGTGGAAGCTATCTTTGACTGCCACAACTATTCAGAGGGCATAAAAGGTTAAACTTGCTGCTGTTGAGTTTTCTGACTACACAACAATCTAGTGGAAAAAGCTTTCTAGGGATAGATTGCAACAAGGACAAGCACTCATTGCTACGTGGACTGAGATTAAGAGAGTAATGAGGAAGAAGAGGCTACAATGGCTAGGTTTTTGAATGGTTTAAATAGGGAAATAGCTGGTGTAGACAAATTGCAACAATATAAAACTTTAGATGAGTTAGTTGAATTAGCCGTAAAGGTAGGAAGATAAAACAAAAGGAGACAGCAATCTAGCTCATGGAGAAGCCGATCAACTACTATTTAAAAGAAGCAGTGGCCGAAATGTGAGGATACATCTACTCCTAAATTACATGAAGACAAGGGCAAGAGGAAATTGGAATCGAGGATGGGGATAAGCCTTTTATGCCTAAGACTTATACTTCTAATTCTTCTATTCAATGTCTCAAGTATCAAGGGAGAGGGCATAAGGCTTATGAATGCCCAAGTAGAAGAAACATCCTAATCAAAGAGGTTGGGGGATATGAGAGCTCAAATAGTGCACAGGTGAAGAACAAGAAGAAAACTTTGTCGAGAATGAAGAAGGAGAAGAGATGAAGTTCATGGATAGTGGGTAGAATTTTGTGGCTAGGAGGCTTATGTACATTAATATTGGACATCTAATGAAGAATAAAGGGAAAATATATTCCATACCCAGTGTGGGATTAAAGATAAAATTTGTTCTGTGATAATTGATAATGGGAGTTGTGCTAATATTGTGAGTGCATATTTGGTGGAAAGGATAGGGTTGGAATGGACGAAGCACCCTAGACCTTATAGGTTGCTATGGTTTAATGATAGTGGAGAGTCCAAGGTGAATAAATAATGTATGGTCTATTTTATGATTGGAAGGTATGCTGATGAAGTTCTATGCTATATAGTACACATGCAAGCTTGTAATATCTTGTTAGGGCGCCCATGGTAGTATGATACGAGTGCTTTTCATGATGGGAGGAAAAATAGATACTATCTTGAGCATAATGGCAAGAAATACATTCTTGCACCTTTAACTCCTTCCCAAGTGTATGAAGATCAAAAAAAGATGAAAGAATCAATTGGGAAACATGGGGAGGGATCAAAACAAGAGAGTAAAGGGAAATTAAAAAAAGAGTAAATTTGAAGTGAGGTCTAAAGAAAGATAAGGAAGCAATGAGAGGAAATAAAAGGTGGGGAAGAGTGATGAAAAAGAAACTATTGGTGGGAGGAAAGAGGCAAAGATTGAAAAAAAGTGAGCCTTGCAAAAGCCAAATAGTGTTTAATTGCGAAAAAAGGAGGGGCGGCTTATTATCTTGCTCACTTATAAGGAAGTTCTTCTTAATGATGATTCACTAATATCCTCTTTGCCAAGTGTTATTTCTAACCTTTTGCAGGATTTTAAAGATATTTTCCGTGAGGATCTTCCTAAAGGTTTACCACCTTTAAGGGGAATAGGGCATCAAATTGACTTTGTGCCCGGATCACAAATTCCTAATAGGCCTGCTTATAGGAGTAATCCTGAAGAAACAAAGGAATTGCAAAGACAAGTAGAGGAGCTGCTTGATAAGGGATTTGTTAGAGAAAGTATGAGTCCATATTCTGTACTCGTACCTTTGGTGCTAAAGAAGTTGGCACATGGAGGATGTGTGTGGACTGCCGCGCCATTAACAAAATAACGGTAAAGTATTGCCATCCTATCCCACATTTAGATGATATGCTTGATCAATTGCATGGTTCAAAAATATTCTCTATAATTGATTTGGAGAGTCGATATCACCATATTAGAATGAATCCTGGAGATGAGTGGAAAACTGCTTTTAAAACTAAATATGGATTGTATGAATGGTTAGTGATGTCGTTCGAATTAACTAATGCACCTAGTACATTCATGAGGTTAATGAACCATATGTTGAAGGATTTTCAGGGCAAATTTGTAGTTGTTTATTTTGGTGATATTCTGATCTTTTCTAAATATTTAGAAGAACATGTCGAACATTTGAAACAAGTTTGTAATGTGCTTATGGAGGAACAACAATATGCAAATATATCCAAGTGCATGTTTTGTGTAGATAAGGTAGTTTTTCTAGGTTTTGTTGTGAGTTCTAAAGGTGTTGAAGTAGATGAATATAAAATCAAAGCAATTAAAGATTGGCCTACACCTAATAACATTACCGGAGTTAGTAGTTTTTATGGACTTGCTAGCTTTTATAGGAGATTTGTTAGAGATTTTAGTTCAATTGTTGCACCTTTAAATGAAGTCATTAAGAATGATAAGTTCTTTAATTGGGGAAAAGAACAAGAGCTTGCATTTAATATTTTAAAGGATAAATTGTGTTCTGTTCCCTTGTTAAAATTACCCGATTTTAATAAGTCTTTTGTAATTGAATGTGATGCATCTGGTAGAGGTATTGGGGCTATTTTAATGCAAGATTCGAAACCAATTGCTTATTTAGTGAGAAGTTGAATGGGGCTGCATTGAATTATTCTACTTATGATAAAGAATTGTATGCCTTGGTAGGGGCTCTTCCTACATGGCAGCATTATTTGTGGCCAAAGGGGTTATGTGATAAAAACTGACCATGAGTCCATAAGATACTTGAAAAGCCAAGGAAAATTGAGCAAAAGACACGCCAAATGGGTTGAATTCATTGAGACATTTCCGTATGTGATTAGATACAAGCAAGGTAAAGACAATATAGTTGCTGATGCGCTTTCAAGGAGGTACGCTCTTGTTTCTACTTTTACTTCTAAATTGATGGGATTTGATCATATTAAGGAATTATATGTTGATGATTCTGATTTTAGTGTCGCATTTTCAACATGTTTATATGGGCCTTTTGAGAAGTATAATATGAAAGATAGGTTTCTTTTTAAAGAGAATAAGCTTTGTGTCCCTAATTGTTTTTTGCGAGAAGTTTTTGTGAGGGAAGCACATTGTGGGGGACTTATGGGGCATTTCAGTGTGCCTACAACACTTGGCATCCTTGCTGAAAATTTATTTTGGCCTAATATGAGAAAAGATGTCGAAATATTTTTTGCTCAATGCCTTGAATAAAAACAAGCTAAATCTAACGTGTTGCCACATGGTTTATACACGCCATTATCTGTGCCTATTTCACCTTGGATTGATATTTCTATGGACTTTGTGTTAGGACTGCCTAGAACAAGGTATGGTAAGGATAACATCTTTGTTGTGGTAGATATGTTCTCAAAAATGGCTCGTTGTATTCCTTGTTTAAAGACTAATGATGCTTCTCATGTTGCTTATTTATTTGTTAGAGAAGCTGTTAAATTGCATGGTATACCTCGAACTATTGTTAGCGATAGAGATGCTAAATTTCTAAGCCACTTTTAGCGTGTGCTTTTGGGGAAATTGGGCACAAAGTTGTTGTTTTCTACTTCGTGTCATCCACAAACTGATGGGCAAACTGAGGTAGTAAATAGAACTTTAGGAAATATGTAAAAGTTTGCTCTAAAAGGAAAGTTAACTTCTTTGGAGGAGCACTTGCCTATGGTAGAATTCGCTTAAAATTGAACCGTTCATTCATCTACTGGTTATTCTCCTTTTGAAGTTGTTTATGGTTTTAACCCCCTTACACCCCTTGACTTATTTCCCTTGCCTACTAATGAGATAGTTAGTCTTAATGGAAAGAAGAAAGATGACTTGATGAAGACTATTGATGTCACGCCCCAAATCGAGGGACATGACCGGCGCCTGACCAGGTAGCCCCAATCAAGCGGACCTGGGTGCCTTTCATTCCCACGCGTTACCCCTGTGTTGATTGTTTCTCATTTTCCAAATATCTTACCAATTATAACTGATTTCACAATATACAACATAACCATACGAGTGATTCATTAACAAGTTTATAGTTTTTACAACGCCCGACATAATATATACATAAGACTGGAATTCCATAGTTTACATGTCTACGGAGCCTCAAGGATACAAAAGGGAATATAATACGTGCCGGTAACAAGGCTCCGGCTATACCTTACAGAATCCAAAATAAAGTCTAAAATAAAAGTGGCATGAGCCACACAGGGCCCCGAGGAAGAAAGGGGCTCACACAAACGGGCAGTGGAAGACGACCAATAAATTACATCAAGAATCAATTAAGCCAGTCAACCATGTTTTCACTTATTCCTCATTTCAGATAATTCGCAACACAAGGCACGTTTAAGATCAACAAGTATAACAACAACCAATCAATCACATAAATCACAAGTAGTCAAACAAAGGGTCAATTAGTGCCCCACAGGTTGCAAACTCTCCCGCTGTCTCCTTTCATAAATTTCATATAAATGATTTGGTATCAATTTCATTAGTGATTTCGATCGCTTTCCATCCTTATTACCTCGTCCACCCTTATGACCTCGGCTACCCTTATCACCCCAACCCACACCTTATTACTTTATGTTACGGCACGCAACCCGATCCCACCGTACAGTTTCAAACACAACAATCACAAACAACAGATAAGGCGCTACACACAATTACAACAAATTCAAATAAGCAACTTACAATTCGATTCATATTCTCAAATACTTTTCAAACTGAATTTACAACCAAGTTACCATGTTTCCACATTCGAGAGTGCCCACATAAGAATGGTCAACAATTTACCACAATTCAAGTGTTTCATCTCTTTCCACAAGAAACCATATATGCCACCACAACAATTGTTTTCAGTTCTTTACCAATTCTATTTCCCTTGTTATCTTTCAATTCGTATTTCATACCACACCGCATGTAGTTCAATGTCAATTGAATACCCAATAATGAAGTCAAAGAATTTCATACAAGCTCTCAAATTAACACATGCCAAACAAATTTCACACACATGGGCGATTTTACAAGAATCAAAATTATCCATACATACCTGGTGTCGAGTTTTCTTCCTTTAACTTCCTACTTTATGCTTACCCAAGCTATCCTATCTTTGTCTTCCTTGTTTTGCAGACTCTTACGTCTATTCACTAACTTTTTACTAAAAATCATGTTCAATAATCATGCATGAGTGTAAAGTTCCATTTTCAGAAGCTATTATATGCAAACCTCTCTTTACCCATTTTAAAACTGAAAATCAGAGAAAACAGTTAGGGTTTTTACCTTGAAATGATTGGGGAAGTTGAATCTTGGCCCTAGGATCCTTTGGACTAAATGTTTGAATCAATTCTTGAGGATGATAAACTTCTCTATCCCCTCTCTTCTCTCTCTAATTTTAGTAAGAAAACATCATAAAATGAAGGAGAAGGGTGTTTTATTAAAGAAGGGGTCGGGTCAAATTTCATAAAAATTCTGTGGCGGGTCAATTCTGCGGTCGCATCTGCGATCGCAGAATCACATGCGGTCCGCATAATGACCGCAGAATTGCCTTAAAATTTTCACAGGTTCTGTTACGGAATGCGACCAAAATGCGATCCGCATTCTTGATCTGCGGTCGCATTCCTTACAGAAGAATCGAAACTTTTTTGGAAAAATTGATTGTTCACATTTTTGAAACTTAAATCACTACCAGGGGTCCGATTCTACGCATTCCTAACACATTATTCAGACCATGACACCTCAGTTACTAGGTTTTAAGCACAAAAAATTTTACGGGGCCTTACATCCTCCCCCCCTTAATATCATTCGTCCTCGAATGAGGATTTTGAAAATGAGTTGGTTTTTGAAAGACATGATATGCAAACTATCAAAATTTTAACTAACTCTTATATTTTAGAAAAATTTCGCCAGAGTTTCCTTTGTATTATGGACATATCCAACTGTCAGAGGGCCCCCAAAACACATTACCAAACAACAATACATAATTACAACACTTCCCATAGCTTGTATACACTTTCTTACCTCGGCGAATGCACATGTTTTATCACATTGTTACAATTGCACATAAACTAGTCACTTTAATGAGTTCTTACCTTATTTAACCATCTTAATACACCATGTACACACAAACAAACCATAGCCAATCTACACTTACTATTAGTTGTTTATTTAACACATAAATCTTTATAAGGCTTCCATTTATCAAGAAAGGTTTAAGTGACCCAAGGTAACATCACGTTTAACTTATTACAAAATGAAGGAAACTTTACTAACACTAAGAGGGAAACAACTTGGACAGAATGATAGTTACTAGGAGTAGAAGGATCGCATAATTTCTTCTAAGCTTGATCAAACAAATGGGGGTAGTTTTCCTTCATCTCTTTTTCTACTTCCCACGTGGCCTCCTCAACTTGTTGACTTCACCACAATACTTTGACAGAGGCAACTTCCTTATTTCTCAACTTACGGACTTGCCTATCAAGAATGGTAACTGGAACTTCTTCATATGACAAACCTTCATTAACCTCACTAGCCTCGACCGACATGATGGTGGATGGGTCTCCAATCACTTTCTTCAACATGGACACATGGAACACAGGGTGCACTAATGACATCTCAGGAGGCAACTCCAGCCTATAAGCAACTTGACCAATCCTTTGAACGATCCAGTATGACCTGACATACCTATGACTCAATTTCCCTTTCTTTCCCAAATCACATGACTCCCTTCATAGGAGATACCCTCAAGAACACCCAATCATCGACTTGAAACTCCAAATCTCTTTGGTGAACATCTACATAGGATTTTTGGCTACTCTGTGCAGTTTTTATCCTCTCCTGAATAACCTTAACTTTTTCCATAGCTTTGTACACCAGATCCGGCCTTAGCAATTCCACTTTACCTACCTCGAACCATCCAATCGGTGACCTACACCTCCTCCCGTACAGTGCCTCAAACGGGGCCATCTAAATGCTAGCATGAAAGTTGTTATTATAAGCAAATTCTATCAGTGGCAAGTGTTCATCCCAATCACCTTTGAAATCTAAGACACAAGCCAGCAACTTATCTTCAAGCGTCTGAATAGTCCGCTCGGCCTGACTGTCGGTCTGTGGATGGAAGGCTCTGCTGAGATTCACTTGAGTTACCAAACCTTGCTGAATCGTCTTCTAAAAATTTGCCGTGAACTGAGCCCTGCGATCCAACATAATAGAAAGTGTAGTGCCATAAAGTCTTACTATCTCCTTGATATATAAATTTGCATATTGCTCCGCAGTATCAGTGGACTTGACTGGCAGGAAATGAGCTGATTTGGTGAGTCGATCCACTATCACCCATATTGAGTCGAACTTACGCTGAGTGCGAGGTAACCCCACCATGAAATCCATATTGATCATCTCTAATTTCCATCTTGGTATTTCTATAAGCTGAGTTAATCCACCGGGCCGTTGCTCGGCCTTCACTGCTGGCAGTTCGGGCATTTAGCTACAAAGCTTGCCACATCCATTTTTATGCCGTTCCACCAATGAATCTCCTTGAGATCATGATACATTTTCGTAGAACCTGTGTGCACCGAATACATGAAAATATGAGCCTATGCCATCACTCTTTCCCGAAGCTCGTCCACGTTTGGAACACATAGCTTACCTTGACACCGCAGTACACCATCCTCACTGCTGAGTACAAATGCTGAGGTCTTGTCATTCATAACTGCTTCCTTCACCCGAACAAATGTTGGATCCATGAACTGCTTTTCCTTGATTTACGCAACTAATGATGATTCTGCTCTGTTTTGCACCAAAATATTCCCCTCGTCCGATGCCGAGATACGAATCCCCAAATTGGCTAATTGGTAAACCTCCCAAGACAGGGGTCTCTGATCCACACCCAAATGAGCCAACCTACCCATGGATTTTCGACTATGAGCATCGGCTACCACATTTGCCTTACCTGGATGGTACAATATGTTCATATTATAGTCCTTGAGCAATTCTAACCACCGTCGCTGTCTCAAATTCAGCTCCTTCTGTTTGAACAAATACTGGAGGCTCTTGTGGTCTTAAAACACATCTACATGAACTCTATAATGATAGTGCCACCATATTTTCAAAGCAAACACAACTACTCCAAGCTCCAAATCATTCGTCGGATAGTTTTTCTCCTGATTCTTGAGTTGCTTGGAAGCGTAAGCTATGACTTTCCCGTGATGCATCAATACACATCCCAAACCGACCATGTAGGCCTCATAATAAACCACAAATCCATCTGTGCCTTCTGGCAAGGCCAATATCAGTGCCGAGGTCAATCTTGACTTCAATTCTTGGAAACTTTTCTCACATGCATCAGACCACTGGAACTTAACTGCCTTCTGCGTCAATTTAGTCAACGAGGAGGCGAGGGTTGAGAATCCCTCTACAAACCTCTGATAGTACCGTGCCAGACCCAAAAAGCTACAAATCTCTGTCGGGGTCGTGGGTCTAGGCCAATCATTCACTGCTGCAATCTGCTGAGGATCCACCTGAATCCCTTCACTGCAAATCACATGCCCTAGAAAGGCTACGGATTCCAACCAAAACTCATACTTTGAGAACTTGGCGTACAATTGATGCTGAAGAAGGGTCTGCAATGTTGCTCTAAGGTGAATGGCATGATCTTCCCTGCTCCAAGAGTAGATGAGGATGTCGTCAATGAATACAATCACAAAGGAATCTAGGAATGGCTTGAAAACCCGATTCATAAGGTCCATGAAAGCTGCTGGGGTATTGGTTAGCCCAAAAGACATGACCAAAAACTCGAAGTGACCATAACGAGTTTTGAAAGCGGTCTTAGGAATATCCTGCTCCCTGATCTTCAACTGGTGGTACCCGGAACGTAGATCAATTTTAGAGAAGAACTTTGCTCCCTGCAATTGGTCAAACAAATCATCCACTCGAGGCAAAGGATATTTATTCTTGATGATGACTTTGTTGAGCTGCCGATAGTCAATACACATTCGAAGTGACCCATTATTCTTTCTGACAAAGAGAACTGGAGCACCCTACGGTGATACACTCGGTCGTATGAACCCTTTCTCTAATAAATCCCTCAGCTACTCATTTAACTCCCTTAACTCTACTGGCGCCATTCTGTATGGTGGAATGGATATTGGTTGAGTATCTGGAAATACATCAATACCGAAATCGATCTCCCTTTCTGGCGGGATCCCCGGAAGCTCATCCGAAACACCTCGGGGAATTCATTTACAATTGGCACGGACTCGAGGGTAGGCACATCTGAGGTGGTGTCCGTCACCCGGACCAAATGATAGATACACCCTTTCTTAATCATCTTCGAAGCCTTAAGGTAGGAAATAAAACTACACCTTGGAACCACACCATTTCCTCTCCATTCGATAACCAGCTCGTTAGGGAACTCGAGCCTCATGACTCTCGTCCAACAGTCAAGCTTGGCAAAGCACGATTAGAGCCAATCCATCCCCATGATTACATCAAAATCTACCATCCCAAGCTTAATGAGATCGGTTGTGGTAACATGGCCACACACCATAACAACACAATTTCTATAGACTCGTGAGGCTATAATAGAATCACCAACCGGAGTCGATACATAGAACGGCTTGTGAAGCTGTTCGGGTTCTATCCCAAAACTAGAAGCAATGAACGGGGTAAAATAAGACAAGGAGGACCCCGGATCAATAAAGGCATAGCAATTAATAGTTTGAACATACATGATATATGTAACAACATCTGGAGAAGCCTCGGCATTCTGGCGGCCACTCAATGCATAGAATCGGCTTGTTCCACCCCTACCATGAGCTCCACCCCTAGTTGCACCATGCCCTGCTGATGCTGGAGGATGCACTGATGATGTAGCAGCTGAAAAACCAGACGACTGAGCGGATCCCCTACCCATACGCTGACTGGGTGCATGGCAGTCCCGGTGAATGTGACCTCTTACCCCACACCTGAAGTATACCGGGATGTCGAGGTAGCAGGTCTCTGTATGAAATCTCCCACACTTGGGGCATGTAGGTCTCCCTTGCTGCTGGGACCTCACCCTAGGACAACTAGACTAGCGAGACCTCCTGCTGTCTGAACCTGGTCTCGAATGACAGCCCTGCTGATGACTATGCACAGATGGCGGTGCACTCACGGAGGACTGAGCATATGACTTGGATGGTCCTAATGACCCCCTCCCTGGAAGTGATCTCCTTGAATGACCCATTGATCGGGCCCTACTGCTACTCTCTCTTTCTGCACGAATCTTCAATTTCCTGGCCTCTGTGGCTTGAGCAAACCCCACGATCCTCCCATAGTTCATATTTGAGTGCAAAGCTGTTGTGGCGGCCTCATTCACTACCAAAGGGCTAAGGCCCTGAACAAACCGTCGAACCTGGGCATCCACGGTCGACACTAAATAAGGAGCTTACTTGGACAACCTTACGAACTCCATGTGATACTCCCAAACACTCATACTGCCCTGTTTGAGGATCTCGAACTCAGTGGCACGAGATGCCATTATCTCATCAGGCAAGAAGTGGTCCATGAATGCATCCACAAACTGATCCCATCTGGCCGGAGGGCTCCCTTCCTCACGGGAATCCTCCCATATTTTGACCCATGAACGTGCCGCTCCTTTCAGCCTGTATGAGGCCAACTCTACCCCCTTTATATTTGTAGCCTTCATCACTCTGATAGTTTTATATATTTCATCAAGAAAGTCATGTGGGTCGGCCTCTGGATCCGTTCCTGAAAATTCTGGAGGGGCCAACAGCAAGAACTGGTGGACTCTAGAGCCGGAGGAATCTCCCTGTTTGCTGGAGGATGCAGGGGCATCATGGGATCTCTAGGCCTGGGCGGTCACTAACTTTGTTAACATATGAATAGCTCCCCTAAGATCCTCGTTAGAGATACCAGAACTGGAAGCTGGAACTGTATCTGAGTCAGGAACAGTGGCAGAAGGGATGGTGACATCCTCTGCTGCAGCTGGAATAGGGACACTTGGGTTTTGAACACATGGTCCAGGCAAATTCAGGACTGGTGGGTCATTCTTGCCCACGGCATTGGGTACATGATTAGCAGCCGCACTCGGGGCGCCATTGGCCCCAAGGCCGAGTCTAGCCTTCTTCTTAGGCACCATATTCTGAAAATTTTGGAACAAGGCGCGAATTAGACACAAATATTTCCACTATACACTTTACCGCACGATAAAGATTAACAAAGAAATGGGTGAATTCCTAAATGTCCGTGCAGCCCCCAACTTATATGATGTGGTCGACAACACACCGATAAGAAGGGCACTACTAGACATGGCTCAGAGACATCCTAGGACACTTTAAAAAACCTATGGCTCTGATACCAAGTTTGTCACACCCTAAATCGAGGGACATGACCGGCGCCTAACCGGGTAGCCCTAGTCAAGCGGACATGGGTGCCTTTCATTCCCATGCATTACCCCTGTGTTGATTGTTTCTAATTAACAAAATATCTAATTAATTATAACTTATTTCACAATATACAAACATAACCATACGAGTGATTCATTAACAAGTTTATAGTTTTTTCAACGCCCGACATAATATATACATAACACTGGAATCCCACAGCTTACATGTCTACGCAACCTTTAGGATACAAAAGGGAATACAATACTTGCCGGTAACAAGGCTCCGGCTATACCTTACAAAATCCAAAATAAAGTCTAAAATAAAAGTGGCATGAGCCACACAGGGCCCCGAGGAAGAAAGGGGCTCGCCATAACGGGCAGTGAAAGATGAAGAATACTAATGCCGACAAGCTGAACTGCATGCTACTGATCCACCTACAATCATAACACGAATGTAGCGTCCCCGGCAAAAGGCACGTCAGTACACTTGAATTGTACTGGTATGCATGGACAAATTTTGTCCCAAGTAAACTCAAGCCGTTAAACAAGAATCACAATGATAAGACAGCCAATAAATTACATCAAGAATCAATTAAGCTAGTCAACCATGTTTTCATTTTTTCCTCATTTTAGATAATTCGCAACACAAGGCACGTTTAAGATCAACAAGTAGAACATCAACCAATCAATCACGTAAATCACAAGTAGTCAAACAAATGGGCAATCAGTGCCCTACAGGTTGCAAACTCTCCTGCTGTCTCCTTTCACAAATTTCATATCAATGATTTTGTATCAATTTCATTAGCAATTTCGATCGCTTTCGATCCTTATTACCTCGTCCACCCTTATTACCTCGGCCACCCTTATCACCCCAACCCACACCTTATTACTTCATGTTGTAGCGCGCAACCTGATCCTACCATACAGTTTCAAATACAACAATCACAAACAGCAGATAAGGCGCTACACACAATTACAACAAATTCAAATAAGCAACTTACAATTCGATTCATATTCTCAAATACTTTTCAAACTGAATTCACAACCAAGTTACCATGTTTCCACATTCGAGAGTGCCCACATAAGTATGTTTAACAATTTACCACAATTCAAGTGTTTCATCTTTTTCCACAAGAAACCATATATGCCACCACAACAATTGTTCTCTGTTTTTTACGAATTCTAGTTCCCTTGTTATCTTTCAATTCATATTTCATACCACACCACATATAGTTCAACATAAATTGAATACCCAACAATGAAATCAAAGAACTTCATGCAAGCTCTCAAATTAACACATGCCAAACAAATTTCACACAGATGGGAGATTTTACAAGAATTAAAATTAGGCATAGATACCTGGTGTCGAGTTTTCTTACTTTAACTTCCTACTTTATGCTTACCCAAGCTATCCTATCTTTGCCGACCTTATTTTGCAGACTCTTATGTGTATTCACTTTCTTTTACTAAAAATCAAGTTCAATAATCATGCATGAGTGTAAAATTCCATTTTCAAAAGCTATTATATGCAAACCTCTCTTTACCCATTTTAACACTGAAAATCAGAGAAAATAGTTAGGGTTTTTACCTTGAAATGATTGGGGAAGTTGAATCTTGGCCTAGCATCCTTTGGACTAAATGTTTGAAACAATTCTTGACGATGATAGACTTCTCTCTCTAAAACACCTCTCTTCTCTCTCTAATTTTGGTAAGAAAACATGATAAAATGAAGGAGAAGGGTGTTTTATTAAAGAAGGGGTCGGGTCAAATTTCATAAAAATTCTGGGCTGGGTCAATTATGTGGTCGCATCTGCAATCGAAGAATCAACATGTGGTCCGCATAATGACCGTAGAATTGCCTTAAAATTTTCACAGGTTCTGTTACGGAATGTGACCAAAATGCGGTCCGCATTCTTCATCTACGGTCGCAGAATGTGCCGCATATTTGACACTCAAAAACCTTCAAGAATTTATGCGGTAGATCTGCGGTTCGCAGATCCATTCTGCGATCGCATATCGACCGCATTTTCAACATCAATTTTTGTAAACTTTTTGTTAAGCTCTGTTGTAGGAATGCAGTCCGCATAGCAGATCTGCGGTCGCATTCCTGATCGCAAAATCGACACTTTTTTGGAAAAATTGATTCTTTACATTTTTGAAACTTAATCCACTACCAAGGGTCTGAACCCCGCCGAGCTTACTCGCCATGAAGAATTCTACAAATTCTTAACACATTATTCGGACCATGACACCTCAGTTACTAGGTTTTAAGCACAAAAAATTTTATGGGGCCTTACAGTTCATGAGCATACGAGACTTGCAGTTGAGGGGAGGAATAAGTAAGTATCTAAACGAAGGAATAAAGGTCGAAAATCAGTTATCTTTGAGCCTGGTGATTTGGTTTGGGTTCATATGAGGAGGGAGAGATTTCCTTTAAAAAGGAAGACAAAATTGCACCCTAGAGGAGATGGACCATTTAAACTACTTGAACGAATTCGAGATAATGCTTTCAAATCGGACTTTCCAGGTGAGTTTCAAGTAAGTACTACTTTTTATATTGCTGACTTATCCTTGTTCGATGTACGTTCAAATTAGGGGACGAATTCTTTTCAAGAGGAGGGGAATGAAAGCTTCATGGGCAAGGATAAAGCTGTAGAAGCTCCAAGAAGGCCATTCACGAGGCCTCAAGCTAAGGAGAAGCAAGACAAGATTATTATGCTTCAATGGGAGATCAAGAAGGCACTAATGGTGGAACAAGATCTACAAAATTATTATAGGATTTAGCTAAGTGCTACACTCATTTCGTGGTGCAAATCCAAGTCCATGCAGAGGTTGATTGGGGTCCAAGCACCAGTCATAAAGGCACCTGAATTAGGCACCTAAATTTTCCTAGTTTGTTAGGACATATTTATTGCTTTCCTAGATAGTTAAGGTATATAGTTTCCTTTTCCTAAGATTTGTAGAATTACTTTCCAAGATTGACTTGGTAGTTTCCTAGAATTTTACCTTTTCCTATTTTAGTTAGACTTGTTGTCCAATGTAGTTTATGAATTTATTTCCTAATATCTAAGGATAATTTCGTGGATCACCCTCTATATAAAGGGGTATCTTCTTTGTATTTAGGTAGATCATTCAGATGATTATCAATAAAACGTGTGAGATTTTTCTTGCACTCTTGTGTGGCTACTCTAGGGTTTATTCTTCAACCTTCAAGACTCAACTTAAGGTGGTAAGAATTAAACCCTTTTCGAAATCTTAGATCACTTCTAGTTATTCAAGAAAGGTTATAAGTTTAGGCTTATTGTTGTTCTTGTTATTCTAAAGGGTCGGGTTTCACAATCTATTTACTTGTTATTAATTTCTACCAAAGGCGATTAGTTCTTTGTTTGCTAATTGGTGTTGTTAGGATTCCACTTCAAGAATAGACTTCTTGAATTCAAGAAACACTTTCTTGAATTCAATCTATCTTTAATTTTTGGCTTTTATTCGTTCTTTATTATCTTTTAGCTTCCCCACGTTTCTTATTTTTCTTTAGTAATTCTTGAATCACTATCGTGTTGGTATCAACAAGTTATGATTAAACTAAGCTTCGAAAGATCCAATCTCACAAACTGGCTGGCTAAGGCCTGAACATCCGTCATCATGGGTCTCTCTATTGCTGGTAGATAAGCCAAACTCTTCACTTGGTGACTCAAAGCCTGTGCCACCACACTGGCCTTACCCGGGTGATACAAGATAGTGATGTCATAGACCCTTAGAAGCTCTAACCACCTCCTCTGGCGTAAATTAAGGTCCTTCTGTTCAGATGCTGCAAACTCTAGTGATCAGTATAAATCTCACAAGGCACCGCGTACAAATAATGACGCGAGATCTTCAAGGGGTGAACAATAGCAGCTAACTCGAGATCATGGACAAGATAATCTTTCTCATGCACCTTCAACTGTCTGGACGCATAAGCAATCACCCTACCATCCTGCATCAATGCCTCTCTAAGGGAAATCCTCGAGTCATCAAAATAGACAATATAAGACCCCAAACCTGTAAGTAATACCAATACTGGAGTTGTAGTCAAAGCTATCTTGAGCTTTTGAAAGCTCTTCTTACACTCATATGTCCACCTGAACGGAGCACCCTTCTATGTCAGCCAAGTCATAGGTGTTGCAATAGACCAAAATACCTCAAGAAACTGACGGTAGTAACCTGCCAAGCCAAGAAAACTACGGATCTCTATAGCTGAGGATGGTCTAGGCCAACTCTGCATTGCTTCCACCTTCTTTAGATCCACCTTTATCCCCTCACTCGATACCACGTGACCCAAGTGGCACGAAATCCAACCAAAACTCACATTTTGAGAACTTCGCGTACAACTTTTTCTCTTGAAGTTTGAAGACTATCCTCGGGTGCTAATAATCTTCCCGACTCCGGGAGTATACCAGAATATCATCAATAATATAATGATGAATGAGTCAAGATATGTCCGGAACATATTGTGCATCAAATGCATGAAGGTTGATGGGGCAATGGTCATCCCAAATGACATAAAAAGGAACTCGTAATGACTATAATTTGTGATATCCTTCCATTCTATTTTGTTGGTTGAAGTCATTAATTCTTCTTAGTAATTGAAAGAGGCTACTCGAAATATTGATTAAACTTAGTTAGGAGGATAATCGAGAGAGGTTCTCCCAAAGACCAATGTACTACGAATTCTTGCATTTTTACACCGAGATTAATTTAGTTCACCTGGTGAGTTTGAGACTTAATCGAGAGAGAAGTACATACTAAATGTTTGAACAAATAATTGACTGAATTCAAGAGACTCGATTGAAAATTAGAAGTGAATTAACTAGAGTTAAATTCCAGACATTATCTCGCACCAATTTTATCAAAATGCTATTTTCTCCTATGGATAACCTTCTTTGCTTGCTTCTTGTTCATTTTTCATTAGTCAATAACAATATATTCTTAGTTAATTGTAGTTTTTAATCACGTAATTCTCAACTTTTGATCATCGTGGATAGCAACCAAGCTATAAAATATGAAACTATTATTTAACTCTAATACCTATTGATATGAGATTATATTATACTATATTCGACTAGTGAGCATATTTAAGTGTGTATTTTGCGCTCTTGAAATTTTTGCGCCATTTCTAAGGATTTGCAATTAATAGAGTTTTAAAGAGTTTGTTGGACTAATTCAGGAACAAAATTTCCTCTTTTTGTGGTTAGTGTCCTTTGATTGTGCGAAGGCTACAGGTTAGATTAGGGCATGACTCAATCATCTAGGAAGGAATTGCTACCATATGAACTAGACATCAAGAAACAACTACGACAGTTGAGGAAAGACAAAAATTTCCCTGAGAATATAGAGAAGGTTGGGAAATCCTCAACCAAAGAAAATATAGCGGGAGATGATGATAGTGTTAAAATACGACTGCGAGAGAGGCATCCCAACTAAGAGAAAAAATCGATCGGGATGCGAAACAGTACTTCAAGATGCATGAATTACTTATGCGGAGGAAAGGGCTAGAAGAATGGATCAAAATCGGCACTTGGGTACAGACTGATTCGGAAATGTAGCCCCCATCCAAGAGAGACCACATGGTGATTACGCTATAACGGTTTACAACCAAGACTTATCTAGTGTGAGCCTACCTCAAGTGGCGGCCAATAATTTTGAATTCACCAAACCCTGTAAAATAGTTTTGTCTTAAGAGGAAGATGAACGAAGATCCAGACAATCATCTAATGGACTTTCGAGAGATAATGAACGCCTTTGAATATAATGGTGTGTCACAAGATAAAGTTTATCTGAAGAAATTTCCCTTCACACTTAAAGATGCAACGTACTTGCATCGAAAATTGCCTCGAGAATCAATTATAACATTATAGGAAATGACTAGAAAAATTCTAGCTAAATATTTCTCCTCAGCTAAAATGGACAAGTTTAAAGAGAAATACATAACTTCTACTAGAATGAGACTAAAATAGTTTTTGATACTTGAGAGTGGTTTAAAGAGATAGTGTGAAAGTGTCAACATAGCAAAATTAAACTATGGATGCAACTCCAAGACTTTTGGGATGGATTGACACTAACCTCATGGAGAAAATTGAGTAATGCAGTTGGAGGCCCATTGATGAAAAACATTTCCAGATGATATAGTCACAATTCTAGATGAGCTATCTGAAGATGCTAATCAGTGGCCCTCTGAGATTGTTGAAAGAAGAAGATCGACTGGTGTTCACCAATTTGATACTAACACATCTGTGTTGGTATAGCATGACTCCATGGAAAAAGAAATTAGGAAGCTGACATTAGACTCAATACATAATGAGCCCCATATAGCATGTGACTTATATGGAAGAGGACACCTTACTCATGAGTGTCAAACCTCAACTGAGGAATTTAATGTTGTTAGTAATTATAACTTCAATGCAATGGGGTAGAAGCACCTCGATTTTTCATGGAGTTTACATGGTTTTGTGAATCAGCAAAGGCCACAGTTTCAGCCTCAATAGCCAATTCAGTCTAGGTTAGAAGATATGTTGAAGTCCTTTATTTTAGGAAAGATGAGAGATTGGATTCTTATGGCGTAGCTATCAAAGAACATGGGACAGAATTGCATAACTTGGAGAGACAAGTAGTATAAATTGCAACTATATTATCTTAGAGAATCCCAGGTACTCTACCAGTTGATACTAGGAAGAATCTCAAACAAATGGGTGAATGTTGTGACCTTGAGAAGCAAGCAAGTATTGAAATATCCCATTCAAATCTAAAAGAGGTGATACTTAAAAAGAAAGTAGAGAGCAGCTGAAAATTGAAGATGATAAAAAGACTGAAAAGAAGAAAGGCAAGAAGAAAGCTGAGAAAAAAAGGTGGAAACTTCGAGAAGGGAAGAATCTAATGAAGAGAGAAATCACATACCTACTCTACCTTTTCCATAAAATTTCTATTGAGAAAAGCTGGGCAAGCAACCTGAGAGATTTCTAGATATGCTGCGACAGGTCAATGTAAACTTTCCATTCACATAAATGCTCTCACAAATGCCAGCTTATGCCATGTTCTTTAAGGAGATCCCTAAAAAGAAGAGAAATATAGAAAACTTCCTGTACAATAATTCAAAATAAGCTCCCACAAAAGTGTGGAGATACATGGAGTTCTATTATACCTTGCTCTTTAGGCACTCTTAACTTTGATGTATCCTTATGTGATTCTGGTGCCTCAATTAATCTAATGTCATTGTTTATTTATAGGAAAATGTAGAAGGAGATTGAAGAGATAAGTTCGGTACCAATATATTTTCAGCTGGCAGACCAACAAACTATAACACCCGAGGGGACAGTAAAAGATGTTTTGGTGTGGGTGGATAAGTTTGTATTTCTTGTAAATTTCATTGTGGTAAATATGGAGGAGAACAAGGAAATCCCCCTCATTCTAGGAAGACTATTTTTAGTAACGGGTAGAGATATACTGGATATACATGATAGAAAACTCATGCTTAGAGTGGTAGGGGAGGCGGTGATAAATGTAGCAACTGGAGTGAAAAAGAAGAAGTCAACTACAAGTGTTCAGTGCAAGGTGTAGAATTCAAAAGTGAAGGCTCCAGTGATTGAGAAAGATAAGCGTGGGTGTACCTCAAGAAGGTTGAGAAGAAGCTGTCTGCATGGATGTGTGAACTAGTTTGGTTGTGTGGAATGGAGCCAGAATCTGACTAGAGATTCGGGAAAGTTTCCTCTACCTTATGCTTTTTAATTGTGTGTAATAGGGATATGCCACAACTTAAAGTGTGGGGTGGTGGGAGGGGGGGGGGGGTAATTGTATGTTGTATGTATATGTGTTTGGTTTTGCTTTTCAGTGCTTTTTAGTAGTTATAAATTGAAAAAAAGGACATTAAAATTTTCGACTGACAATGGATATTATTCGACAAGTTTCTTGAGGGATTAAAGTCGAAAGAAAAGACAAAAAGAATTTCTTTTGTTAGGTAGTGTATTAATTTCCCCTTGGTTTTTCTTTACGCCGGGGTTCTTTTCCAAGGGTTTTGTTTGAACTAGGTGTAGTTAGTTTTAGTTTGTTAGGTGTAGGAAATATTGTGCTTTTGCTTGAATTGAAGGTAGTTCTCTTGACTTTATCATACCTAGAGAATATTGAGTGCTTTAGTTGTGAGGCTTAGGCTCGGTTTTTGACTCTTGCATAAGTACCTTAAATTGTATGATCTTAACTTTTCTTAACTACTTTGACTACAATGTCTTGATGAGTCCAATCCTGAATGAGTTATGTTCTATGTGTGTTTGAGATTTTTGTGTTATTTTGTGCATTACATTTGAAGTCTGGAACTTTCCCGCATATTTGCACATCAAAATAGTAGTTTTATTCAGTCTTGAAAGTTATATAGGTATTTCTTTGTTGAACAAGCTCTTTGCTTTTACCTGAAAAATTGTTATGTATCGTAGTTAGCCCCCGTTGAACCTGTAATTTTGTTTCTTTAGAAACCACCTTGCAAGTCGTACCCATGTGTTTGAATTGACCATCTATTTGAACCTTTTACCTCTCATGAGCACTTGAATTGTTTTTGAAACTTTTAAAAGTTTAAGTGTGGGTGGTTGGTTTGGCTTTTGTGCAGAACTAATGAAATAAGAATAAAAGCGAACCATTTGAAAAAGTACGAGCCATTTGAATTAAAAAAGAAAAAATAGTGTATTACTGTGTAAATTGTATGTATTAAAGCGTTTAGGGAGGTATAGTCACTCTTATATGTACCTACCCTTCCCGAATCTTACATTACAACCAATTAAAGTCCTTCTTTATCCTTGACTAAATGAACTCAACCGGTAGAGTAGTACACTATGGGCAAGGTTATGGTTCATCTTTTGTGGCATATTAATGTTATTTCTAAGAGTGAGTGAATTCTTTCTATCTTGAGTTCCTAATTGTTCTTAACTTTTATAGCGTGTGGAACTACTCTCTATTATTGTGTGAGGCACTTGATTCACAAAGGCAAGGTAATGTCGTTGACCTCTACGTTAGATTATGCGAGCGGACTATGAATAATGCATGGTTATTGTGAGTCAATTCTTGGGGCAAGAATGTTACATTATTGTGTTTGGTCTATTTTAATATTCTTGGTGTAATGAGTTTGAGGAGTTGTTTAAAATGGTCGTATCTGTATGAAGTGTAGTTTGATTGCTCGAGGATGAGAAATAAATTAAGTGTGGGGTATTAATGGTAGGCTATAATATCGTGTTTTATTCACTTATTGCACTCTAATTTACTGCACTTTAATTGAGTTTGAGCTTTAATTTCTAGTGTTTTACACTAATTGTGTGTTTTATGCCTTGTAGGAGTGATTCCGAACTATGTAGATAATATGGAATGAATTCGAGCTATTTGAAGCTTTCAAGTCTGAGTATACGCCCAAGGAATTAAGTGGGAATCGTGTTCGGGTGTCTAGGACCAAGTCCGGATGTCAAAATCAAAGCAAAATCTGTACTTTGAGAACTTTGTACTAATGCGACGCATTGAGTCATGCGCTAGTGCAAATCTCTGCTTCCTGTCAGAAAAATCTCTCTGAAGTTTCCCACAACCGCCCTGCCGAGGGCATCGCCCCACGCGTGCGTCTATGCAAATTTTACATAGTAATTGTCCTATTTCTCATAGGAAAAGATATTTTTATTTGGTCCCGATCATACTTGGTATATATATGTGGAAAAACACTATTTTTTGGTCTTTGGACACATCTTAGACCTAAGGAGGCTAAGGAGGAATCGGAGAAGTGTCACGACCCTATTTCACCAATCATGAACCTGTCATGATGGCACCCAGTCATCGCGACTAGGTAAGCCTAACACGATGCGAAATGTACAATTTCATGAAACATGAGATCAAATAATAGCGGAATGATATAAAATAAATGTAATAAGTCCCGCTTGGCACATAAACTTCGGCAAAACACACTAAATAGCATACTACCAAGACCCAGAATCCCACGGGCAACATAAACTAAAAGAAGAGTACAACTGTGGCTCTATACATCAAGAATGTCTAAACAACGAGAATAAGGGAAAGTATCTGTTATCAGTAATGAGAATAGAAGGAGACCCTCCGGATCCGCGGACGTAGCAGATCACCTCAAGTCTCCTGAAGTGATGTTAAATCATCAGAGATGAACCTGACCTGATGTACCCGGATCTGCACAACAAAAGTGTGCAGAAGAGTATCATGAGTACACCACGGCAGTACTCAGTAAGTGCCAAGCCTAACCTCGATGGAGTAGTGACAAGGAAGATCAGGGCCCTACTGAGAGATAATAACAATAATAAGCAGTTTAAACAAAATTGACTCTGAAAAAGCAACAATAAAGTAATTACTGCAAACGTCTATGATTAAGGTGACAACAAGTAACCAATACAATATAAACTCAACTCGACAAGTCCAGGACCTATGGGAATTGAACCCACAGTCCCTGTCAATATTCAACCACTCAGGATCTCCGAGAATTTAACCCGTAGTCCCTACATCAGTATCTCTAGGTCTCCGAGAATCAAACCCGCAGCCTTATGATCTCTGAGAATTGAACCCGCAGCCTTATGATCTCTGAGAATTGAACCCGCAGTCCGTACCTCAATATCTCAAGATCTCCAGGAATCGAACCCGTAGTCCGTATCTCAATATCTCAATAAATTTTGGGTCTCCAGGAATTGAACTCACAACCCTTGGATCTCTGGGAATCGAACTCGGAGTCCATAACACTACAAACTCTGGGTCTCCGGGAATCGAACCCGCAGCCCTTGGATCTCCGAGAATTGAACCCGCAATCTACAAACAAAAATAATAAAAAGCAAAGCACGAAGAAATATGATATCCATAACTACAATTGCACCAAAACAAGTATCAACAAATATCAAGAAGTTCAAGTAAGGCAATTAAGCACTTAGACATATAAATCCTATCTAACTATACTTTTCTAACGAATATCAGGTAAATGTCACAATTTAATCAGCTAAGAACAGAAATATCACGAATTGAAGAATTCAAGTAAGGTGAGTTCCAACAATCTGCGCATGTACACGCCCGTCACCTCGCGTACAAGCCATTTAAATTAACACATAATATCCTTGGGGAGAAGGTTCCCCCATACGAGGTTAGACGAGCGACTTACCTCAACTTTAGTACGAAACCGCTAAGAGACAACTCTCTTGCCACAAGTATCGGCCTCCACAGGTGTAGTATCTGATCAAAATCAATAGAAACACATCAAAATAGGCCATTTGGGCATTACCCAATCGAAACAATTCGAAATACACCAAAAACCACAAGTTGCCAAAACCCAACTTTCGGTATGTTTCTCGAAAAATTAGGAAAATTACATATTAGGGTTCCTTATCTCAACATGAGTCTATGCATATAAAATTTACTTAAATCGGACTCTGTTTGCCCATTCAAATCGACGATTTACCATAATTTAGGCCTAGGGCTAAAATCCACCATTAATTTTCCATTAGCAGTGAAATACTCAAAGATTCCATGATAAAATAACGTAATTAGGCCATAAAACTTACCTCCGATGAATACCCGATGAATTCCCAGCAATTTCCCGTGAGTTTCTCTCTCTAAGACTCAAAAATGGTATTTTTAATTATGAAACCCAGGATTGAACTATTCTGGAATTTAATTCACTGCCAGTCCAATTAACCCTACGCGTTCGCATTACTATTCACACGTTCGCGATGCACAAATCGATCTCCTCTACACGAATGCGATGCCTCCCATGCGTTCGTGATGAACAACATATCAACCGTCCAAATATTCTTCTACGCGAATGCGTGACCTGGGACGCGAACGCAATGCTTCACTTATTTCTTCTACGCGAACACGTAGCCTGGGACGCGAACGCGATGACCAATCCCGCCTTGCCTAACTGAACGCGGCCAGAGCCACGCGAACGCGAAGGCTTAAAGTCTAGCACAAAATCTAAATTTTCTTTGCATATTTTTCTAAGTTTCAAATGCCCGGATGATGGTCTGAATTCACCCCGAGGCTCCCGGGACCCCAACGAAAACCACCAACATACTCCCAAACACGATACAAACTCGTTCAAATCATAAAAACCCGCCCTTAAACACAGAAATCATCGAATAAAAGCGGATTCAAGGCTAAGTTTCCTCTAAAACTTCTGAAACCTACATGCTATCGAAAACCCAACTAAACGACGTCAGAATGACCTAATCATTTGTAGAAATATCCAAAATCACATAACGAAGCTACAATAATTGTCGAAATTCCATTCCGACTCCTGGATCAAAATCTCACCTATCGTTCGGATTCCGCCAAAATTTCAAACTTCGGCATTTCAAGCCTATTTGAGCTACAGACGTCCAAAATACATTCCGAATGTGCTCCCAACCCCAAAATCACCTAACGGAGCTAATGGAACCATACGATCTCCATTCCGAGGTCGTCTTAGCACTGTTCCCAATATGGCCCATTTTTTAACTACAAAGCTCTCATTTACGGACTAAGTGTCCCAAAACACTCCAAATTCTAGAACCGACCCTCCCGGCAAACCCCAATAGTAGAAATGAACTTAGGGGAATAGTTAAACTGGGGATCGAGGCGTAAATTTCAAAAATGATCGGCCGGGTCGTTACATCTTCCCACACTTAAAAGATTCATTCGTCCTCGAACGAGCATAGAGAACATACATGGAGTGGTGAAGAGATGAGGGTACTGGTTGCGCATATCCTGCTCGATCTCCTAAGTCGCCTCCTTGGCTGACTGACCCCGCCACTAGACCATTACTGAAGCAATGTTCTTTGACCCTAGCTTCCTGATTTGCCTGTCCAGAATGGCCACTGGCTCCTCAACATAAGACGGATCCTCGTCTAGATGAACAGAAGTGAAATCCAACATGTGCGACGGGTCACCATGGACTCAGGCTAGGCTGGGAGGTAAGGCCAACTCATAAGCAACCTCCCCAACATGCCTCAAAATCTCAAAAGGACCAATGAATCTAGGGCTCAGCTTCCCCTTCTTCCCAAACCTCATAACGCCCTTCATGGGCGAGACCCGAAGCAGAACCCGCTCGCCAACCATAAAAGACATATTGCGGACCTTCTTGTCCGCATAACTCTTCTGTCTAGACTGGGCTGCACGAAGTCTGTAATGAATCACCTTGACCTTGTCCATTGCATTCTGGACCATCTCAGTACCTAGCAGTCTAGCCTCGCCCGGCTCGAACAAACCAACGGGAGACCTCCACCTCCTACCATATAGAGCCTCATACGGTGCCATCTGAATACTGGACTGGTAGCTGTTGTTATAAGCAAGCTCCACCAGTGGAAAGAAATGATCCCATGAACCTCCAAACTCAATCACGCACGCACAGAGCATATCCTCCAAAATTTTAATGGTACGCTTGGACTGGCCATCAATCTGGGGGTGAAATATTGTACTCAACTCCACCCGAGTGGCTAACTCCTACAGCACGGCTCTCCAGAACCGTGAAGTGAACTGAGTGCCTCTATCTGAAATGATGCAAAACTGGGATACCATGCAGCCAAACTATCTTCCCGATGTAGATTTGGGATACCATGCAACCAAACTATCTCCCCGATGTAGATTTCCGCCAGTCGCTCCGATGAATCAGTAGTGCTCACCGATATGAAATGGGCGGACTTGGTCAGCCGATCCACAATGACTTAAATCGAATCAAACTTCCTTACAGTCCATGGAAGCCCAGATACAAAGTCCTTGGTGATGCGTTCCCATTTCCACTCTGGAATCTCAATCTGCTGCATTAACCAACCCGAATGCTGATGCTCTTACTTCACCTGCTGGCAGTTGAGGCACCTGGAAGCATAATCAACTATATCCCTCTTCATTCGCCTATACCATTAATTCTGTCTCAAGTCCTGATACATCTTCGCGGCACCGGGATGGATTGAATACCACGGGCTATGGGCCTCTACTAGAATCAGCTCTCGAAGATCATCTACATTGGGCAAACAAATATGCCCCTGCATCCTCATAACTCCATCATCCCTAATGGTAACATCTCGAGCATCACCATGCCGAACTCTATCCTGGAGGACAAGAAAATGAGGGTCATCGAACTGACGCTCTCTGATGCGATCAAATAGAGAAGACCGAGAAACCACACAGGCCAGAACCTGGCTGGGCTCCGAAAGATCCAGTCTAACAAACTGCCTGGCTAAAGCCTGAACATCCATCGCCATAGGTCTCTCCGAAGCTGGTAGATATGCCAAAATCCCCAAACTCTCTGCCCGGCGACTCAAGGCATCGGCAACTACATTGGACTTGCCCGGATAATAGAGTATAGTGATATCATAGTCCTTCAACAACTCCAACCATCTCCTCTGATGCATGTTTAGGTCCTTTTGCTTAAGCAAGTGCTGCAAGCTCCGATGATCAGTGTAGATCTCACAAGGAACCCCATACAAGTAATGATGCCAATTCTTTAAGGCGTGAACAATGGCAGCTAGCTCCAAATCGTGAACAGGGTAGTTCTTTTCATGTACCTTCAACTGTCTGGACGCGTAGGCAATCACCCTACCGTCCTGCATCAATACTGCACCGAGTCCGACTCGTAAGGCATCACAATATACTGTATAGGACCCGTAACATGTAGGCAACATCAAGATAAGGGCCGAAGTCAAAGCTGCCTTGAGCTTCTGAAAACTCGTGTGACACTCCTCTGTCCACTGGAAAGTGGCACCCTTTTGGGTCAATCTGTTCATAGGTGCTGCGATCGAAGAGAACCCCTCCACGAAGCGACGGTAATAACCCGCCAAGCCAAGGAAATTGCGAATATCAGTAGTTGAGGATTGTCTGGGCCAACTCTGTACGGCCTCCACCTTCCTTGGATCCACTCGAATACCATCGCTCGACAACACCTAGCCTAGAAATGCCACTGAACTCAGCCAAAATTCACATTTAGAGAACTTTGCATATAACTGCTTCTCCCTCAGAGTCTGAAGCACTATCCTCAGATGCTGCTCGTGCTCTTCCCAAGTACGGGAATATATCAGAATGTCATCAATGAAAACAATCACGAACGAGTCCTGGTATGTCCTGAACACACTGTGCATCAAAAGAATGAAAGCTGCTGGGGCATTAGTCAGCCCGAAGGACATCACGAGGAACTCGTAGATACCATACAGAGTCCTGAAGGTAGACTTCGGGATATCTGACTGCCGAATTTTCAGCTGATGATAACCAGAGTGCAAATCAATCTTGGATAACACCTGTGCACCCTGTAGCTGGTCAAATAAATCATCAATACGTGGCAAAGGATACCGGTTCTTCACTGTAACTTTGTTCAACTGACAATAGTAATTACACATACGCATAGAACCGTCCTTTTTCTTCACAAACAACACAGGAGCACCCCAAGGCGAAATACAGGGTCGAATGAAACCCTTACCCAATAACTCCTGTAACTGATCCTTCAATTCCTTCAACTCAGAAGGAGACATACGGTACGATGGAATAGAAATGGGCTGAGTGCCCGACAATAAGTCAATACCAAAATCAATAACTCTGTCGGGCGGCATGCCCGGGTGATCAGCTGAAAACACATTAGAGAAA
Organism: Nicotiana noctiflora; assembly: GCA_032618575.1. Classification (NCBI taxonomy): domain Eukaryota; kingdom Viridiplantae; phylum Streptophyta; class Magnoliopsida; order Solanales; family Solanaceae; genus Nicotiana; species Nicotiana noctiflora. Next base: position 535,342 of record JASVEL010007662.1, read on the forward strand.
TCACGTACCACAGGAATAGAATCAATAGAAGGAGTGTCAATACTAACATCCCGCACATAAGCTAGATAAGCAGCACACCCCTTCTCAACCATACGCTGAGCTTTGAGAAAGGAAATAACACGGTTGGGGGTGTGATCTAGAGTACCACTCCACTCAATACGTGGAATGCCAGGCATAGCCAGCGTCACGGTCTTGGCGTGACAATCAAGAATTGCATAATGGGGCAACAACCAGTCCATGCCCAAAATAATATCAAAATCGACTATCCCGAGCAACAATAGATCCGCTCTGGTCTCAAAACCACAAATGGTAACCAAACATGATCGATACACATGGTCCACAACCAAAGAATCTCCTAACGGAATAGAAACATAAATGGGGGCACTCAAAGAATCATGAGTCACACCTAGATGCAAAGCAAAATAAGATGACACATATGAAAAAGTGGAACCAGGATCGAATAGAACCGATGCCTCTCTGTGACTAACCATAATAATACATGTGATAACAGAATCAGATGCAACAGCTATAGCGCAATCAAGAATAGCATTAAATCTGGCCTGACCCCTTTCTCGAGGGCAGCCTCTAGCACCCTGATCCCCGCCCCTAGCTGGCTGGGCAGGTGGAGTGGTAGCTGGGGCTGGAATGATGGCTTGCTGGCCTTGTGAACCACGCTGAGGCTGCGAGGTCTTTGGAGGTGCTCCTCTCCTATGCCTGGGGCACTACCTAACAAGATGGCGAGTATCCCCACATTGAAAACAGGCTCTGGGAGAACGCGGTGGTTGTGACTGACCGACCTCGCCACCACTAGTCTGACCACTGAAGGTACCCCGCGCATGAGGCGTATTGGAAATTGGGGGAGCATAATAAGGCTACTGAGGTGCTGGAAGAGCTGGAGTACTACCAGCTGATGGCAATGCTGAATGAACTGGACGACCGAAATAAACCCTGCCAAAATGACCGGCTGCTGAAGTGCGGGCACCAGAGAAATGGCCTGACTCATAAGACCTCTTGGCCTCCCTCTCTCCCCGCTTTCTAGGGAGCATACTCTCCATCCTCCTTATAATGCTCGCCGCCTGCTGATACGGTATAACTTTCTCCAATTCCCTAGCCATGTTGGACCGGATCGGCGGAATAAGGCCCTCAATAAATCTTCGCACTCTCTCCCGGACCGTGGCTACCAAAGCCAGTGCATGCCTGGCTAGACGGGTGAAACTAATAGCATACTCTGATACTGTCATGGAGCCTTGACACAACTTCTTAAACTCCGATCGCCAAGAATCCCTAAGGCTCTAGGGAACAAAATCCCTCAAAAACATATCAGAAAACTGCGTCCAGGTCAATGAAGCAGACTCATCTGGACTATCCAACTCATACGTGCGCCACCAATCATAAGTGGCCCCACGAAGCTGAAAAGCAATGAAGGAAACCCCACTGGTCTCCACTATCCCTATGGTACAAAGGATACGATGACACTCCTCCAGAAAACCCAATACATCATCTGTAGCCAAACCACTGAACACTGGAGGATCATATTTCTTAAACCTCTCTATTCTATGATGCTCGTCCTCGGAGGCAGCTGGCCCACCTATGTGCTGTACTGGGGCGGTAAAAGGCATTGCAATAATCTTTGGAACCAGCTCCACGGTCACTCGTTGCTCAGGTGTGGCTGCTGCGGGAGTCTAGGCCCATCCCCCGGCCTAAGATGTAGCTGCAGTGAGAGGAAGTAACCCTGCCTGAGCTAAAGTAGTATACATGCTCATGAACTGGGCCAGGGTCTCCTGGAGTGCTGGAGTAGTAGCAGCTGTAGTCGATGTACCAGGTTCCTATGCTTAAATATGATCCACCGGTGGTGCCTCAGCTTCAGCGCGCGTGGGTGTTGTGGCTGTACTTTGGGCACGTTATCGTCCTCTACCACGGCCGCGACCTCTGGCGGTGGCAGTAGGGGGCGTGTGTGCCTGATCCTTGCGAGTAGCACGTGTCCTCACCATCTGTGAGAGAATAGAAAGAAAAAGATTAGATTTGGTGCCAAAATGTCGCACGACAAGGAATCCAAAAGAAATGAAGAGTTTCCTAAACAGTTACATAGCCTCTCGTATATAAATTCAGACGTCTCCGTATCGATCAGCGAGACTCTAAGTAACCGGTCTTTGTCCCGTGACTCCTATGAACCTAGAGCTCTGATACCAACTAGTCACAACCCTAGTTCACCAATCGTGAACCTGTCATGACGGCACCCAGTCTTCGCGACTAGGTAAGCCTAACACGATGCAAAATGTACAATTTCATGAAACAAGAGATGAAAAAATAGCTGAATGATATAAAAAAAATGTAATAAGTGCCGCTTGGCACATACACTTTGCCAAAACACACTAAATAGCATAATACCAAGACCCGAAATCCCACAGGCAACATAGACAAAAAGAAGAGTACAACTGTGGCTCTATACATCAAGAATGTCTCTACAACGAGAATAAGGGAAAGTATCTGCTATCACTAATGAGAATAGAAGGAGACCCTTCGGATCCGCGGACGTAGAGGATCATACCTCAAGGCTCCTGAAGTGCTATTAAATCACCTGAGATGAGCCTGACCTGATGTACATAGATCTGCACAGCAAAAGTGTGCAGAAGAGTAGCATGACTACACCATAGCGGTACTGAGTAAGTGCCAAGCCTAACCTCGATGGAGTAGTGACGAGGAAGGTCAGGGCCCTACTGAAATATAATAACATAATGATAATAACAATAATAAGTAGTTTAAATAAGATTGAGTCTGAAATAGCAACAATAAAGTAATTACTGCAACTGTCCATGATTAAGCTGACAACAAGTAACCAACACAACATAAACTCAAATCAACAAGTCCTCGACCTATGGGAATTGAACCCACAGTCCCTCTCTTTATTCAACAACTCAGGATCTTTGAGAATTTAACCCACAGTCCCTATATCAATATCTCTGGGTCTCGGGGAATCGAGCCCGCAGCCCTAAGATCTCCGGGAATTGAACCCGCAGTCCGTACCTCAATATCTCAGGATCTCCGGGAATCGAACCCGCAGTCCATATCTCAATATCTCAATAAATTCCGTGTCTCCAGGAATCGAACCCGTAGTCCTTGGATCTCCAGGAATCGAATCCGCACTCCACAACACTACAACTCTGGGTCTCTAGGAATCGAACCTGCAGCCCTTGGATATCCGGGAATTGAACCGCAATCCACAAACACAAACAATAAAAAGGAAAGCACAGAGAAATATGATATGCATAACTACAATTTCACCAAAACCAGTATCAACAAATATCAAGAAGTTCAAGTAAGGCAATTAAGCACTTAGACAGATAAATCGTATCTAACTATACTTTTCTAACGAATATCAGGTAAATGTCACAATTTAATCAGCTACGAAAAGAAATATCACGAATTGAACAATTCAAGTAATGTGAGTTCCAACAATCTGCGCATGTACATGCCCGTCACCTCGCGTACAAGGCATTTAAATTAACACATAATATCCAAGGGGAGAAGGTTCCCCCACACGAGGTTAGACAAGCCACTTACCTCGACTCCGGTATGAAACCGCTAAGAGACAACACTCTTGCCACGAGTATCAGCCTCCACAGGTGTAGTATATGATCAAAATCAATAGAAACACATCAAAATAGGCCAATTGGGCATTACCCAATCGAAACAATTCGAAATACACCAAAAACCATAAGTTGCAAAACCCAACTTTCGTTACGCTTCTTAAAAAATTTCGAAAGTTACATATTCGGGTTCCTTATCTCAACATGTCACGACCCGGATTTTCCCCCAACATCGGGATCGTGATGTCGCCTACTTGTGGTAGCTAGGCAAGCCACTGTATTCATACTATCCCGTTTTTAACAAAATTTAATTAAATAAATGCGGAATACTTTATCGAAATAGAAATAACTAATTACAAGATGAAAATCATACTGAAATCCTCTACCCAAGACGTGGAGTCACCTACTCACGAACTACTACTGAATACTACACATAAAAGTTTGAAAAAAAATATAACATAATTCTGTTTGTCTCGGAACAAAGAGACTACAGCTAGTAACATAAATAAAGAGAGAGACGCCGGGCCTGCGGACGTCTGCAAGCTACCTCGGTCTCAAATGTGATCAACTTCCACGCAATCGATTTACTGCTGCTGCTCCTGATCGTAAAACCTGGACTTGTGCAAAAATGCACAGAAGTGTAGTATCAGCACAACCGACCCCATGTGCTGGTAAGTGCCCGGCCTATCCCGGCGAAGTAGTGACAAGCCTAGGACCAGACACCCACATAAACCTGTGCAATTCAATATATATGTATACCACGGAATAACAAGAAATAACCAAGTAATAACACAATAAGGAATATCTCAAAGAATTCAACAATTAACAACAGTTAATAAGTTCACCAGGAAAACAAAGTAAAATGGAAACACAAGTAATATCAAGTCAAGGAATAGCAAACGGTTGCACGGCATCACCCTTCGTGCTTTTACTCTCATCCTCACCAAATAAGCAAATAAAGTACACGGCATCACCCTTCGTGCTTTTACTCTCATCCTCGCATCCATAGTACGGCATGATCCTTCGTACATGGTTCAATAACAGGGCACGGCATGATCCTTCGTGCATAATCAATAAAACATGGCACGACATTAACCTTCGTGCATAAATAATAAAACATGGCACGTCATCACCCTTCATGCATTATCACTCTTCCTCACCCAAATAACAATCACAGTTAAGGGCAAAGAAAGAAACAGTAATTCATAAACCGTCCCAACAAGGGCAATCAATAATCATCTTCACAACAAGTCTCGAACAGGGACAACAATTCATCTGCAAATATGTCTCACAATAAACATTATCAACGACTCACGGTCATACTAGACGCCAGTGTATGGATGCTCGTCACCATAGCCCATACACCGCACTCGATCACATAACACATAGCACATAATCCTATTCCCTCAAGCTAGGATAGAACAAACACATACCTCGAATGTTTATGAACAATTCAATCCGTGGCAATGTCTTTTTCTTTCAAATTTGGCTCCAATCCAATCGTATCTATACACAATTGATTTAATATCATCAATACTACTCAACAAACTAATTCATAAGGCCAATTACACTTTTACAACATTCTGCCCGGAATAGTGAATTTCGACCCCGGGCCCACATAGTCGGAACTCGGGGTTCGGACCAAAATCCGGTTACCCATCCCCCCACGAGTTCATGTATATGATTTGTTTCAAAATCGGACCTCAATTCGAGGTCCAATTTCCCAATTTATGAAAAACCCTATATTCTAACAAAAACAAGAAATTCTACAATGAAAACCTTTGATTTCTATTGAAAAACATGTTTAATGATGTTAGGAATTGAAAGAATTAAGTAAAAAGTGACTTACAATTGTTTTGATGAAGAAGGAATCCGTGAAGAATCGCAAATGGGTGTTTTTGGTTTGTAAAAAGTGAAGAAATGAACTGAAAATCGTGTTTTACAGGTCTCCGTGTTCGCATTTGCGAACATGGGTTCGCAATTGCGAACCCCGACCAATTTCTGGAGTTTGAAAAATAAGCTAAGGCTGGGAAGTTCTCATTTGCGAACATTTGTTCGCATTTGCGAAGTCTAGGCAGTTACTGGGGGTTTCGCATTTGCGAAATAAGGTTCGCATTTGCGAACCAGCAAGCTTATGGGCTTTGTCGCAATTGCGACACATTCTTCGCAATTGCGAAGACAGGCAATTACTGAAGGCCTCGCATTTGGGAGGTTAAGTTCGCAATTGCGAACTCTGATCCTGGTGTGCCAGTGTCGCATTTGCGACACTTTGTTCGCATTTGCGAACTGGGCTGGTTCTGGCAGGCATCGCATTTGCGATAATGGGTTCGCATTTGCGAACACAGCCTTGAACTGCCTTCTTCGCATTTGCGAGAAATTCTTCGGAAATGCGAAGCCAACAGCTGGGTAAAAAATCAGTAGTGCATAAATTCAGAAATTGATCGTACGGCCTATCAAATCTTTACCCGAGCCTCCCGGGCTCCAAACCAAACATGTACACAACCTCAAAAACACATTATGAACTTGTTCGTGCGATCACATCGCCAATATCACGTCGTTTTCATCAAATCAAGCCTCAAATTCATGATTTTCATACTTTTGGTTTTCAAAACTTTCAAACTTGGAACTCGAGGTCCAAAACATCTCAAACAACATCCGAATGTCACCAAACTTTACAGATATCACATATATAATATTTAAGACTTGTACCGGGCGTCGGAACCAAAATACGAGCCCGATACCAAGGTCAATTAATTCATTTCCTTTAACAATTACATCAAAAACAATTTCATAGAAAAATTCATAACTTGGGCTCTTGCACTCAGAATTCGACTCCGGACGCATGTCCAAGTCCCATATTTTCCTACGGACCTCTCGGGACTATCCAATCTCGGGTCCGGATCCGTTTACCAAAAATGTTGACCGAAGTCAACCATATCAATATTAATATCATTTTTATCCTAATTTCTCATAGAATTCATATTTTCTATCACAAAATCTTTCCGGTTACATGCTCGGATCGTGCACGTAAATCGAGGCAACATAGAATGAGGTTTTCAAGGCCTCAGAAGCTCGAAATAATTAATTAAATAAGTGATGACCCTTTGGGTCATCACACCTCAACAAAACAACCGTTCGTCCTCGAACGGACAAAAGAAAGAAGTACCTGAGTCAGGAAACAAATGTGGGTAGCGGCTCCGCATATCAGACTCGGACTCCCAGGTCGATGCCTCAGGAGGCTGACCTCTCCACTGAACACGCACAGAAGGATAACTCTTCGACCTCAACCGTCGAACCTGCCGGTCTAGAATGTCCACCGGCTCCTCCTCGTAAGATAGATCATTGTCCAATTGGACAGTACTGAAGTCTAACACATGTGTGGGATCGCCGTGGTATCTCCGAAGCATAGATACGTGAAAAACTGGATGCACGGCTGATAAGCTAGGCGGCAAAGCTAATCCGTAAGCCACCCCTCCCACTCTGTCTAGAATCTCAAATGGACCAATATACCTAGAGGGCTGAGCTTGCCCTTCTTCCCGAACCTCATCACGCCCTTCATAGGCGACACTCGGAGCAATACTCGTTCACCGACCATGAAATCTACATCTCGAACCTTACGATCCGCATAAGTCTTCTGCCTGGACTGAGCTGAACGCAATCTCTCTCGGATAGTCTTGATCTTATCTAAGGCCTCCTGAACTAAGTCTGTACCCAACAACCGAGCCTCTCCCGGTTCAAACCATCCAACCGGTGATCGACATCGCCTACCATACAACGCCTCGTACGGAGCCATCTGGATGCTAGACTGGTAACTGTTATTGTAGGCGAACTCTTCTAATGGCAGAAACTGGTCCCACGAGCCTCCGAAATCAATAACACAGGCTCGAAGCATGTCCTCTAGAATTTGAATAGTCCTCTCGGACTGGCCATCCGTCTGAGGATGAAATGCTGTACTCAACTGAACCTGGGTGCCTAACTCCTGCTGGACCGCTCTCCAGAACCGCGAGGTAAACTGCGTACCCCGATCAGAGATAATAGATACTGGCACTCCATGGAGACGAACAATCTCCCTAATGTAAACCTCCGCTAACCTCTCCGACGAGTAGGAGACAGATACTGGAATAAAGTGTGCTGACTTGGTCAGCCTATCAACAATGACCCAAATAGTATCAAATTTCCTCCGAGTCAAAGGAAGTCCAGTAATGAAGTCCATTATGATCCGCTCCCATTTCCACTCGGGAATTTCAATCCTCCGGAATACACCACCAGGTCTCCGGTGCTCATATTTCACCTGCTGACAATTTAGATACCGAGCGACATACGCAACGATATCTTTCTTCATTCTGCGCCACCAATAGTGTTTCCGTAAGTCCTGGTACATCTTCGCGGCACCTGGGTGAATAGAATACCGCGAACTGTGGGCCTCCGCTAAGATCAACTCTCAAATCCCTTCGACATTGGGTACGCAAACTCGACCCTGCAATTTCAATACCCCATCATCATCTAGGTTTACCTGTGTGGCACCTCCCCGCTATACTGTATCCCTCAACTCACGCAAATGAGGATCATCAAATTGCCTCTCACGGATACGCTCAAATAAAGAAGAACGAGCGACCGTGCATGCTAACACTCTGCTAGGCTCAGAAATGTCTAATCTCACGAACCGGTTGGCTAAGGCCTGAACATCTAGAGCTAATGGTCTCTGACTGACCGGAATGTATGTAAGGCTGCCCATGCTGGCATACTTTCTACTCAATGCATCGGCCACCACATTGGCCTTACCTGGGTGATATAAAATAGTAACATCATAGTCTTTTAGCAACTCTAACCATCTCCGCTGTCGTAGATTCAACTCCTTTTGCTTGAACAAGTACTGTAGGCTTTTGTGATCAGTGTACACCTCACATGTCACACCATATAGATAATGCCTCCGGATCTTTAAGGCATGAACCACTGCTGCTAACTCAAGATCATGAGCTGGATAATTTTTCTCATGTATTTTTAACCGCCTCGAAGCATAAGCGATAACCTTACCATCCTGCATCAATACCGCTCCAAGCCACGTACGAGATGCGTCACAATAAACTATATAAGGCCTGCACCTGTAGGTAGTATCAACATCGGTGCAGGTGGTCGAAGCTTTCTTGAGCTTCGAAAGCTCGCCTCGCACTCCTCGACCACTGGAGCTGGATACCCTTCTAGGTCAACCTGGCCATCGGGGCCGCAATAGAAGAAAACCCCTCTACAAATCGATGGTAGTAACACTGCTAATCCCAAGAAACTCGGATCTCGATCACTGAAGGCTGGTCGAGGCCAGTTACGGGTCGCCTCGATTTTCTTTGGGTCTACTGAATACCTTCCACGATACAATGTGACCCGGAAATGCTACCGAACTTAGCCGGAACTCACATTTAGAAAATTTGGCATATAGGTGGTTATCTTTCAGAGTCTGAAGAACCACTCTGAGGTGCTGCTCGTGCTCTTCCTGGCTGCGGGAGTACACCGGGATGTCATCTATAAAGACTATCACGAACAGATCTAAGTAAGGCCTGAATACCCGATTCATCAACTCCATGAATGCTGCTGGGGCATTGGTCAACCCGAAGGACATGACCAAAAATTCATAATGCCCATATCTAGTGCGAAAGGCTGTCTTAGGAATGTCAGCCGCCTTGATCTTCAACTGATGGTAGCCTGACCTCAAGTCTATTTTTGAGAATACCCTCGCTCCCTGGAGCTGGTCAAACAAATCATCAATCCTCGGCAGTGGATACTTGTTCTTTATCGTCACTTTGTTCAATTGCCGGTAATCAATACACATTCGCATCGAGCCATCCTTCTTCTTCACAAACAACACAGGTGCTCCCCAGGGGGAAACACTGGGCCTGATAAAGCCTTTCTCAAGAAGGTCCTGCAAGTGATCTTTCAACTCTTTTAGCTCCGGGTGGAATAGAGATGGGCTGAGTGCCCGGTGCCAGATCAATACAGAAATCAATATCCCTGTCGGGTGGCATGCCCGGCAGGTCCGAAGGAAAAACCTCAGGAAACTCCCGTGCAATAGGGACTGACTCAATAGAAGGAACCTCTGCGCTGGAATCACGAACATAAGCCAGATAAGCTAGACACCCCTTCTCGACCATACGTCGAGCCTTAACATAGGAAATAATAGTGCGAACGGAGTGGCTTGAGGTACCTTTCCACTCTAATCGGGGTGATTATGGCAAGGCTAAGGTCACAGTCTTAGCATGACAATCTAGAATAGCATGGTATGGGGACAACCAGTCCATCCCCAATATGACATCAAAATCTACCATATCCAAAAGCAACAGATCAACACGGGTCTCAAGACCCCCAGATATAACTACGCACGAACGATGCACCCGATCGACTACAATGGAGTCACCCACTGGTGTAGCCACATAAACTGGAATATCCAGAGCATAGCTGGGCACAGCCAAATACGGTGCGAAGTAGGAAGACACATAAGAATATGTAGATCCAGGGTCAAATAATGCTGAAGCACCTCTGCCACACACAAGAATAGTACCTGTAATCACGGCATCTGATGCCTCTGCCTCTGGCCTGGCTGGTAAAGCATAGAATCGGGGATCTGCACCTCCCCTCTGAGCTGCGTCTCTAGGACGACCATCAACTGGCTGACCTCTACCTCTCGCTGGATGGTCTCCGCCTCTACGGTCTCGACCTCCACCTCTATAATCTCTACCCCCGCCTCTGGCTGGCTGGGCAGGCTGAGGGTCAGCTGGGGCCTGAATCGTAGGACGAGGACCTCGCTGCTGAGAGTTGCCCGCTGCTAGAGGGCAATTCCTGATAAAATGACCTGGGTCACCACAACCGTAGCAACTCTTGGACTGATAGGGCTGCTGGCCCTGACGACCTGAATGGCCTCCACGAACACTCTGAAGAGGCTGAGCATTAATAGGAGACTGGTCTGAATAATGCCCCCGAGAACCACGATCACCTGATCCACCCTATGAAGCCTGAAGGGCGGAATGAAAAGGCCTGGAAGACTGGCCTCTATCAAAGGATTCTCTGCCACCAGAGGAAGAACCACCAAACCTGCCTGAATGACGAGGCCTCTTGTCTGAAGAATAACCGCCTCCCCGAGCAAGAGCCATTTCAACTCTGCGTGCTGCATTAGCTGTCTCCTGAAATGATATGTCACTCCCCATGCCCATAGCCATCTGGAGTCTAATTGGCTGATTAAGCCCATCTATAAACCTGCGGACCCTCTCCCGTTCTGTGGGAAGTATCACCACTGCATGATGAGCCAAACCGACAAATCTCGTCTCATACTGTGTGACCGTCATAGTGCCCTGATGGAGGCGCTCAAACTGCCTCCGAAGTACATCCCGCTGAGTAGCAGGGAGAAATTTCTCCATAAATAGTTCCGCAAACTGATCCCATGATAAAGCTGGGGACCCTGCTGGTCGAGTCAAGCAATAATCTCTCCACCAAGTCTTGGCGGATCCTGCAAGCCTGAATGTACAGAAGTCAACTCCGTTTGACTCCACGATCCCCATAGTCTTGAGAATCTCATGGCAACTGAATAAGAAGTCCTGAGGATCCTCTAATGTGGCTCCGCTGAATGTAGTGGTAAATAACATGGAGAACCAATCAAGTCTCCATAAAGAATCAGAAGTCATGGCCGCTCCATCTCCGGCATGAGTCGTGGTACCTGACTGAGTGGCCACAGCTGGTTGAACCACTGGTGCTGAGGCTGAGGAGCTATTGGCTCCGGAGTACGAGCAATAGGAGTCTGGGCCCCTCCTCCCAGCCTGAGAAGCGGCTGGTGCAACTGATAATAAACCCGCTCCGGCAATGTTGTCCATAAATCCCGCTATTCTGACCAAAGCATCCCTAAGATCCGGGGTAAATAAAGCCTCTCCTGGGACCTGAGCTGGGCCCACTGGAGCTGTTGGAACTGGAATCTCCTCGTCGATCTCAATATGAGGCTCCACCTCTGGAGTAGCTGCCTGGGGCTGAGCTCTACCCCTACCACGGCCTCTGATACGGCCTTGGCCCCTGCCCCTCGCGGGAGCTGCCTGGGGCTCGGGCTGCTGGTCAGCGGACGAAGAAGCGCGTGTCCTCACCATCTGCGAAAGGACAGAATAGAAATTCAATCATAATTGAGGAACAAGTCGCACGACAAGAAAGAACAAATGAGAGACACTTCCACGCAATCGATTTACTGCTGCTGCTCCTGATCGTAACCTGGACCTGTGCAAAAACGCACAGAAGTGTAGTATCAGCACAACCGACCCCATGTGCTGGTAAGTGCCTGGCCTATCCAGGCGAAGTAGTGACAAGCCTAGGACCAGACACCCACATAAACATGTGCAATTCAATATATATGTATACCACGGAATAACAAGAAATAACCAAGTAATAACACAATAAGGAATATCTCAAAGAATTCAACAATTAACAACAGTTAATAAGTTCACAAGGAAAACAAAGTATAATGGAAAACACGTGTAATATCAAGTCAAGGAATAGCAAACAGTTGCACGGCATAACCCTTCGTGCTTTTACTCTCATCCTCACCAAATAAGCAAATAAAGTACACGGCATCACCCTTCGTGCTTTTACTCTCATCCTCGCATCTATAGTACGGCATGATCCTTCGTACATGGTTCAATAACAGGGCACGGCATGATCCTTCGTGCATAATCAATAAAACATGGCACGGCATTAACCTTCGTGCATAAATAATAAAACATGGCACGGCATCACCCTTCGTGCATTATCACTCTTCCTCACCCAAATAACAATCACAGTTAAGGGCAAAGAAAGAAACAGTAATTCATAAACCGTCCCAACAAGGGCAATCAATAATCATCTTCACAACAAGTCTCGACCAGGGACAACAATTCATCTGCAAATATGTCTCACAATAAACATTATCAACGACTCACGGTCATACTAGACGCCAGTGTATGGATGCTCGTCACCACAGCCCATACACCGCACTCGATCACATAACACATAGCACATAATCCTATTCCCTCAAGCTAGGATAGAACAAACACATACCTCGAATGTTTATGAACAATTCAATCCGTGGCAATGTCTTTTTCTTTCAAATTTGGCTCCAATCCAATCGTATCTATACACAATTGATTTAATATCATCAATACTACTCAACAAACTAATTCATAAGGCCAATTACAACTTTTACAACATTATGCCCGGAATAGTGAATTTCGACCCCGGGCCCACATGGTCGGAACTCGGGGTTCGGACCAAAATCCGGTTACCCATTCCCCCACGAGTTCATATATATGATTTGTTTCAAAATCGGACCTCGATTCGAGGTCCAATTTCCCAATTTATGAAAAACCCTATATTCTAACAAAAACAAGAAATTCTACCATGAAAACCTTTGATTTCTATTGAAAAACATGTTTAATGATGTTAGGAATTGAAAGAATTAAGTAAAAAGTGACTTACAATTGTTTTGATGAAGAAGGAATCCAGTGAAGAATCGCAAATGGGTGTTTTTGGTTTGTAAAAAGTGAAGAAATGAACTGAAAATTGTGTTTTACAGGTCTCTGTGTTCGCATTTGCGAACATGGGTTCGCAATTGCGAACCCCGACCAATTTCTGGAGTTTGAAAAATAAGCTAAGGTTTGTTCGCATTTGCGAAGTCTAGGCAGTTACTGGGGGTTTCGCATTTGCGAAATAAGGTTCGCATTTGCGAACCAGCAGGCTTATGGGCTTTGTCGCAATTGCGACACATTCTTCGCAATTGCGAAGACAGGCAATTACTGAAGGCCTCGCATTTGCGAGGTTAAGTTCGCAAATGCGAACCCTGGTCCAGGTGTGCCAGTGTCGCATTTGCGACACTTTGTTCGCATTTGCGAACTAGGCTGGTTCTGGGAGGCATCGCATTTGCGATAATGGGTTCGCATTTGCGAACCCAGCCTTGAACTGCCTTCTTCGCATTTGCGAGAAATTCTTCGCAAATGCGAAGCCAACAGTTGGGTGAAAAACCAGCAGTGCATAAATTCAGAAATTGATCCTACGGCCTATCAAATCTTTACCCGAGCCTCCCGGGCTCCAAACCAAACATGTACACAACCTCAAAAACACATTATGAACTTGTTCGTGCGATCACATCGCCAATATCACGTCGTTTTCATCAAATCAAGCCTCAAATTCATGATTTTCATACTTTTGGTTTTCAAAACTTTCAAACTTGGAACTCAAGGTCCAAAACATCTCAAACGACATCCGAATGTCACCAAACTTTACTGAAATCACATATATAATATTTAAGACTTGTACCGGGCGTCGGAACCAAAATACGAGCCCGATACCAAGGTCAATTAATTCATTTCCTTTAACAATTACATCAAAAACAATTTCATAGAAAAATTCATAACTTGGGCTCTACGCCTCAGAATTCGACTTCCGGACGCATGTCCAAGTCCCATATTTTCCTACGGACCTCTCGGGACCATCCAATCTCGGGTCCGGATCCGTTTACCAAAAATGTTGACCGAAGTCAACCATATCAAAATTAATATCATTTTTATCCAAATTTCTCATAGAATTCATATTTTCTATCACAAAATCTTTCCGGCTACATGCTCGGATCGTGCACGTAAATCGAGGCAACAAAGAATGAGGTTTTCAAGGCCTCAGAATCTCGAAATAATTAATAAAATAAGTGATGACCCTTTGGGTCGTCACACAACACGAGTCTATGCACATTAAATTTACCAAAATCGGACTATGTTCGCCCATTCAAATCAACGATTTACCATAATTTAGGCCTAGGGCTAAAATCCCCCTTTAATCTTTCATTAACAGTGAAATACTCAAAGATTTCATGATAAAATAATGTAATTAAGCCATAAAACTTACCTCCGATGAATACACGATGAATTCCCAGCAATTTCCCGTGAGTTCCTCTCTCTAAGACTCAAAAATGGTGTTTTTATGTATGAAACCCGCGACTGAACAGTTCTGGAATTTAATTCACTGCCAGTCCAATTAACCCTACGTGTTCGTGTTACTATTCACACGTTCGCGATGCACATATCGATATCTTCTACGCGAATGTGACGCCTCCCATGCGTTCGCTATGAACAACATATCAACCGGCCAAATTTTCTTCTACGCGAAAGCGTGATCTGGGATGCGAACGTGATGCTTCACTTCTTTATTCTACGCAAACGCGTAGCCTGGGATGCGAACAAGATGACCAATCCAGCCTTGTCTACACAAACACGGTAATAGCCACGCGAACGCGAAGGCTTAAATTCCTGCACAGAATTTGAAATTTTCCTGCAGATTTTTCTAAGTTCCAAATGCCTGGATAATGGTCCGCATTCACCCCGAGGCCCCTGGGACCCCAACGAAAACCACCAACATACTCAAAAACACGATACAAACTTGTTCCAATAATAAAAACACGCCCTTAAACCCATATATCATCGAATCAAAGCGGATTCAAGCCTAAGTTTACACCAAAACATCCGAAACCTACGTGCTATCGAAAACCCAACCAAACTACGTCCGAATGACTTGAAAATTTGCAGACATATCCAAAATCACATAACAAAGCTACAAAAATTGTCAGAAATCCATTATGAATCCCGGATCAAAATCTCACCTACCATTCAGATTTCGCCAAAATTTCAAACTTTGGCATTTCAAGCCTAATTGAGCTACAGACCTCCAAAATACATTACGAACGCGCTCCCAACCCCGAAATTACCTAACAGAGCTAATGGGACCATCAGATCTCCGTTCCAAGGTCGTCTTAATACTGTTCCGAATATGGGAAATTTTTCAACTTCAAAGCTCTCATTTAGGGACTAAGTGTCCCAAAACACTCCAAATTCTAGAACCGACCCTCCCGGCAAACCACAATAGCATAAATAATCTTAGGGGAACAGTTAAATTGGGGATTAAGGCATAAATTTCAAAAACGACCGGTCGGGTCGTTACAAGAAGCAAAATCACAAGGAATTCATCATTCAATCCTCACTCAAGGCACGAGTTAGATCGTTTTATGTTTTTCTTTACTTTAAACACATTTGTGATGAATTTCTCCATGTATATGGAGTAGTTCTCTTTATGGTTTGATGGATTTGGTGTATTGATATTTGTTTGTGGATTATAACTCTAGTTTTTGCATTAAATCATTTTGGATGTTTTAATTGTTGCATCTATACTCTCTTGTTTATGTAATCGAAAGAGGCATAACTTGTGATATATGTGCATTCAATTCTATTGGTTGAATTCATTAATTCTTCTTAGTAATTGAAAGAGGCAAGTTGAGTTATTTATTAAACTTAGTTAGGAGGATACTCGAGAGAAGTTATCCCAAAGACCAATCCACTACAAATTCTTGCATATGTTCACCGAGCTTAATTTAGTTCATATGGTGAGGTTGATACTTAAACGAGAGAGAAGTATCTACTAAACATTTGAAAAAATATTGAGTGAATTCGAGATACTCACTTGAACATTAGAAGTGAATTAACTAGAGTTAAATCCCAGATAATTAACTTGCACCAATCCTATCAAAACATTATTTCCTCATAACTTTCTTTGCTTGCTTCTTGTTCGTTTGCCATTAGCCAATAATTGTAGATTCTTAGTTAATTGTAGTTTTTATTACATATTCTTAACTCTTGATCATCGTGGATAGAAACCAAGCTAGAACTGCGAAAATATTATTTAACTCCAATCTCTATAGATACGATATTATATTATACTATATTTGACTAGTGAGCAAATTTAAGTATGACGACCCAAAGGGTCATCACTTATTTTCCCCACTTGTTCCGCGCTTCTGAGGCCTTGAAAATCTCATTTTATGTTGCCTTAATTTACGTGCATAATTCGGGCATGTAGCCGGAAAGATTTTTGTGCTAGCATATGTGAATTCTATAAAAAATTTGAAGAAAAGTGATATCAATATTGATATAGTTGACTTCGGTCAACATTTTTGGTAAACGAACTCGGACCCAAGATCGGACGGTCCGTAGGAAAATATGGGACTCGGGTATGCTTCCGGAGTCGAATTATGAGGTATAGAGCCCAAGATATGAATTTTTCTGTTAAATTGTTTTTGCTAAAATTATTAAATGAAAATGGATTAAACGACCATGGTATCGGGCTCGTATTTTGGTTCTGATGCCCGGTACAAGTCTTAAATAATATATAAGTGCTTTATGCAAAGTTGGCGACACTTGGATGTCGTTTGATGTGTTTTGAACCTTGAGTTCCAAAATTTCAAAGTTTATGAAGTTAAAAGAAGATAATCATGAACTTGAGGCTTGATTTGATGAAAACAATGTTATATTGGCGATTTGATCGCACGAGCAAGTTTGTAATATGTTTTTGAAGTTGTGTGCATGTTTGGTTGGAGCTCGAGGTCTCGGGTAAAGATTTGATAGACCGTTGGAGCAAATTTTGAAAAATAACACAGCTGGTATTTTTCACCCAGCTGGTATCTTCGGAATTGGGAAGCAATACTCGCAATTGCGAGAAGAATCAAATTTAGGCTTGGCTCGCAAACGCGAAATATTCTTCGCAATTGCGAAGGTGGCAGGAATCGCCTAAGCTTGCAAATGCGAGGAACATCGTATTTCAGCCTTGTTCGCAAATGTGAACTTATTATCGCAAATGCGATGCTGACAGGCCTAGGCGAGAGTTCGCAAATACGGTTTTACTGGCAGGTTCTATAGTTGAGGTCGAAGAGTTTTAGACTGGCAGGTTCGATAGTTGAGGTCGAAGAGTTTTACTTTTGTGCGTGTTCAGTGGAGAGGTCAGCCCCCTGAGGCATCGACCTGGGAGTCCGAGTCTGATATGCAGAGACGCTACCCACATTTGTTCCCCGACTCAAGTACTTCCTTCTCTTGTTCGTTTGAGGATGAACGATTGTTTTAGAGGTGGAGGATGTGACGACACAAAGGGTCATCACCTGTTTTTCTCACTTGTTCCGCGCTTCCAAGGCCTTGAAAACCTCATTTTATGTTGCCTCAATTTACGTGCATAATCCGAGCATGTAGCCGAAAAGATTTTTGTGCTAGGATATGTGAATTCTTTGAAAAAATTGAAAAAAGTGATATTAATATTGATAAAGTTTATTTCGGTCAACATTTTTGGTAAATGGACCCGGACCCGAGATCGGACGGTCCCGGAAGGTCCGTAGGAAAATATGGGACTCGGGCATGCATCCGGAGTTGAATTCTGAGGCCTAGAGCCCAAGATATGAATTTTTTTGTTAAATTATTTTTGCTGAAATTATTAAATGAAAATGGATTAAACGACCACGGTATCGGGCTCATATTTTGGTTACGACGCCCGGTACAAGTCTTAAATATAATATAAGTGCTTTCTGCAAAGTTTGACGACATTTGGATGTCGTTTGATGTGTTTTGAACCTTGAGTTCCAAAATTCGAAAGTTTATGAAGTTAAAGGAAGATAATCATGAACTTGAGGCTTGATTTGATGAAAATGATGTTATTTTGGAGATTTGATCGCACGAGCAAGTTTGTAATATGTTTTTGAAGTTGTGTGCGTGTTTGGTTTGGAGCCCGAGGGCTCGGGTAAAGATTTGATAGGTCGTTGGAGCAAGTTTTGAAAGATAACATAGGTTGTATTTTTCCCCTAGCTGGTATCTTCGCAATTGCGAGAATAATTAAATTTAGGCTTGGTTCACAAATGCGAACTATTCTTTGCAATTGCGAAGGTGGCAGGAATAGCCTATGCTCACAAATGCGAGTAAAGGCTCGCAAATGTGAGGACCACATTATTTCGGCCTTGTTCGTAAATGCGAACTTATTATCGCCAATGCGATGCTGATAGGCCTGGGCGAGAATTCGCAAATGCGAACGATTTCTCGCAAATGCAAGGGCAACAGTCCAAAACATGCTATGTTCGCAATTACGAACAATCATTCGCAATTCCCATAATTGCAGCTGTGCAATATGATACTTAAACGAATTTTACACCTCTTTTCTTCATTCTTTCAAAACCCAACACACCATACACGATTTTTCAAGAGCAAAATCACTCCAAAACACTTGTAAATCCCTTTTTACTTAATTCTTTCAATTCCTAACATCATTAAAAATGTTTTTAAAGAGAAATCAAAGGCTTTCATGGTAGAAATTCTTGTTTTTGGGTAGAACCTAGGTTTTTCATGAATTGGGGAATTAGACTACGAATTGAGGTCCGATTTTGAAACAAATCATATATTTGAACTCGTGAGGGAATGGGTAACTGGATTTTGGTCTGAACCCCGAGTTCGGACCACGTGGGACTAGGGGTATTTTGGGAAATTTTGAGATAAACTTTGAGTAAACCATTTTAAGCATCCAAACCAAGTTATATAGTATTTATTAATGTAATTGAATCAATTGTGATTAGATTCGAGCAAGTTGAAACCTGAAATTCGAGGTAAAGCTATAGTTGAAGGATAAATTGGACTTCAAGGCTAGAGGTAAGTGTTTGATCTATCCTAGCTTGAGGGAATATGATTTATGTGCTAATAACAATGTGATCGAGTGTGGTGTATGGGCTGTGGTGACAAGCATCCATACACTAGCGTCTAGCATTACCGTGAGTCTTTTGTTGATGTCTATTGTGGGGTGTTTTAAGACATAATCTTGAACCGTTGCCGGGTTGTGAAATTAATCATTGTTTTCCCTTGCCGGGACTTTATTGTGAAGTTGATTATTGTTTCCCTTGCCGGGACCTTGTTGTGAGGATTATATTGTCCCTTGCCGGGAAGGTTCATGATTATTGTTTTCATTCTTTTGCCCTTAACTGTGATTGTTATTTGGGTGAGGAAGAGTGATAATGCACGAAGGGTGATGCCGTGCCTTGATTACTGATTTTGCACGAAGGGTAATGTCGTGCCTTGTTTTATTTATTATGCACGAAAGATCATGATGTGCCTTATATTATTGATTATGCACGAAGGGTAATGTCGTGCCTTGTTGTCACGACCCGGATTTCCCACCATCGGGGGTCATGATGGCGCCTACTAGTGGAAGCTAGGCAAGCCAAATCTTAATTACGCCTCTATTAATTACCAAATTCTTATTTAGACTTTAAAATTAAAAACATATAAATCACAGCGGAATAATTAAACTTAGCGGAAGACTTAGTCAATCTTATCAAATATGATAAGGAAAACCCCAAACATGATACACTACCCAAGACTGGTGTCACAATACTCACGAACTTCTAAGAATAATACACACAATTGTCCGAAAGAAAATATAAGATGTTTATCTTGAATACATGAGATAACAGAATGAAACACATAGATAAAAGAGACAACGGGTCCAAAATGAGCTCACTTGGTCAGCCTATCAACAATCACCCAAACAACATCAAACTTCTTCCGAGTCTTCGAAAGTCCAGAAACGAAATCCATCGTGATTCGCTCCCACTTCCATTCAGGAAGTTCAATTCTCTGAAATAAACCGCCAGGTCTCTGATGTTCATACTTAACCTGCTGACAATTAAGACAACGTGCCACATATGCCACAATATCCTTTTTCATTCTGCGCCACCAATAATGTTGACGCAAATCTCGATACATTTTCGCGGCCTGGATGAATAGAATACCGCGAACTGTGAGTTTCTTCTAGAATCAATTCTCTAAGCCCATCAACATTTGGCACACAAATGCGCCATTGCATCCTCAAGATCTCCTCAGCATCTAAGGTGACCTGTTTAGCACCTCCCCGCTGAACCTTATCTCTAAGGTCACATAAATAAGAATCGTTATATTGTTGATCGCGGATACGCTTCAATAATGAAGAGCGAGCGATCGTGCAAGCTAGTACTCGACTAGGCTCAGAAAAATATCCAACCTCACAAATCGGTTGGCCAATGACTGAACATCCAAAGCAAGTGGTCTCTGATTGACTGGAATATAAGCAAGGCTACCCATACTGGCTGACTTCCTACTCAAAGCATCGGCCACCACGTTTGCTTTTCCCGGATGATATAAAATGGTGACATCATAATCTTTTAGCAATTCTAGCCACCTTATCTGCCTCAAATTCAACTCTTTCTGCTTAAACAAATACTGAAGACTCTTATGATCGATGTATACTTCACATGCTACACCATACAAATAATGCCTCCAGATCTTCAATGCGTGAATAATCGCCGCCAATTCTAGATCATGCACTGGATAGTTCTTCTCATGAATCTTCAACTGCCTCGAAGCATAGGCAATAACCTTGCCATCATGCATTAACACTGCACCAAGCCTAATACGGGAAGCATCACAATAAACAGTATAAGGTCCCGTACCTTTAGGTAAAACCAATACCGGTGATGTGGTCAAGGCTGTCTTGAGCTTTTGAAAGCTCGCCTCACATTCATCGGACCATTCAAATTGAACACCCTTCTGGGTCAATCTGGTCAGTGGGGTTGCAATAGACAAAAATCCTTCTACGAATCGGCGATAATAACACGCTAACCCTAAGAAACTCCGAATATCTGTAGCTGATGTCGGTCTAGGCCAGTTCTTGACTGCCTCAATTTTCTTCGGATCAACCTGAATACCTGCTGCCGTCATAATATGACCCAGGAATGCAACTGAACTTAGCCAAAATTCACACTTTGAAAATTTTGCATATAGCTGGCTATCTCTCAGAGTTTGCAAGGCCACTCTAAGATGTTGCGCATGCTCCTCCTGACTGCGGGAATATATTAATATGTCATTAATGAAGACTATTACAAACAAGTCTAAATAAGGCCGGAACACCCAATTCATTAATTCCATAAAAGCTGCTGGAGCATTTGTCAACCCACAAGACATGACCAGAAATTCATAATGTCCATACCGAGTGCGGAATGCTGTCTTAGGGACATCAGATGCCCTAATCTTCAGCTGATGATAGCCAGATCTCAAATTTATCTTTGAAAATACCTTGGCACCCTGAAGCTGGTCAAATAAATCATCAATTCGCGGAAGTGGATATTTATTTTTGATAGTCACCTTGTTTAACTGTCGATAGTCAATGCACATTCTCATCGAACCATCTTTCTTATTTACAAATAATACTGGTGCACCCCACGGCGATACACTGGGTCTAATGAAACCCTTTTCAAGTAAATCCTGCAACTGCTCCTTCAATTCTTTTAACTCTGGCGGAGCCATACGGTATGGGGGAATGGAAATGGGCTGAGTGCCTGGAGCCAAATCAATGCAAAAATCAATGTCCCTATCGGGCGGCATACCTGGCAAGTCTGAAGGAAATACTTCAGGAAATTCGCGAACCACAGGCACGGAGTCAATAGAAGGAACCTCAGTACTAGAATCACGGACATAGGCCAAATAAGCCAAGCATCCCTTTCCAACCATACGGTTGAGCCTTAACATAAGAAATAACATTGCGGCTAGTATGACCTGAAATTCCTTTCCACTCTATACGAGGCAAATTCGGCAGAGCTAAAGTCACAGTCTTGGCATGGCAATCTAAAATAGCATGATATGGAGATAGCGAGTCCATGCCTAGTATAATATCAAAGTCCACCATATTTAGGAGTAATAAATCAGCACGGGTCTCGAGACCCTCAATTACTATAATACATGACCGATGAACTTGATCAACCACAATAGAATCGCCTACTGGTGTAGACACATGAACAGGAACACTCAGTGGATCACTGGGCTGAATCAAGTACGGTGCAAAATAGGAAGACACGTACGAATATGTAGACCCAGGGTCAAATAATGCTGATGCCTTTCTATCACAAACCAAAATAATACCTGTAATGACGGCATCAGAAGACTCAGCCTCTGGTCTGGCGGGAAGTGCATAATATCGGGGCTGTGCCCCACCACCCTGAGCAGTATCTCTAGGACGATCAGCTGCTGGCTGGTCTCTACCTCTATCGGTCTGAGCTCCACCTCTATGACCTTTATCTCCACCTCTGTGTTCTCTACCTCCGCCTCTAGCTGGCTGGGCAGGATGTGAGGGAACTGGGGCCTGAATCATGGCACGAGAACCCTGCTGGTTGAGATCTGTCAGAAGCTCGAGGGCAATACTTTGCAATGTGCCTAAGATCACCGCACGTAAAACAAGCCCTCGGCTACTGAAAATAGCGATGTGGTGGTGCACTGATAGGCTGCTGATCAGAGTAGCGTGGCTAAGAATTACGATCACCTGAAGCATCATGAGAAACCTGAAGAGCTGACTGATAAGGCCTAGGATGGCCTCTGTCAAAAGATTCCCTGCCACCAGAAGAAGATCCACTAAACCTGCCTGAATGACGAGGCCTCTTGTCCGAAGAATAACCACCTCCCCGAGCAAGAGCCATCTCAACTCTACGTGCTGCATTAGCTGCCTCCTGAAATGATATATCACTCCCCACTCCCATCGCCATCTGAAGTCTAATTGGCTGATTAAGCCCATCTATAAACCTGCGGACCCTCTCCCGCTCCGTGGGAAGTATCACCACTGCATGACGAGCCAAATCAACAAATCTCGTCTCATACTGAGTGACCATCATAGTGCCCTGATGGAGGCGCTCAAACTGCCTTCGAAGTGCATCCCGCTGAGTAGCAGGGAGAAACGTCTCCAGGAATAGCTGTGCAAACTGATCCCATGATAGACTTGGGGACCCTGCTGGTCGAGTCAAGCAATAATCCCTCCACCAAGTCTTGGTGGATCCTGAAAGCCTGAATGTACAGAAGTCAACCCCATTGGACTCCACAATCCCCATAGTCTTGAGAATCTCGTGGCAACTGAATAAGAAATCTTGAGGATCCTCTGATGTGGCACCGCTGAAAGTAGTGGTAAATAGCTTGGAGAACCGATCAATTCTGCATAAAGAATCAGAAGTCATGGCCGCTCCATCTCCAGCATGAGCCGTGGTACTTGACTAAGTGGCCACAGCTGGCTGAACCACTGGTGCCTGAGGCTGAGGAGCTACTGGCTCCGGAGTATGAGCAATAGGAGTATGGGCCCCTCCTCCAGCCTGAGAAGCGGCTGGTGCAACTGATAATAAGCCTGCTCTGGCAACGCTGTCCATAAATCCCGCTATTCTGACCAAAGCCTCCCGAAGATCCGGGGTAAATAAAGCCTCTCATGGGATCTGAGCTGGGCCCACTGGAGCTGCTGGGACTGGAACCTCCTCGTCGATCTCAATATGAGGCTCCACCTCTGGAGTAGCTGCCGGGGGCTGAGCTCTACCCCTACCACGGCCTCTGATACGGCCTCGGCCCCTGCCCCTCACGGGAGCTGCCTGGGGCTCGGGCTGCTGGTCAGCGGACGAAGAAGCGCGTGTCCTCACCATCTGCGAAAGGACATAATAGAAGTTCAATCAGTATTTAAGGAACAAGTCGCACGACAAGAAAGAACAAATGAGAGACTCTTTCCTAACTCAATAGACTCTAGAGGACAAGTACAGACGTCTCCGTACCTATCTCTCAAACTCTATTAAGCTTGTTCGTGAGTGGTGAGACCTATGTAACCTAGAGCTCTGATAGCAACTTGTCACGACCCGGATTTCCCACCATCGGGGGTCATGATGGCGCCTACTAGTAGAAGCTAGGCAAGCCAAATATTAATTACGCCTCTATTAATTACCAAATTCTTATTAAGACTTTAAAATTAAAAACATATAAATCACAGCGGAATAATTAAACTTAGCGGAAGACTTAGTCAATCTTATCAAATATGATAAGGAAAACCCCAAACATGATACACTACCCAAGACTGGTGTCACAATACTCACGAACTTCTAAGAATAATACACACAATTGTCTGAAAGAAAATATAAGCTGTTTATCTCGAATACATGAGATAACATAACGAAATACATAGATAGAAGAGACAACGGGTCCTGCGGACGCCTGCAAGGCTACCTAGTAGTCTCAGTAGTCGGAATATCCACAATCGCTATTGTCGTTGCTGCTGTCCGTAACCTGTATCTGCGCAAAAAGAGCGCAGAGTGTAGTATCAGCACAACTGACCCCATGTGCTGGTAAGTGCCTGGCCTATCCCAGTGAAATAGTGACGAGACTAAGGCCAGTCACCCACATAAACCCGTACAGTTGCAATATATATATACATGTACAAAAAACATTTATAAGGAAAGACTCTGGTCTGAAATAACAGTCAATAACTCGTGATATCCAGAATAATCTAGTCAATAGAATAAATCTTACTTTCATGTCTCAATTTCCTTTTTCATTTCATATCTTGTGGTAGGCGTACTACCCGCTCCCAACTATCACAGTAATTATATCTTGTGGTAGGCATACCACCCGCTCCCAAATATATCAATAGATTATATCTTGTGGTAGGCGTACCACCCGCTCCCAAATATATCAATAGATTATATCTTGTGGTAGGCGTACCACCCGCTCCCAAATATATCAAAAGGCTACCGGCAACTATGGCCAATGCCAATATTTAAATCACTTTGTGGTCGGCGTGCCACACGATCCCATTTCTTATTATATAAGTGGTCGGCGCGCCACATGATCCCAATTCATAAATATATAAGTGGTCGGCGCGCCACACGATCCCAATTCATAAATATATAAGTGGTCGGCTCGCCACACGATCCCAATTCATAAAATATAAGTGGTCGGCGCGCCACACGATCCCAATTCATAAATATATAAGTGGTCGGCGCGCCACACGATTCCAATTCATAAATATATATATTACCGGCATTTAGCCAATAATCTCTGCATCAACAATATTTATACATAACTAAATTCCTATTCCTTCAAGCTAGGATAGAACAAACACTTACCTCAAATGTTTTACGAACAATTCAATCTGTGGCAATGCCTTTTCCTTTCAAATTCGGCGCCAATCCAATTGTATCTATACACAATTGATTTAATATCATCAATACTACTCAACAAACTAATTCATAAGGCCAATTTCAACTTTTACAAAATTCTTGCCCGAAATAGTGAATTTCGACCCCGGGCCCACATGGTCGGAACTCGGGGTTCGGACCAAAATCCGGTTACCCATCCCCCCACGAGTTCAAGTATATGATTTGTTTCAAAATCGGACCTCAATTCGAGGTCCAATTTCCTAATTCATGAAAAACCCTATATTCTACCAAAAACAAGAAATTCTACCATGAAAACCTTTGATTTCTATTGAAAAACATGTTTAATGTTGTTAGGAATTGAAAGAATTAAGTAAAAAGTGACTTACAATTGTTTTGAAGAAGAGGGAGTTCGTGAAAAATCGTCTATGGGTGTTTTTGGGTTATGAAATGTGGAAAATGAAGCTGGAAATCGGGATTTACAGGTCTCTGTTCGCATTTGCAAACACGGGTTCGCAATTGCGAACCCCGACCAATTTCTGAAGTTTGAAAAATAAACTAAGGCTGGGAAGTTCGCATTTGCGAACTATTGTTCGCATTTGCGAACACAGGTAGAATATTGGGAAGTTCACATTTGCGAACTATTGTTCGCATTTGCGAACACAGGCAAAATATTGGGAAGTTCGCATTTGCAAACTATTGTTCGCATTTGCGAACACAGGCAGAATATTGGGAAGTTCGCATTTGCGAACTATTGTTCGCATTTGCGAACTCTGCAGATCAGGTGCTGACAATAACTTTCTAACATGAAAAATTGATCTCGTGGCCTATCCAAAGTTCACCCGAGCCCTCGGGGCTCCAAACCAAATATGCACACTGACTTAAAAACATCATACGAACTTGCTCGCGCGATCAAATCTCCAAAATAACATCAAAATCAATGAATTGAGCCTTAAAACTCAAGAATTCTTTCAAATTTCATAATTTCCAAAATTTCCAATTTAAGGCCGAAACACGTCAAACGACGTCCGTTTTCAACCAAACTTTACAGGAAGCACTTAACCAATATATTTGACCTGTACCGGGTGTCGGAACCAAAATACGAGCCCGATATCACCACTTTTCAATCAAATTTCAGTTTCATTTTCCTTAAACATTTTCAGAAAACAATTTAACAGAAAACTTCTTTTACCGGGGTTCTAGACCTCGGATTTCAATTCCGGGCATACGCCCAAGTTCCATATTTTTCTTTGGATTTTTTGAGACCATCAAATCACGGTTCCGGGTCCATTTATCAAAAATGTTGACCAAAGTCAACCATATCAATATTAATATCAAAATTCCTCAAATGTTTCACATATTTCACATATTTCAACATAAATATTTTCCAGCTTCGTACCCGAACTGTGCACACAAATCGAGGCAACTATAAATGAGGTTTTCAAGACCTCATAATCTCGAAATGATTAATAAAACAAGTGATGACCCTTTGGGTCGTCACACTTGTTATGGATTATGCACGAAGGATCATGTCGTGCTTTGTGATATTGATTATGCATGAAAGAACATTCTGTGCCATTGTTATTTGAACCATGCACGAAGGATCATGTCATGCCATGGATGTGAGGTTGAGAGTAAAAGCACGAAGGGTGATGCCGTGCGACTATTTGATATTCCTTGTTTTGATATTAACGGTTTCCATTATACTCTGATTTTCATTACTGATTTAATAGATGTTGCTGATTGTTGTGTTTTCCCCTATTATGATACTTCTTATTTAATTTTTTATTTGGTATTCCTGTTATCTTGTGGTTTACATAAATAGAACTGCACAGGCTTATGTGAGTGTCTGGTCTTAGGCTTGTCACTACTTTACCGGGATAGGCCAGGCACTTACCAGCACATGTGGTCGGATTGTGCTGATACTGCACTTCTGTGCATTTTTTCACAGGTCCAGGTTTCGAGCAGGAACAGCAGCAGTAGTAGAGTATTCGTAGGAGTTGAGCATGTTGAGACTGAGGTAGCTTGCAGGCGTCCGTAGGACCGACGTCTCTTCCGTTTACTTATACTATTTGTTGTGGTCTCATATTTCTGAGATAGACAGATATTTATCATTTTATTTCTGACCATTATGTGTAGTATTCATTAGTAGTTCATGAGTTGGTGACTCCACCTCTTGGGTAGAGAATTTCATCAGTGGTTTACCTTAGTATTATTTATCCCTATTTTGAAAGTCT
The DNA here is from genome assembly GCA_032618575.1 of Nicotiana noctiflora. Taxonomy (NCBI): domain Eukaryota; kingdom Viridiplantae; phylum Streptophyta; class Magnoliopsida; order Solanales; family Solanaceae; genus Nicotiana; species Nicotiana noctiflora. The sequence continues at coordinate 562,980 of JASVEL010007662.1, forward strand.
TCTGCGTTTATTAAATTGAATAATTATTTCTCTTGCTATTAAGTATGGGTACAAAAAATTAATGATATGAATAGGATAATGTTAAATGAATTGGCTTGCCTAGCTACCACGAGTAGGAGCCATAACGATTTCGATGATGGGGGAAAATCCGGGTCGTGACATTAAGTGTGTGGTTTGCGCTTGTCAGCTCCACACTTATTCTTGGAATGAATCAAAACTTATTGAACTACAAGGATCAATTCCCCTGAGACTGCAAGTGTCTCAAAGATCCACCACAATCAAATCAATGAAAGTTCAAAGTGTATATATTTCAAAACAACAAAGAGGAGCAAACATACTTTGATCAAACCAATTTTGTACTCTTTGTTCCGCTCTAAATAAGTATTGTAATCTAAGTGTACTTTACTATGTAACCAGTAGAGAGAAGTTACTACGAGTGTACTTAGAACCAAAAGAGAGTTGATGTTTGAGATAACATCACCACATTTTTACGAAGTCACTCAAGGAGCTTTGAATAGAGAACACTATTGCAGCCCAAAAGGATTGGAATACGATTCACATTAAATCTGAACCAGCATAAAAATTCTGGATGTCGTTTAATTTATGTACTCTATATTTTGTATTTAATTTTATTTTGCCTTTACTTTCAGCGACCACTTGATAAACTAGTCAGCTACTTAGCTATAAAAGAAAAATCGACAAGACACCCCTCCCCTCTTGTACTTTCAAGGTAGTTTTATTAAGAGAGTACAAAGGCTATACCAGAGTACAACCACCAAAAATAAAACGTGGATATGTTCTCTTTTATGCTGACCGAATTTCACCTCCTCTACGTGTGATTGGTTGTACCTGCTGGTTTGTTCACAATCTCATTGTATTGGGAAAAAGTTATTTTATATGACGTGGCAAGACACGTGGAATGTTTAAAAGGTTGTTATTCCGGAGGAGATAAATAAAAGATGCGAGGAGACTAATTAGACGCGGGATGTAATTCAACTACTAGTCCCGTATCTGTTTAGAGTGGGTTGGAACATAATTCTAAAGACAAAGGATACCAAGAGCAAATAGATACGAGTTCCCTATCAATTCAATACATTCAAAGGCAACGGGTCAAAAAGCATTTAAATCATGGATCTGGAGGCACAAAGAAGTCCAAATTCACTCATTAAAAACCTGATACGTTGAAGAATTAACATTTAATAAGAATGATTGTGTAACGACCTATTTAATGTCATTTATTACTTATAATTATATCATTAAAACCTAGGTTTCATTCTTCTACCAAGAGTCAACTATAAAAAAGAGGAAGTTGTACCATTTGTAGGGACGATCAACTGTTAAAAGGCTACTGAAATACAACTTTCTTTATTGTTGATTTTAATTATTGAAAGCTTATCACATTTTTCGGTCTCTTGATTATCATTAACCCGATTTTTCTATTATTCTTTGGTTTTAATCAAAATTTCATATTTTTGTTAAACAAATTTGTTCCATTACCGGGAATCTGAAAATCTATTCTTTCTAAGATTGCACACTTTACTTATGGTTAACATCATGTCGAACAATATCAACACCAAAAACAAAAACAATGTCGTTGAAAACCAGATCCCTCACGTTCAAGGGGATTTGAACAATGTTGAAAACCAGATCCCTCTCATGGAGATACTCTTGTATCAAATACACCATTGCCAAAAAGGACATTAAATGTCATCAATGGAGGAGAGGGTATTTACAGAGTAACGTACATGACTTCAAATAAAATTTCTAAAGTGGTTATTACACACTGGAAGCGAGTACGCCAAACCTTAGAGGATGAAAATATGATTTTTTATGATGTAGACACAGAAGGAATGATCACTCCTCACAATGATGCACTGGTTATATCATTACTCGTACATGATACTAATGTAAAGCGAGTTTTAATTGATCCAGGAAGTTCTGCCAACATCATTTTGCTAAGAGTGTTGTAGGAAATACAAGCTGAAGATAGAATGATACCAAAAGCACATACGTTATCAGGCTTTGACAATACAAACGTGATAACGATAGGTGAAGTAATTTTAACAACTTATGCTGCAGGTGTCATTAAAGAAACTAAATTTCAGGTAGTGAATATGGAAATGGATTATAACTTAATCATGGGGAGACCATGGATTCATTATATGGATGTTGTTCCATCAACTCTACATAAAGTCATCAAGTTTCCATCACCTTGGGGAATATGTCAAATTCGAGGAGATCAAAAAACAGCCAGGAGCATCAATGTTGTGGCAAGTATGAGTACCGTTGGAATAGTTGGAGGCAACAACAACCAATTTTCAACTGAAAAAATGGATTTAGACTCGAGACCTGATGTCATTCAGGAACCCTAGGAAAATGAAAACATCAAGACAACAATAGAAGAGCTCGAAGCAGTAGTCTTATTTGAATAATGGCCTGAAAGGAAAGTTTACATAGGGTTTAATCTAAGGCCTGACATGCGAGGTATGTTAATTAAATTTTTAAAAACTAACGGGGACTATTTTGCTTGGTCCCATGCTGATATGACAGGTATACCACTGGAGGTGATGACTCATAAACTCAATGTTAATCCATCTTTTGCTCCAATCAAGCAGAAGAAAAGAAAGCAATGATATTTAAAAAAATCAAGTAATTCAAGATGAAGTTCAAAAATTATTACAAATTGGGTAAACCCGCGAGGTAAAATATCCTGATTGGTTAGCAAATACGGTGGTCGTACCTAAGAAAAATGGTACGTGGCGAGTTTGCATAGATTATACTGATCTAAATAAAGATTACCCGAAAGATTCTTTCCCTTTATCACATATAGATCAAATGATAGATGCAACTGCAGGTCATGATCTTTTAAGTTTTTAGATGCATATTCCGAGTACAACCAAATTAAAATGCACCCTGATGATGAAGAAAAGACTTCTTTCATCACAGACCGGGAGACTTACTGTTATAAAGTAATGCCTTTTGGTCTAAAAAATGCTGGTGCAACCTATCAAAGGTAGGTCACTAAAATGTTTCAGGAACATTTAGGAAAAACTATTGAGGTATATATAGATGATATGTTTGTCAAAACTCAACATTATGTTGATCACATTTCTCATTTATCTGTCACGTTTGAAATCTTGCGTAAGCACAATATGAAGCTTAACCCAGAAAAATGTGCATTTTGGTGTAGCCTCAGGTAAATTTTTGGGTTTTCTTGTTTCTAACCGTGGAATTGAGGTGAATCCTTCGCAGATTAAAGCAATCGAAAAAATACCCGATATCCTTACAAATAAAAAGGAGGTTCAACTATTGACTGGAAGAATCGCGGCCCTAGGGAGATTTATTTCTAAGTCTTTCGAAAAATGCTTTAAATTTTTCTTGGCACTTAAGAAACAAGATCATTTCGAATGGAATGAAGATTGCCAACGAGATCTTAAGGATTTGAAAATTTATTTGTCAAAGCCCCCTCTATTGTCAAAACCAAAGGAAGGTGAGAAGTTACTTAGTTATTTGGCAGTTTTAGAAGTAGCGGTAAGTGTTGTCTTAGTTCGTGAAGACCAAGGTAAATAATCTCCTATCTATTATGTAAATAAGACTTTATTAGACGCGGAAACAAGGTATCCACAGTTGGAAAAGTTGGCATTAGCTTTAATTATGGCATCTAGGAAATTAAGGCCTTATTTCCAGTGTCATCCCATTGTTGTAGTTACAGTTTTTCCATAACGAAATATTTTACATAAACATGAAATTTCAGGTAGGTTAGCAAAATGGGCAATAGAATTAAGCGAATATGAAATAATTTATCAACCTAGAACTGTTATCAAATCCCAAGTACTTTCAGATTTCGTAGATTTTAGTCAGGGGATATATTTAGAAGCAGAAAAAGAATTACAAGTTTTTAATGGTGCAAACCCGGGAATTTGGACATTGTTTGCTGATGGTTCATCTAATGTTAAGGGGGCAGGCTTAGGAATTGTTCTAACACCAACAACGGGAGAAATAATTAGATAGGCTATAAAATGTCACCCTATTACTAATAATCAAGCAGAATATGAAGCTGTGATTACAGGTTTGGAATTGGCGCTCAAACTCGGCATCAAGAAAATCATAGTCAAAAGTGATTCTCAGCTAGTAGTGAATCAGATACTTGGGACTTATGTAGCCAGAGAAACCAGAATGTAGGAATATATTGAGAAGGTGCGAGAACTAGTAAGACAATTCGAAACTTGGAAGGTAACGGATATTCCAAGGGATAAAAATGCAGAAGCTGATACTTTGTCCAACCTCGCATCCATGGCAGATATAGCAAACGATGCAAATGCTTCGGCTATACAATTATTCCATTCGATTCTCGAACCTGATACGAACGAGGTAAATTTTAATCATTTAACATGGGATTGGAGGAACAAAATTATTGCTTTTTTGCAGTATGGAACCGTACCTAATGATAAAACAAAGGCTCCTGCATTACGTAAGAAAGCTACCCATTATTATTTACATCAAGGAAATCTTTATCGAAAAATTTTTGGACGTCCTCTAGCACGGTGTCTCGGTCTTTACAAACGGAGTATGTAATGAGGGAAATACATGAAGGACATTGTAGAAATCATGCAGGAGGTAGATCGTTGGTAAAAACATTGATACGGGCCGGGTATTATTGGCCTAAAATGAAGGAGGAAGGATATGACTTCGTATCTAAATGTGATAAATGTCAGAGGTACGGAAATAATATGCATAGGCCAGCTGAATTACTACATCCAGTCATAGCTCCATGGCCCTTCATGAAACGGGGAATGGATATCGTGGGTCCATTACCTCAGGCAAAAGGACAGGTAAAGTTTCTACTCGTTCTTACTAACTATTTCACTAAATGGGTAGAACCAGGGGCATTTAAGCAAGTACGAGAGAAAGAAGTTAAAGACTTTATTTGGAGAAATATAATTTGCACTTTGGGGTTCCAAAGGAAATCATATGTGCTAATGGTCCAGAATTCATTGGAGCAAAAATTACAGAATTCTTTCAAAGCTGGCAAACCAAAAGAATAACATCGACACCATATCATCCAGTGGGTAATGGACAAGCGGAATCCACGAACAAGATAATCATCAATAATTTTAAGAAAAGGTTATGTGATTCAAAATGCAATTAGCCTGAAGTTCTACCAGTTGTGTTGTGGGCTTATCGAACAACTACAAAAACAAGAACGGACGAAACACCATTTTAGATGGTTTATGGTGCAGAAGCTCTGATTCCAGTTGAAATAGGGGAACCAAGTATAAGATATGATCAATCAACGGAGAATTGAAATAATGAATAATTACGGGTTAATCTAAATCTAGATAAAGGAAGGAGAGAAGCAGCATTGATAAGAATGGCAGCTCAAAAATAAGTGATTGAACGATATTATCACCGGAAAGCACGTCTCATGCTCTTTAAAACTAGGGACTTCATGCTCAAAAAAGTATATTAATCTACGAAGGCTGATTATTCAGGAAAGTTAAGTCCAACATGGGAAGGACTGTATAGAACCCATAACGTTGCGGGAAAAGGTGCGTATGAGATAGAAACTATGGACGGCAAAATTCTACCTTCACATTGGAATGATGTATATTTAAAAAGATACTACTTCTAAGGGGGTAGACACGGTCAGGTATTTTCATGTCAAATTATTTCTCTTTTGAATTATTAAGGTTTTACTAACAATTTTAGATGCTAGGCAAAATCCCCAACCCGTACCAAATGATGAAACACAACCTGCATGGCAAATAGAATACTCTTAAATTCTAAGCCTAGGGTTATATCAATCTGATGGAAGTACATACGGGTAGGCAGTTTTCATCTAAAATTGTACCTTCGAGTACCACATATTTTCTGTTTCAGGAAAAAGACGAGCATATGAGTAATAACCAAGTGTTCGAGGCTTCATTCTTCAACGCTCAAACACTTCGAGGACTATACAGTATATGTATAGCCTCGTATAGAAAAATAGATGCGGGTCCATAAAGAAAAAGTGATACGGGAATTCAAATAAAAGCGGACCAAATTCAGCTACAAAGTGCCATATACCAAGATTTAGCTGTGAATAGCTACGTTACACTACAAAAAACATTTTTCAATGTTGTAAACATTTTCCAAACCATTTCTAAATATATAAAGATAGGGTTAAGGTTATGTGCTAAAACAGGTTGTAATAAAAAAAAACCTTGTGTATTTTATGTTAAGAAATCTGTTGCACGAAAAACAGTTGCGAGGAAGTCATAGATGTACTATAACACATGTATCATTCAAAAGTTTACTCAAGTTTATAAATAAAAACTTGTCAAAATTATATAAAAAACATGTGTTTCCAATTTCTTTCATCATAATATAACACCATTATGGAGTTGAGACGTCTTCTTTATTAAGTGTCAATATATAAAAAGGCCATGTTTTTATAATCCTCATGTTGATAAGTCCATGTGTACAATCATAAAGCATTTTCAAAGGATAAAAATGCAAAACTATTCTATACGTCCTAAACACAAAAATAGGGAAGAATAAAACACAAAGAGGTATTAATTAATCTCTAAAGCATAAAAGACTAAAGGAAAAAGGAAGTAGTCTTTAAGCAGATACCACATTATGAGAACTGGTGACTTCATCACGAAAATCCTTTAACAAGGATTATACCAACAAATAAAAAAACAACAAAATAAAAGACTTTTTTCAACTGGTCACTGGGGAGTTGGAACATTAGAGGTTGCGACAGGAGTAGGAGCAGCTTCACCCTCAGATACTTGAATCATTACTTCGATCGCTTCAACAGTAGCTTCACAATCCACCAGATTCACTGCCTCAGGAGTTCCACACATTGGAGAATAAATGTCAATGGGTTGCTTAGGAGTGCCAACAGGTTGGTTACTCTTCTCAATCACATCTAAGATTTTGGCTAATTCGGATTCTAAGTTAAAATTCTCTTGAGTAGCCTCTAATAATGCATCCCGACATGATCTAAGAAAAGCCGAGTTGACCTCATAATTCAAAATTCTCTGCAAGATAATTATACTCCTTCTCCAAGGTTTCATAACCCTTTTCCCATGTAGCAAAAGAGTTTTTCATTGATTCTTGCTCAGTTAGTTGGGAATCAAGAGAAGTTTTGAGCGTAATGTTGGAACTCTCCAAAGTATGAACTTTGTCTGAGGAAGTTTTCAAGTCAACCCGAGCTTGTTTTCAGTTCTGCTCCAATTCTCTAGCATAGTCCTCTTTTCTCTTCATAATCTCTTCAAGCCCCTTGATTTCTTCATTCACACTTAATAATGATTCGTTTAAGGTGTTTTTATCCTTTTTGACCTGACTTAAAGTTGCCTAGGAGACCTCTAAGTCAGCAGATAAAGTGCGATTTTGTCGTTCCAAACGGGCTTTGTCATCTCGAAGCTCATCCATATTCATTAAAGCATCTTCGTATTGCTCCTTCCAATTTTGAGCTTCAAATTGGGCTTATGCAATGGCTTTTGAGGATTCCCGACCCTTTCTTTCCAAAGAGGTGATCCTCCCCATTAGCTCAGTACCGATAAAATTATCCTACAAATATAAGACACAAAAATAAACACCTACGGTGAAAGGAAAGTTAGTACTCAATTTTAGAAAAAAAAAATTACCTTTAAAGTTAAATGAACTATGTCATTCACTAAAGTTAAGCAGCTATGGTTGTCCATCTTTCTCTTCTCTATATCTCGAATCAAGGGCTCAAGCCATACATCACCACTACCAGTCTTCCTCAAAAGGCTTTGAGTGGCAGGAACTTCAAGTGTGACTTTTCTCATAGTCATAGTGTTGCTACTCGGGCTTGTTTCTGAATGCACTAAAGAGGAAGAAAGGGCAGTGGAAGAAGGAGCAGTAGAAGAGGAAAAAATGATAGAAGGTACGGGATCTAGAATAGGAAAAGACATGGGAATCGCAATTGATACGGGAATAGAAGCATTCACCAAAAAAGAAAGAGCAAAAGAAATCAATGTGGAATCAAAAACACTTACGGGTGAAGATGATATGAAAGAGATAGGAGAAACGGGAATTGAGGAAGATAAGGGAACTTCATTTAGAATAAGACCCGGCTCTCCACCCTCGAGATTGTTAATAGAAAGATAGTGAGTAGACTCACTAAAGTCTAATGGAGCAGCCTCTTTATCAATCAAGGCAGGCTCGACAGGTGAGGCACGAGCGGGAGCATCCTCAATCTCATTCCCACATCTCCTTATTTTTGGCCTGGTAACGGTGAGGTACCTTCTTATTCTTCAGTATTAGCCAACTGCCAATATTTTTGTCTTTGCTGCTATCAAGGCTTTAGCCTTGTCTAAGTCATGAGGAGCATTGGCAGCAGTGCGCAAAGCTAAAGCTACGTCAGGTAACTTTCCTTTATTGCCGAACCCTGATATAGAAAAAAAAGGGAAAAACGAATTCAGTTATATTGAAAATTGGATTTACTATACGCATTTATGAATAGAAACATACATATTGTGTGTTTTCACTTTCCAATCGTGAAGAGAGGAAATAGACTTCCAAGTCCTTTCCTCTTTGGGAGCCACCTTCAAAATTGAGTCTACCCAACCATTGAAGTTTGGAATAGGCTCCACATATCCCATGGTTGCTAAAAAACCAACAAAAAAAAAGATAAGATCAAAGAGAAACTCAAAATCTCTAAAAATAGACGCGAAAAAAATAACTACAAGCTTACGTGCAAAGTTCCACTTCTCAGGGAAGGGAATGTTTGTCTCGCCCAATAAATCCACTGTGCGAACAGCAAGGTAACGTAGGTACCATCCATGGTCATTAATGTCATCAAGGTTTACTAAAACCTTTATACTCCTTGCGGTTAAGGTAACGAAACCATGACGCATCAAGTTGGAATGGTGTAAATGAATGAGATGGGCAAAGGTAAAATCAATTTTGGCCTTTGCAGATATAAATCTTAAGCAAGCCACCGCTCTCCATACTAATGGACCAATTTGGCCTAAGTAGATATTGAAGAAACGGCAGAAATCAAGGATAACTGGATCTATAGCCGGCTTTAACCCCTAAGTAAAATGATAGGTATAAACAAAGGAATACACATTCCTAAAGGAAGAAATCCTCTTATTTATGGTAGGAATTGATATGCGAAGATTTTCTTTCCAATAACAGTCTTTTCTAATGGTTGGAATTGAGAGTTCAGTTATGAGAGAAGGATAAGCATCAAGTTTTTCTAATTTTTCAACTTGTTATAGAAGCGATGTTCTATCACCCACAAAGGACAAATCATTCAGAACAATGTCCTCAACTGAAGGTTCTAGAGAAGGGTCAAAAATCTCTTTACCTTTAGAAGGATATGTTTTAGACGAAGAACCTTCGATATTCGAGTTCGAGGAAGGATGAGCATTGCTAGATGATTCTTCACGTGATGATCATAAATTTTAAAGTCTTCTCCCTTTATCTCTACTATGCCAAATTGAAGTAGGAGCATTGGGAAATTGGTCGAGAATTGGAACATTTCTAGGGTTAGGTTTTGAAGATGCCATTGTTGGTTAATATTTTCTTCAGAAGAAAAGTAAAAGAAGTCACTTGATGAAGAAAAAAACTGAGGAAGAAAGATTCAAAGTAGCATGAGGAAGCAACTGGTAAACTAACGAGGTATAATGATG